>JARHVA010000570.1:3120000-3337500 GCA_037957365.1 Torreya grandis | reverse complement strand
AGCTTCAACTCCCTCAAGCACCAACTCAGTCAATCACACTTCTTTCTTCTAATCTTCTACTTAGCTCTCTATTTAATATATCTAAAATATATCCAATGTTATAAATTAGGAACACATATATAATGAATATCTGATAGACTCTCAATATATGATGATCACTCCTTCAGATTTATTCCACTTGATCTTTCTCAAAATTGCCTCTAGGCTTCTTCACTCAACTATCTTTCTACACGACTGAATAGGTCATATGACCTTGATATTTAAATGCATAACACATATATTATTATATTAATTATATGATTATATTATCTATATTTAAGGTTTAAAACATTTTTCTTAACCTCCTTAGGCTCAATGATTTATCAATCCATTCACTTATACTTAGCTTATTCAAATAGGCCTACAATGCCTTGTATATTTACTCATCTCTTGTTCATATACCACTTGGTCGGCCACACACCCTTAAAATATTAGGTTTTTCATATAATAGGTATTATGAAATTTCATAAACATGATTAAAATTAAATTTTGGTTCCTTTTTCTCTGTTATAACTCTATTAGACCTCATTTCACTTTTAGGTCTCATGGAGACCTAATTGCATTATGCCTTCTTATCAACATGTTACCACTTGATCCCTTGGAAAGCATTACACCTATATAAATGGAATAATCATTTTAAAAAACAAACAAAAATAACTTATCCAACATCATATAATAAATATAACGCATTTTAGGTACAACCACTTCATGAAACTCCTCAATAGTACTCAGTCTTATTAGGCCTGTGTACACCAAAAAATCTGCCTTTCAATATTGAATATCAAACACACTTAATACACTAAAACATGATATATATATATATATATATATATATATATATATATATATATATATATATATATATATATGACCTTGGTTTAATTAAAAAATTAATTAGACACTTCTACTCAGGAGATAAGGGGTCAAGACCATCTTTGCAACTCACTCACTTAGAACTGTCAGTTTACCTCAAAGATCAGTCATGGTAACTTAAACCTCCAACACCTATATAGATAATTTACATGACTCATAATTCATGTAGGTGTTCATATGATATTAATATACCATCCTAATATATAAATATCATATGGTCTAATGGTAAATATAGTTCTTGCAGACCAATTTATTGACCTTATATCACACAGTCTTATCTAAACTAGATAGGTCAACTTGTGAAAAGAATTAAAAAGAATTAAAAGTTATAAAAAACATATTAATGTACTTGGTTTCATCATTACATCATGAAAACACACTAAAATTCATCTTCTCACTTCTGCGTGGGTTTTACACTATTTACACCATTAAGTTTGTCTACAACTAGCTAACTTCAAATACTGATTTATAATATTTGAAGGGTGGAAACTATCCATAAACCTTCATGGTATGAATAATTATCTTTATTCTTCTTCCATCTATTTGATTCCCTTGACCAATGCAACTTTTGAGAGATACAATAACTTCTTGACAAATAAGCATGTATCTATGCATTTTCTCTCTCATGTGACTAACCACCACCACTTAAAGGTACCTGGGATAGTTAAATAAATTATTATATAGTTTTTATAGGAATTTAAGACTATTTTTGGATATTTTAAACAATATATTTCACATCAAGTCCTTAGTAGTTTTTTAGGGAGGTTTAACACAAGTTTTGGTGTTAATGATTGTTCATAAAGGACTACCCCTCAAATACAAAATAAATTCCTCTAGATCTTATATATGACCCTTCCACATCTCTCCTTAACATATAAAGTTCACATTCATAGGTTACATGTGCCAATAAATATTTGAAAGTGCCTCTCGGGTCTTGAGACCTCATTCTATGAACTCAAGAAGGCCTAAAATAGTATTTCATGCAATTTCCTTCAAACCATAGCCTCAAACTTTGTGTACATGATTAAAAAAACATATATTACCTATTTTCATGCTAATATATTCATAATTTATTTGAAATCTAATCTTCATGGCTCATTAGGCTAGGTAGGGTCTAATAGAGGTCTAGATGTAGACCTAGAGTAAAGGTCCTACCCCTATAGGCTCACTTTTAAACTCTCATGAATGGTTCAATGCTTTTGTCTCATGATCAAAAAATGAAAAACAACATTTTAATGCATGTGTTCATTCATTTTCATGCACATCAGCTCATACCTTCACCATGCCATGACTAGGCTTCTTATTCAACTTTGATATCAATGACCTATACTTTCTTGCAAACATAAGAGATAAATTGCCTTCAAATTCTCTCTCATAAAACATCCTTTAATGACAATACTCTCAAAATTCCCCTTATCATATCCATATACTTCCAAATAGGTTTACTTTCTCAATGACATTAACTTCATACAAGATGTACCTTTGACATCAATGACAATACTCAACACTCTTTCATTCCTTCTCTTCACATAATTTGTCTTAAAATAATTTAAAATCACCTCCATTATTTTCATACTCTCACACTATATGTTAGTCTTCATTTCTTACATACTCTCACACTATATATTAGTACTTGTTGACAAGTTTACCCTGATAAGTCAAACTATCACCCCTATGATTTTAAACTTTGATTTTCATTATTTTTTGTCTTATTGGTCAGCATGTTGGTCCTAAAATTTCATTATGATGATCACTTGAAGTTTTGATTAGCAAAGTTTAGGGTTGATTGGATAGGTTTGAGGTTTTGTTCATTATGGCCTTGTGCTTGGCTAGTCATCTTCTAACCTATTTTAAATCATTTTCAGTAATGAAATGGGTCTAGAGTGTCTTAATATGCCTTATATCATGTTTCAATATCATTTCATTCCTTACATATGATTAATCAGGTTGGTGATAGGTTTGACTCACTTCATGACTTAGTTACTTGCATTTTGGGTCATCTTATGGCTTTTGGAGTAGGTTCTCCTTGAGAAATGGTAGTCTATTATTATAAGATGGGTATGGTGTACTTGATAAGGCATGAATTCCAATGGATACATTTTATAGTAGTTTCATCAAGTTGCTTAAGTGATTCTAGCTGTTTTAGTGCCAAAAAGGCCTATTTTGAGGCCATATGTATAGTTATTCAAGGTAAAATTGAGATTAAGTATCTTCAAGACCTTATTTATCCATTAAAAGGTCAAACAAAGGATTTGGATGAGGTTTTAGGTCTTCAAATGAAGAAAATTAGTTTATCTCTCATATCGACCTCCTTGGCAACTCAAGAAGGGCCATCAATTTTTGCTCACTACAGGTAAGAGAGAGAGATTCAAGTACAAACATCTTAAGAAATGGTAAACACCCTAATGATCTTAAATTTAGTGGAATTGTTTATCATATTCATCCCCCCATCTTTATGAACAATCACTAAGAGTGACAACATGCCACTATGGCTTATCCATTCAAAAGGGGTTTATTCTTGCACCTATTTCTCCACTTCAAAATTATATGGAAAGGAATGGTTTTTAGGGTTATTTTTATAGGTTAGAGATATCCATTTCATGGTTATTTCATCATCCAACTCATCTCCATGAGGTGCCTTCACTTGGTGGAAGAATGTCTTTGTGTACAAGTTGTTCTAATGGATCCTACTGAAAGTTCCTATTTCCTTTTCATGGTGGTCACTCTCAGAGGTTTATAATTATTCATCACTCATGGAAACTCCCTCAATTTCATGGATTCAATGTTATTTTTTCTATATTCTTCAAGTGTCCTTGCTCTTGGTAGACATAGTTTGTGTTTGAATAGTCTACTGGAGGTTTGATTACTAATTTTGGCTCAAATACCAATGATATATCATGGTTTAGGTTATTTATATCACATTTCACTATTGAAATCATGAGTAAATAAATATAGGAGTCCTAATATACACTTTCCAATAAGGATCATAAGTGTTTCCTTCATATGCAGTTGTACGAACTATAGAGTGTTTGAAAGATGCTCATCACTCATGAAAGGACCTAAGACAAATCTCCATGCATTAACATGACCTTGATTGACCTATTATTTTTATTAAGTTGAATGAGCCACTAGATGTTCTAAGATAACACATAAAACATGTATATATTTACCGACTTTATGTAGTCTGTATAAGTTAGTTAAATAGCTTGAAGGTGACATGAGAAAACCTATAAGATTTATGGACCATTGAAGGAGTAATATAGGAGGTGTAGTAGTTTGAAAAAGTTGATAAGTTAAATAAATCCTTGAGAAATGGATTTATATCACTAAGTAGTTAAAAGGTGACCTACAGGCCTTAGGCTCATAGGTCCTCATTTTAGACTAAGGTTCAACATCCAATAAATATAAGCAAAGTATCAAACATGGAGACCTAAATTTTGTAGATGATAATATGGTACCATCCATCAAAGAGAAGCTAGGTCACTTGGAGAGTCAAAGATGGTCAGGAAACTAAGTTGACAATCTAACAGTCATCTACAGGACTATGTATGGACTACATATGAGAGCAAGTAAGAATTAGATTAAATTTTTTATGAGATAGTAGACCTTGCTATACAATGATAATGAACACTCTTTAGGTTTGGACCCTTTAAACATCATGGAAATAAAAGGGAGTTTAGTTTCCAAATCTATATGCAACCATCATACTCTGAAGGCCACTTACATGCCTACTAAAAGATCAGTTCATTCTTCAAGATAAAGTACTGATAGAGGTGTTGAGAGGTGCTTGAACCCAATTTATAATTTCATGAACCAAGTTCAAATTTACTAAATATAGGTTAGTGATGTTGAAGAAGAGGTCTTAAACCTAAAAAATATAGTCAACACCCTGAATAACACCTACAAGTTGTAAATAAGAATAGGCTAGTGTTAAGCCTAAAGGTTCATATAATAAAGGGGAAGGGATGTATGAAGGGTACCTAAACCTAATTGGAACTTCAAATAAGTTCATGGACCATTAGGAGGTTTTTAGCGAGGAAGTGAGTTCCTATAATCACAAGGAATGTCATCATGACTCTAATAGGCACCTACATGCCTACTTAGAGTGTCAGTTCATATTCAAATCTAAAGGAAAGGTAGAGTATGTTTGAAAATGCTTTAAACCCAATCAATATTGAAGACATGTTCAAGAATATCAAAAAGGTCATGATATGAATGGTGAGGTCCTAAAGCACAAAATAACATAGTTAAGTGACCCTCAAAGGTCACATATAGGCTATATAAGGATAGGTTGGTCCTAAACCTAAGTGAAGGGCAAAAAGATATAAAAAAACTCTAAGGCCTACCTCAGATTGACAATAGGTCACAAGGTGTGTTGAGACCAAAGGAAATATAGATAATATGAACCAAGATGAGCTCAAACTCTACACACAGTTAGTCAACAAGCTAAAATTCTGCCTACTATGAGGGTTTTACTTGATTGAGGAAAGGGTAAAGGACTGTGAGAGGTCAAAAAAATGAAGATTCTTTGATGTGTGATTTGGTGATGCAACTGAAATTTGATCTAACTACTCATTCCTGATGATAGGGAGAAAAATATCAAAACATATTCTAAGACCTAATAAAGCCTAAGATGCACATAGTCACTAGCAGACCTACTAGTCTTGAGGGAAATTGAATCTTTGAACGTTCTATGGGTAGAACCACACCTTGAGAATTGGTATAGATGGTGTTCATGAGTAGAAAAATATTCCCATGGTTACTTTAAGCCCATATTAATAGTGAACATAATAACTATATTTTCTTAGATCTTGTCCACTCTATTGGCAAGGGATAGTCATGAGACAAAGGGGTCTATTTGAGATCAAAACTCAAAACAAGTAGGACAGACCACATGGAGGGTCCTTAAAGGGTCTTATTGGTCCAAAGAGAGTTAATCATGCCACTCTAAGAGTAAATTTACATACTCATACCATATCTAACACTTTTCATGGGGATATGAGCCATTTTAGATAGGTGAGGAGGTCAGTCAAGAAGGTTTTCCAAGTGGAATGAGGTTAGTTGGTGGTTTGTTCTTTATGAACTACGTTAAGACCCCAAATTAGTCTTAAACACTTATAAAACCGTGATTGTGATAAGTCAAGGAAAATGTACCTCAAATGCACATCTAATGCCATAGTTTGATCTAAAACATCTTGGATGTTTTTTAATATTCCAAGGAGGTTGTATAAATGTACTTTGATGTTGATGTCCCCTGTACGAACTACCATAAATTCCCTATTTTTTTTAGTTTTTATTTTTTAGGTTTTTTAAGAAAGGAAAACTTCTAAATCAATGGATTATGTCATTTTGGATGTGTTATAAATATTTTATCCCAAAAAATTGCATGGAATATTTTGGAGGTGGTCTAACTAGGCCCATTTTCCAAGGTAGTCTCAAACAACGTCAAAATGAGACTAGGTGACAAGGTGATTTCTTGGTTTGCATACTTCTACAGGGTCTCAAGAGCCCAAAATTGACATGGATGTTGGTGATAGAATATATAAAGTGAATCACATTATTTTGTGTGATTTCACATGTGTGGGAGATCTCTGAAGCAATATTTATACTTTCTAGACCTAGGAAACCTATTTAAGCCTAATTAGAGAGGAAAATGAAGGAAAAAGAGTAATTACACTTAGATTTATATCATGAAATTTTGTGTGGATATATAAGAGGATAGAGGGTACTAAAAAATGTGACCATGTTTCCAAGTTGATTTGTAAAATATTCTATACAAGGAGCTTTATAGGTTTTTAGGGTTATAAGGAATTGGTGCTAAAGCATGCTATATGAGAAAAATATAATATTTTGAGATACTTGAAGGTTCAAAATTCTTTTTTTTTACATCTTAATCAATTTTTAGAATCCTTCCATAGATGGAATTTGTTTGGTTCAAATCAAAACCCTTCTTTCTCTCTCCTATGTCATTTGTTCATATAAAGGAATCAAGTGTTCAAATACAAGTAATGGATGCATAGAGGTTTTCCAAGGGATTTATTCATGTTTCTCCTTCCTCTCATGCCTATTAAAGTGTGTAAGAATTCAATTCAAGTATTAAAGAAAGTTTAAAAGTTAGAAAAGGTTAAAGACTCCTAATCACACCTTCTTCCCTTCTAACTCCTAGGATGTTGAAGAGGTCAAACAAGCATCAAAGGCTTTCTAATAGCTCAAGAAAGGTGAAAAAAACTCATTAATGGTTTAGAAAAAGTTTCAACCAAAGACTTGATCAAGTCACAACAACCTACTTTCATGGATTAAGACATATTTTCAAGGAATACTCTTCTTTACCAAGAATGTAGGTTGTGCAAGCAAAGACTTAGGAGGTTATGCTAGTCAAACATCAGATATGAATGATCAAGACTCTTTCAAAATTTCCAAGAAATCCTACCTCAATATCTACACCACTTTTGAAAAGGAAAGAAAAGAGATAATTAAGATATACCACATTAGAGGAAGACTAACAAAAGGTCACATCTCCTAGTTTTTTGGGTTGCCTTGCCTCTTTCTCTCTCCTCTCTCATTCTCTCTATATGTAAGACTATGATTGGAATTTTAAACAATCCTTAACTTGAGTTTTGGCAAGGCCATTCTCATAAAAACACTTTTACTTGACTCTTTTCAATGAATAATATTGAATTCATGCCTCCTCAAAGCTTTGTTTAGTGTATGCTAATGGTTAGTTGATGAATGATAGTGGTAGTACATGCTTCCTATCATATTTTAATTTCTTATTTACCAATTTTTAGGTGTTATATAATCATGACATGTTTCATAATGTGATTCAATCATCTTGTATGTATGGTAAGTGTGATCTTTTTTTAGTGTCTTTGAGAGACCTATTGACTAACTACCTTAGATCATGCATCAAGCCCATCCTCTATGTGAAACATTTATGTTTTAAGACCTCTATTTTGAGAATTACAATCAGGTCCATGTTCTTATTCAACCTTTTTAGTGCATACTACTCAAGTGTATGACACATTTTGTTGTATCACTTCAGTTAGATAGGTTTTGCTTTCAATTTACCTTCTTCTCTTTTCCTGTACAAGATGGTAGTATAATGTAGAGATCCTAATTGATACATAAAGGGGATATAGCCTTTAAAATATATAAATTCAATACATCCATTATGCCACCCATATCTTAGGATTCCTTCCATGTTACTTTAGACTGTGAAGCATAAAACTACCTTCACAAGGGTGAAAGTCTAGTAGTTAACAATTTTTGGCATGCTTGGTAGGATAGATTAGTGCAAGTCTTGGTGAAATTAAAATTGTAGCAATGTTCTTCATGATGTATTTGGTGACTCTAAGCTCAATCAACTATTTTTAATAGTCCATGCATAGTTTCCAAGTAAGTGTATCTTCATTGCACTATCTTGATGTTGTTTTTATGGCTATGTATGAGGAAAATTATTATGTTATACTTCTTTATTTGCCTTATAATGAGTTATACCAGCCTATTCATTATACATATGATCCTTATCATGATTCATAAGAACCTTTTTATGAGCCTAATCAACCTTACTAAGAGTATTATCAGCCCTATGATCAATCTTTTCAAGAGTGTGATGATTCATATCAATTTTATAGTGACCCTTATCAACCTCACTATGACTCTGACTATATGTCTCAATAGCCTTATCAAGACTTTTATTAGTCATACTCACCTCCTCCTACCCGATATCCAACTCATAATCATGGTTTCCCTATTATATCCTTATTGGCATTCAAGCCAAATATGTTAAAGTTTGAAGGAGTAATGAGAGTATAGGATAGAAAGTTAGATGTCATACCTTTTCACCTCATAGAGAAGATGAGGAAAACAATATAGATGTTGACAAGTAGGTGGGAACTAGTTGGAGAAGAAAATTAGTGTGTCATGACTTGTGAATTGTGTGAAATTAGAACCATAATCCAATGGTGGGTAGATAGGTTAGTGAGATGGGAGAATTAAGAGATCCAAGTCAAGAAATCTCATCCATCTTGATCTACCCCTGGTCAAACTTATTCTATTCCAATATTCCTTCCAACTAAACATACCCTTCCTCAAGAAAAAAAGTTTATTCCATCTTGGAAGCCTTCTTGGGATATGAATCCTAGTTATGCCATGCCAAGTATTGTGGATGAATCTCCTCCCATCACTCTTCAAGAACCCTCATGTTTACCATATCATCCCTCTTATGCTCCTTGTCCTCATGAAGTCAATGAATATTCTTAGATGGAGCCTCCAAGAGAATCAATTCAACCTCCAAGTGATCCTACTACTTTCAAAGTCATCCTTGGAACCAAATAGTTAAATCTTGAGATAAATAGGAAGAGGTGAGTGTTATAGATTTTGATCCCAAAGAAGACCTTGTGACTATAGTTTTTACCTCATGAAATTTAATTCAAGAAAACATCTAAAGTAAGGAATAAGTGATTGTTGAAGAGGCTAAAATTTAGGTTACATCTAAAATTGTTGAAGTAAATCATAAGGGTGAGGAAGTAAATGGTGAGGTATGAAACCAAACACTCATAGGAAAACTCAACTTACTCTCTCTCCAAGTATTCCTACAAGAATATTCCATTCCCAAGATCTCAATTTACAAAATTAATCCATTGACTCTGAAACAAACTCATGAGCTTATTCATTTCCCTCCCACTATCTCCCTTCTTGAAGAGGAGCCTGCTCTGTGGAAGCTAAATGAAGAAGTTACAGTTGCAAGATATTTTCAAGGAGAGTGTGTTGAAGATGAAGAAATCATGTATGAAGAAAAAATAATTATTGGTACTCCTCTTGGTGAGAGTAAAGGCATCTTATCTTTCAAACTAGATGAAGAAGTTTAAGTAGAAGATGAAAGAGATGTTGAATTGTTTTAAGAGCTTCCTTTTTATGTGATTAAGTATGAATAAGAGAAGGTAAATCCTTTTTTTGATCTCCATGGTACCAGTCAATAGAATAGTGAATATTTGTTTGAAGCTTTGGAATTAGGTTACTCACTTTTCCCAAGTGATTATGAGTTGATTAAGGTAATAGGAGGCATTTTTGATGAGTTAATCAACAAGATAGAAAATAACAACCTTGTAAATTTGCCTTTTCAAGAGGTAGCCTCACTAGATTGTGATTTGTTTGAGATACTCAACGTGGGTTATCATCCTCTCTCTCCATTTCATACCTTGGTGTTCTTTTGGAAGAACATGTGGATCACTTTCGGCCACAACTTCTCAAAGAAAAACAAACTCTCTCTTGTGGAGACAATGATGGGAAAGTTGAAAGTATTCAAGATAATACTAAAGACCAGGTATATTATTTCAATTAGTCATATGAGGTCCATAATGCAATAGGCCTTACAGACCAATATCTGGCCATCTTAGAAACCATGGCAAGAAAGAACAACATTAGAAGCTAGAAGACGAAATATAGGACCATTATGTGTTCATTAGAGATATATTTGATGATTTAGACCTATTACAAGACATGTAAAATGTGTTTTTAGTTAATAATAAGGATCATAAAATTAAGGAGTCAATCAAATGTGATTTCATATGCCATTGCATACCTTATGAAGTAAGTAATCCAAAAAACTTTTATTTTGATCCTGGAGGAGAATTCTAGTCTATTAATTTGTAGATAGCTTAGCTTTCCTACAATTGATATCAAGCACATTAGTTTGATTATGTTTTGTTTCAATAGGTGTTTTGATATCACACGTGTTTTGTTAGTCTAGTTTCCTTGCTTTGTTGCCTTTCTTTTCTTATCTTTGAGGAGTATAATAACTACCTTATCTTGAGTCAAGATTATTTTATTCATGGTTCATATTTGTTACTGATTGTTTTAGAATGTAAGAGTGATCTTATGAGCTTTAAATAGATGTCAATGGTCTAGTTCTTAAGCATAACAGGCATGCTTCCCAATTAAGTCACCAAAATGTTGACAATTTTGACCTTACAGGTCAAATTTTCACCCCTATAATTTGAAACTTTGATTGTGATGATTGTTTATTTTATTGGTTGGTATGTTAGTCCTGAAATGTCCTTATTTTGATCACTTGAATCCCTAATTAACAAATTTTAAGGTTGACTAGATAGGTTTGAGGTTTTTTTCATCATAGCCTTGTATTTGTTTAGTCATCTTCTAATTTATTTTAAGCCATTTTTTGTGATGAAATGGGTCTAGAGTGTCTTGATAGGCCTCATATCATGTTTCAATATCATTTCATGCCTTACATATGATCAATCAGGTTGGTGACAGGTTTGACTAACTCCATGACTTAGTTACTTGCATTTTATGTCATTTTTTGGCTTTTAGAACAAGTTATCATTGATAAATGGCAGTTTATTATCATAAGATGGACATGGTGTACTTGATTAGGCATGAAAATTCTAATGGATACATTTTATAATAATTTTACCAGGTTGCTCAAGTGATTATGGTAGTTTTAGTGCCAAAAAGGCTTATTTTGAGGCCATTTATATAGTTATTCAAGGAAAAATTGAGATTTAGACATCTTCAATACCTTATTTATCCATGAAAATATCAAAAAAATGATTTGGAATAGGTTTTATGTCTTAAAATGAATAAAACTAATTTATCTCTCATATCCACCTCCTTGGTAGCTCTAAAAGGGCCATATGTTTTTACTTAGTACAGGCAAGAGAGAGGTTAGTTATAAATCTATTTGGAAATGATAGGTAGCATAAATAACTTAGATTTAGTATCATTATTTTTCATATTCATCCCCCCATATTTATGAATAATCGCTAAGAGTGATAACAGGTCACTATGGCTTATCCATCCAAGAGGGGTTTATTATTTCACCTATTTCTCCACTTAAAAATTATATGGAGAGGAATGATTTTGAGGGTGGTTTCTATAGTTCAAATAAATCCATTTCATGGTGGTTTCATAATCCAAATAATCTCCATGAGGTGCCTTCACTTGTTGTAAGAATATCTTGGTGCACAATTTATTCTAATGGATCCTACTGTAAGTTCCTATTTCCTTTTCATGGTGGTCACTCTCAAAGGCTTATAATGATTCATAACTCATGAAAACTCCCTTAGTTTCATGGATTCCATGTTATTTTATTAGATATGTGTTTTTTTCCATATTCTTCAAGTGTGCTTACTCTTGGGAGACATAGTTTGAATAATCTACTAGAGGTTTGATTGCTATTTTTGGCTTAAATGCCAATGATATATCATGGTTTAGGTTATTTATATCATAGTGAACTATTTAAATCATGAGTAAATGAAGATAGGAGTCTAAATGTACACTTTCAAATAAGGATCATAAGTGTTTCCTTAATATGTAGTTGTATGGACTATAGAGTGTTTGGAAGATGTCCATTACTCATGAAAGGACCTAACACACCTCTCCATGCATTCACATGATCTTGATTTCCCTATTGATATCATCAAGTTTAATGAGCCTCTTGATGTTCTAAGATAACACACAAAACATGTGTGTGTGTGTGTGTGTGTGTGTGTGTGTGTATATATATATATATATATATATATATATATATATATATATATATATATATATATATATATATATATATATATATATATATATATATATATATATATATGTTGACTGTATGTAGTCTATACAAATCAATTAAATATCTTGAAGGTAACTTGAGAAAGCCTATAAGCTTTGTGGACCATTGAAGGAGTGATATAGGAGGTGTATTAGTTTGAAAGAGTTGATAAGTTTAAGAACTCCTTAAGCAATGAATTTTTAGAACTAACCATCAAGAGTACATTTTTCTTCTATGAGAGTAGATATGGATGACAAACCATCAAAATATGAAATGCTCTTGTTTTCAAAGCAGTCTCTCTCACTAACCCTTAAAATTAATGTGTCAATAGTTGTTGTTTATGATAAAATCTTCTAGATTTTCAAACAATTGTATATTGGCTTGTGGGAAATGACATAAAGATATTGGATTTATTATTCAATAATATGATATGTTTGCTCTGCAGATTGAATAATATTTTTTATATATTTTATATAGATCCCATGTAGACAATATAGATATGTGTCACACAAAGGATATTTCAATTAACAAGTGTCAAAAAAGTTAGTTCACCTTTGGAACTATATTAAACTTTTATTTTGGACACCTGTTAATTATAAAGCTTCATGTTTTATTTGCTTTAGGGGTTATTTACTCACAAAGTGTCACAAAAATATATTATAATTTTCCCACAACTTACTATAAAGGTTGGTGGTTTCCATTTCATTGCCATTTAATACAATCTTCCAAAATATATGCACGAATGAAAATGGATTAATGATTTTTTTTCTTTTCTCTATAAAGTGTAATCAATTTATTTGGGAAGAGTACGTGGTATGCATGCAAAATTATTGGCACCTTGCAGACTGTCAATGAAAGGATAAATATATATTTATTCTTTGATATGTAATTCAGAAATGGAAAAATTGAATGATAGGGATGGATGACAAGGCAATTTAGGGGAAACGGACCAGTCATTGGATAAGGTCCAATAGTTATGACTCTAGTTGTGACCCCTTTCCCTATTTATAATATATTAAGATTTACTTGATTGTGTATTATGGTTTTTATAAAAAAATTGAAAGTTACTTAAACATTTTATAAATGTCTTTTCATTATTTGAATAAATAATATTATAAATAAGAATTTTTAAATAAAATTAAAGGTCAATATCCAAAATAGATATGCACTACAATTAAAAATAAAATGTACATCATTTTTAAAAAATGAACATGACATTCATAAAAATGGATACCATATTCATTTTAGTGAATATCATATTCACAAATATGAACATATTTTTCACAATTGAATAACTTTAAACAAAGTTACATCATTTGCTAATATTTTAAAGGCGCAAATACTTAAAAAACACCAACTTCAAGAAATTTAAGTCCCAAAAATTCACTTTAAGACTCCTAATTATAAATTACACAAGACAAAATATAAAACATCTGAGGATATATAATATTCTGATTGGTCCACTTACATTTTATTATATCCTATCCTATTTAGAATTCAAACATTTGGCTTCAACATTTGACTCCACATACCTTGTTTATTACACCTCACTATCTAAGCCTTACCATTCATACACCATTAAAAATTAAAATTATGTTGTTGATATACAATCTATATTTAAATGACAAACAAGGGAAGGCCAATAAATTTCTCAACCATTATGCATTACACAAATGAATTTAAGTAAACAGAATGAAGGGATGAAAGGTTACACATAGGTGTGTTTCCTATAACTGAACCCACAAATGTGTGTGTGTTTTTTTTTGCATGGTTGTTAGTATTATTGTGTCTTCTATGTTCATATTTTTTATTGCATGCCTTCTATGTTCATCAATTTTTATGTGCCTTCTTTGTTCATGGATTTTACTGAGTGCATTCACATTTAAGTAGACATTTACTTTTATCTTAATGGAATGACATAGCAATTTTTCATATGTTTTATATTCACTTTGTTATGTTATTTATTTCTGTGAGACATTTATGTCAAATTAAACTTGAGATGTAAAAAGTTTGGCTCATTAATGTGGAAGCCACTGCTATTTTCCACATGGATATATTATATTTTATCCATTATTATGGCAAGTAAATTTCATTTTGTGCACCATCAACAAATTTCCATGGATATCTATAGTTTTTCATGGTTGTTATAGTTATTGTGCCTTATTTTTTCTTGATTTTTGTTATGTGCCTTATACTTTCCTAGTTTTTTTGGTGTGCCTTCACATCTAAGTAAACATTTACTTTTATATTAATAGAGTGATGGAATGTGACACAAAAATGTCTCTCCATACCTTTTTATAGACCTCCTCCCCTCAAACAACCATGGATCCTGCCTAAAATTTCTCGAGCATGCAACATATCACAAAGGATTTTTATTTAGTAGAAAGGACAAATGAAAATTATTATTATATGGAAGTAAAGATAATTATTTTTCCCCCAAAAATATAGTTTTTTGAATTCTATAGTTATGTTGGAAGATGTTTGTCTCATTAATATGAAAAGAAGTTCCATGTTGGAGGGAAGAAACATTACCCACAATTGAACCCACATTATTGGCCTCTTTTCATTCTCATCCGACTCCAAATTTTATAGTATTTTAATGGAAGCATGGGCATTTTTCATAATTTTTTTTTTGTTTGCTTCATATCTATGTCACGTTTATATTTCCATACAGAACATTGATTGGAAGACTTAAAACCCACCCATATGTTGGTGGAAGCCTTAAAGGTTTTCATTCATTACTAGGAACATTTAAAGTCACCCTATAATAGTGGATATTCTTTATAAAATCCTAAATATAGGGTGACTTTATTTTTTCCTTCTAATCAAAAAGTAAATATTCTCACCAGTACATTAGATAAGCCCAAAAAAGAATTGCTAACCATTTTTTGCATGTTAGTGTTGCCATATGTGCCATGTTCAACCCATTCACCATGTTAAAGGGCTAATATATTCCTTACACTTGAACCCATATTTTTATTCACATATGACTCAACATTTGTTGGCATTCTAATAAAATCACTAGATTTTTTCATTCACATACCACTAAATGATATTGTATTTTTATTAAACTAAATTATTATATGGATGGAATACATAAAGAATTTCATTCCCATAGTAGTAAAAGTTAATGTATTTGTATAAAAATTAATATTTTCATTAAAATGTACTTATTTTTTTTATAAAACCAAATTATTTTATGATTTAATATTATTATGTACTTTTTTTGAGTCATGCATAATTTTTGGAGAATTAAGACTAAGGTTTATTGTTCCCTCTTTCAGCCAATCTAGTGGGCACACCTATAAACATTGTCTTAAACCAACTAGTTTAAAATTCTAACTAATAATATTTTTTAAATGAACCCATGATTATATCATTGGCTTATAATTTTGACTAGTAAGGTTTGGACCAAAATTAATATGGGTCATTAATATAAAATACATGTCCATGTTAAAATACAAGTGTGTACATAAGACTGAATAAAAACTAGTATGTGGATGGAAGCCATTAATGTTTCCAATCACATATTAGTAAATGTTACTATCTTTCTATCAAAATTTATAATTTCATTAACATACTAGTAAATGTATACTCAGATGTGTCAAATAAAATTATTCTATGAAATCATGTTGCTTTGATTTACATACATGGTTGTGATATCATGTTGTTGTCTTAATCATTCACATTTTCAACATTGCAAATAATTTTCCCGTATCTGGTGTTGATATGTTTTCCATTTTATTTTCAATTAATTATATAATTTTTTGAATGTTATAGTTCACAATGAAGAATTCAAAGAATAAAATTCATTTTTTAAGAAGATGGCCATGTGAAATAATGAGGAATAAAGAAGTGAAATTTATTGAAGTCATTGATGAAGAGGTAAATGAAGAAGAGAAACCCACTATAATCAAAGAAAAATGAGTAGAATGGTTGAGGTATGGAGCACCAAATATTGGCCTCAATCAAAAGGGGACATTAATAACTTGTAAATAGAATTAAAAGCAAAAAGATGGTGTTGGAGAAGATACAACCAAGGAAAATAAAATGCATGATATAAGGGATATGGAATTTGGGAATGGTATGGGAATGAAGGTAACTTATCAATTTTAACACGTTCGATGCAAAAATGAGGAACAAAGGAGTCAAATTTCCTAAATTTTTGATGAAGATGTTAACAAAGAAGAACAACCACTAAAAATGATGAAGGTGTTGTAGGTCAAACATCAAATATGAATCTAAATCTACAAAATGTCTCAAGAGGCTGCAAATACAACATTAAGTTTTAACCAAGATGATTTAAGTCTACCTATGTAAGAAAGTCAAGTAGAATGATTGAGGGATAGAGCACCAAATCTTGGCCTCAGTCAAAATGGAAGATCAAAAAATTGAAAATGAAATAAAATGTATTTATTTTTATATATAATTTACTGAAGTGTATGAGTAAATGAAATGAAATTACATGTGTTCAATTTCATTATGTAATGTAATTAATTTTATTTTATATCTACCATCCAAACTTAAAATGGATCATAAGCTTAATAAAGTTTAAAAACTTTCAACTAAAAGTGAATATCTCATTGTTGTTCTTTATTCTTGACTTTGAAATCTCTCATCATTACCCATAGAATAAAAACATCAACAACACATATAAATAATAGAATCAATATAGAGTTGTGCATTAAAAACTTCATAAACTTTAGAAAAAAAATTGTACTATCACTCTAAACTTTGTAAACATATACTATGTAAAGAAATATATGGGAAAAAACTAAATCTATGCAAAAATAACAAGTGTCAAGAAACACAATGTATGTAAAAAATAAAAAATTGAGTATCTCATCAAACATTTACCCTCACAACAATTCAATATCTGTAAACATGAGAATGCATGAATATAAAAATTGATAATAGAATGAAAAAACTATCAATAACATTGAAAATATAATGGAAAAACTATCAACCTATTACAACAACATATAAAGAACACAACATAATAATAAGACAACAACATAATGGAAAAAGTGAATGAATATCACAACAATATATCTATAACACATCAACAAGATTTAATAGTAGGATTTGGTTTGATACATCTGACTCAACATTTAGTGGTATGTTAATATAATTCTTATTTTTTATAGAAATACATTAACATTTATTTATTTTTTAATCAAAACCTTTAGGGATTCCATCCACATACCAATAAATAGCCATTCATTGTGTATTAATGACCCATATTAATAACATTTACCGGTATGTTAATGAAATCCATAATTGTTAAAGACAATAAAATTTACTGGTATGTTAATGAAAACCATAATTATTATATAAATACAATAACATTTATTAGTATGTGAATGAAAATCTTCAAGGCTTCCATCCACATTCTAGTAAATGTTAACTCTACCATCAATGTGAGTGTAAAACATATGAACAACACTTAAGGCACATAATATATGTAGTTTTAAACATGTTAATGAATAACACAACAAAAATAAATGACATTAACATATAAATAACTTTATGGTTTCCATCCACATACTAAGAAATTTTTAGTAATTTAATAACAACATACATAAATCATAATAGTATGAATCCACAGAAGGAATTTTTTTGATACATCTAATTCCACACTTATTGGAGTGTTAATGAAATTATTAATTTTGATATAAATCCAATACCATTTATTATTATGTGAATGGAAACCTTCATGGATTCCATCCACATACCATTAAATATTCACTCTTGAGGACACACTTGTCTTTTACCATGGACCTTCATTTTATACTAATGACCCATATTAATTTTATTTTGTGTCTTACATCCCAAAATTAATAATAAAATAATGTGTTCTTTTGAAGATTATTAATGGTCAAAATTTTAAACCATGTGGTTTGAGTCTATATTCTCAGATGAGGCCACCAGATTGAAAAAAGAGGTAGCAACAAACCTTGGCCTTACATGTCTAATCATTATATAGTATAAATGTTGTAGGTAGGGAAATATAAATGAAAACTTTTAGGGATTACATCCATAGCATAAATTTTTTAGTAATTTAACAACAACATGGATACCATCCACATAGGGGAAGGGCACCAATTATTGGATATGGTCCAATAGTGGAGATTATAGTTGTGACTTCCCACAACTTATATTTTCCTCTCAGATGACCTAGTTATACTTTAAAAATGTTAAACTATCTAAATCTTATTTTTTAGAGCACAAGGTGGCATAACATGAAATATATGAGACCTCAAAATTAGGGATCCCAACTATTGGTCCCCTTCCCCTACCTATAATTGTTATGTGAATGAAATCATTATTTTTAATATAAAGACAATAACAATTACTAGCATGTGAATGTAAATCTTGAGGGCTTCCATCCACTTACCAATAAATGGTGTTTCTTCCAAGTCATGTAGTGCAAGGAAACATAAATTAATATAAGGTATACAATGAATTAATTTATATTAAATACACAAAGATATGAAACACACAATGACATATATTCAAAAAAGTCTAGGCCTTCTATTGAAATAACAAAAAAATTGGAGTTAGATGGGAATGAAAAGAGGCCAATGATGTGGGTTCAGTTGTGTGTAATGTTTCATCCCTCCAATATAGAACTTACTTGCATAATAATGACAAAAGTGTCTTCTAACATGGCCATAGAATTTAGAAAACTATATTTGTTGATACAGAAATAATAACATTTAATGTTAGGTAAAAGAATACCTTGATGACTGCCATGAATACATAAGTGTTAAATAAAATGTGAAGCCATGAAAAAATTCCATGCACATAAAAGGCACAATAATAATAACATACATGCAAAAGGAAAAAATAAAACAATTATGGGTTTAGTTATAAAAAACACGCGTGTGTAACATTTCATCAGTACATTAACATACCACTAAATGTTTAGTCACATGTGAAGGCACACAAAAAAAACATAGCTTTTGGGTAGGTTCCATGGTTGTTTGGGGGATGAACTACACAACAATGGAAAAGTTACCCACAAATTTCATTCTCATCTAACTTGAAATTGGCTATCAGGCATGTGCATAAAGATCCATCCCTCCATCATGTTAACATAAATTTAACTTTGAAATGGTGCATGGTCAACAAATTTTAGGTAGGTTCCATGGTAATTTGGGTGAGGAGGTAAGTGAAAAGGCATGTAGAGATGTTTGTTGATGGATCATTGGGAGAAAGTAACTTGCCACATTAATGAAGTAAATATTGACAAGCCATGTGAAAAATGGTGAGGTACAGGGGAAAAAATAGGAATAAATAAGGAATAATAATAATAGTTTTCATCCCTCCATTCTTCTAACAAAAATTTCTCTATGAAACATTCCATGGTTAATAAATTTTGGATAGGTTCCATGTCCATTTGATGGGAGGATGTCTATGAAAAGGAGGGAGAGATGTTTTTTGGTGTAATGTTCTATACACCATTAAAATACCAATACAGGTTTACTCAGATGTGAAGACATGTAAAAAAATATGAATAAAGAAAGCATGCCAAAAAAGAGGAACGTATAAGGCACACAATAGAAAATAGGAACATAAAAGGCATAATAACCTTAAAAACCATGTGAAAATATAAATAACTAAGAATATTTATTAGTGGCATGTAGGGTGGCATTAACTTGCCACAGTAATGGAGAAAATCCATCTAGTCATGTAGAAAATGGTAGTGGCTTCCATAGTAATGAGCCATGCATTTTCCATACCAAGTTCATCTTGACAAAAATGTGTCACAATTATAAATAACACAACAAAGTGAATGGAAATCATATGAAAAATAGATAAGTCAGTCCATTAACATACTAATAAACATTAACTCATATTTTAATGCACTTAAAATAAACCATGAATGAAGAAGGAACATAAAATAATTGAGGAACATAGAAGCCACATAGTAAAAAACATGAACATCAAAGTAAAAATAATAATAATAATAACCATGCGAGAACATAAAGAATACTATTTTGGGTTCAATTACAAGCAACACACCTACATGTACACTTTCATTGCTCTATTTTGTCGACTAAAATTCCTTTGGGTAATGCAGTATGGTTGAGAACTTTAAGGCTAGTTCCATCCATTTTGGGAGACGAGGCATGTGAAAATACAAGGAGAGATGGTATTTGGTGGTATGTACTACAACATTCTTTACCACATTAATAGAGAAAATCTTTCCAAGCCATCTAGAAAATGGTGTTGACTTCCACATTAATGAGCCACATGTATTCCAACATGGCACATAATTTCATATTAATAACCCATATATATTGTGGTTCATGTCTTACATGTCAAAATTATAAGCCGAAGATAAAATAATGTATTTATTTGAAAATTATTGTTGGGTATTGTGTTCCCAATTATTGGTCCCTTCAATCCCAATAATTAGTCAAACCAAAAATATATATGAAAATTGAAATGTCATTGTATGACTTTCTAAAATAGATGTTTTCCTCCTAAATGATATTTTTATGCTTTAAAATGTTAATCTATCCAAATCCAAATTTTTATATCACAACATGGTGTAATATAGAAGATGTGGGACCCAAAACTTAGGGGTTCTAATTACTGTTCCCCTTCCCCTAACGTAATAATATATGTGGTACATTCTTTGAATTTAGACCATTTATGGGATGGTTGGTTTAAACTTTCTCCTCATTAAGAAATATGGTTTGGTACTTTACCTGCATGACATTTTCAATTATTAAAAAATATTTTATATTAAAAGATAACATGTTTCATGGTGGATTGGTAATGTTAGGATCTACATACATGCATATCTCAGGTAAAAATAACTAAATCCTAGCTCTGATACCACTTGTTAGGAATGAAAACATAATCCTAAACATGTGAAAGAGATAAATGTTGAATTAACAAGAAGCTGTAATAAAAAAACACACATGAGAAAACACATTACACAATATATATGTAAAAAAACCTAAAAAACTAGCATGGGGCAATGGCAACTTCTAGACTTCATATTGCATCAACAAAACTCTCTTATAATAACATCCTCTCAACAACTCCTTTCCAGTGATAACAACCAAACACTCAAGTGATCCAAGCTTACAACCAAGCCTTCTAGGATCTAAACTCCAAGATTCAACATGAAACTCCATCCAATGCTAACACCATAGCATCCAAGGTGAGATCCAATCATTAACCTCCATCTCCATGAGCTAAGTTAACAAGCCTACAAGCTCTAAGTCTCCAACTAGGTGAGCCAATCTGACATATCCTTTTAGGGTCTAACATCTAACCTCTAGGATCTTCATACTTACATACAACCATATAGGTGATCCAAGCTATCAACCAAGCCTTACAAGCTCTGACCACTAAGAATGCATGATTATTACAACCCAAGCATCTAGGTAAGCTAAGCTTACAAGCCTTTCAAACTCCAACCTCCTAATATGTAACCCTAAGGCTTGCATGGATCCTCAAAGCCAATCCATAATGGACTCAAATGGATTCACAAATACAAAAGAGAACATAATGATTTCTATCATTTTATAATGAGAGAGAAGAGAGAGGGAGAAAAGACATAGTGTCCCCAAAAAATGCACCACACATGAGTGGGTGGACATTGATCCTTAAATTTATTTATCCTCATGTGAAAAATTCCACAAAGGTAGATCCACCTTTAGACAAGATCATGGGCCACCTCCATGTGGCTCCAAAACCTATGCCCCACTTCCACAAGTGAGTCTAAATACCAATAGTGTTCATCTTGTATTCATCTCTAAGGGTCAACAAAGTGGATGCTCTAATTTAAATAAGATCCAAGCCACCCCATGTGACTCTAAGAATTTCACCCCACTCAAATATGTGAGGGTAATTAGAAACAATGCTCTTCTTGTCTTATTTATCCATGTTCACACACAAGTCCAAAACATGTTGTAATCACCTTTTGAATTTATCTACACATAGGAATCATAGACACATCAATAAATGCACTCCACACCTTGATCCTTATCTTTTTTACCACATGACAAACCCATGTGACTCACCAAAGACAAAACCCATGTCCTCTAGTGGAGTGTTATGCCCCACACTTATCACATCATCTTGATCACACTTGAGACCCTCCATGGTCCTACACCATGTCACTAGCATGACACATCATCTGCATCACTTATAGACCACACCACCATGCAACACTTGCATACCACATGCCACATTACATGCATGTCGTGTCACCATGAATAGTGACCATGAATAATGACTATGAATAATGACTGTAAATATCGGATTCACACCTAAAAATCTCCCACTTGAAGTCAATATACATAATATTTACCACACTTGCATATTCTACCATCCATGCCCACTACTACTCACACAAAAATCCTAATAATTTTTTTTTTCACTTCTAAAACTTCTCTACCTGACGAAATTTATCAATATCTTCTCCTCCATAATAGATTTACAACATCTGAAGTGACTCCCACTTCACCATAGACCCATCCTTCTTCAGGGTTTTGCCATGAACCACTCACTACTCCCATTGCTTGGAAGTATCCATTCTAGTGTACACCATGGCATACATGAGCATTTCCTATTACTAATGAATATAATACACAAGACATCCATGTCTTCACCTCAATTTTAGCAAACTCTAGAATACAACTCAAATACTAAAAGAAGAGGGATACTTTATTCTTTTATTTTGTGTCCCTATGCATCTCCATCCTTGGTTTGCT
The DNA here is from genome assembly GCA_037957365.1 of Torreya grandis. Taxonomy (NCBI): domain Eukaryota; kingdom Viridiplantae; phylum Streptophyta; class Pinopsida; order Cupressales; family Taxaceae; genus Torreya; species Torreya grandis. The sequence goes on along the minus strand of JARHVA010000570.1, from coordinate 3,314,280 downwards.
TTTACCACCTTCATCTCATCCTAGTCACCCAAGCCATCACACCATTGATATTCATAATGTTGAGGCTTATAACCAATAAGCCATCGATACATAGAAGTAACATATGATAAACCTTGGCTCTCTATGAAGGTACCACTATATTCCATCTACACATCTGCTTCAGCCTATATAATCTTTAATTCACAAACTAGTAACTCTTTACCTCATTCACACATAGGCCTTTGGCTACTCCATATCTTATCATGAGATCACCATGTAGGAAACTAACTAATCCAATCTTGAAAAACAATAAGTGAACACCGTACTCTGATAGTAGTTAATTATAGGAGAGAGAAGAAGCTATTAAAATCAATACCTAACTTCTACACATATCAAACTGCTACCCATCATGCTCAACATGACACCTATCAATAGTTATATGGAGTTCATCATTATACTTAGTGCATCACTACACCTACTAATTTTTTGAGCCTGTAGTTGAATTGCATCCTACCCTACCACATATCAAACTAACTCATATGTAGGGTTACTCCATACATCAGTCTACCTAGATACTCACATCAGCTACACCACAACCCTCATGACTAATTGCTTCTTCTACACTACAATCACTAAGAACTTCACTCACTACATCTCTGAGCTTTGGATCGATTCAACACCAGCCTTCTCCTTATGGGAACCTTGGGTCTTTCTTGATCTTCTCCATCATCTTGAACTACTTCAATGGGTATATTTTTATTTTTCTTTGTACCTTCTCCTTTCCATGGATTTTGCACATCTTAGCTAACACATTATGGTATTAAGATCACACAACTAGTAACCTTTCACCAGTTGAGAACCATAATAAGGTACATGCCTTGTCATCACCCTCCATCTACACCAATGGAGACTAGCTTGCTCCACCATAAGCTATATAGTTCTTCATCAAGAACATTATGTTGGTATTGATCTGTCTAGTAAATATTGTTTAGCTTCTCCTCTATTCTCTATTTGCATCCCCATAAAGATAAATACCTACCATACAAACTTTATTTTGTTTCACATCTTGGTCTCTCTACCTGTAGTTCCCACTTGCACAAAACTAACCAACAACCATGGCTCTAATATCACTTATTAAGATCTACATACATGTATGGATTAGGTACCAATAGCTAAAGCCTAGCTCTGATACCACTTGTTAGGAACCAAAACATAATCCTAAACATGTGCAAGAAATAAATCTGGAATTAAAAAATAATCTACAATAAAACAACACATAGGAGAGAACACATTACACAATATATACGTGGAAAACCCTATAAAATTAGTAAGTAAAAAACCACAGGGCAATGGTAGCTTCCAGACTTCATATTACATTAGCAAAACTCTCTTACAACATCAGCCTTTAGCAAATATTTTCCATTTCTAACAACCAAACACTTAAGTGAGCCAAGTGTACAACCAAGTCTTTTAGGCTCTAACCTCCAAGCTAAAACATACAACTCCATCCGATGATAAAACCATAGCATCTAAGGTGAGATCTAAGCATCAACCTTTATATCTATGAGTTGAGCTAATAAACCTCCAAGATCTAAGTCTACAACTAGGTGAGCCAAGATAACATAGCCTTATAAGCTCTAAAATCTAACCTCAAGGATCTCTATGCTTACTAACAACCATCTAGGTGAGCCAAGCTATCAACCAAGTCTTACAGTCTTTAACCACTAAGCATGCATGATGCTTATAACCCAAGCATCTATGTGAACTAAGCTTAAAAGCCTTCCAAAATCCAACCTCCTAACATAAAATCCAAAGGCTTGAATGGATCCTCAAAGGGAATCCATAATGGACTCGAATGGATTCACAAATACAAAAGAGAACATAATGCTTTAGAATATTTTATAATGAGAGAGAAGAGAGAGGGAGAAAAGACATACTGGGCCCAAAAAATGCATCACACATGAGTGGATGAACAACGATCCTCAATTTTTTTTGTCCTTATGTGAAAAATTCCACAAAGGTAGATACACCTTTAGGTAAGATCATGGACCACCTACATGTGGCTCCAAAACATGCACCTCACTTCCAAAAGTGATTCCAAACACCAATAGTGTTCATCTTATCTTCATCTCCAAGGGTCAACAAAGTGGATGCTCCACTTTAGACAAGATCCAAGCCACCCCATGTGACTCAAATAATCGCACCCCACTCACACATGTGAGGGAAATAAGTAACAATGTTCTTCTTGTCTTCTTCATCCATGTGCACACACAAGTCCAAAAGATGTTATAATCACCTTTTGACTTTCTCCACACATAAAAATCATAGACATAATAAGAAATATAACCCTCACCTTGACCCTTGTCTTTTTCACCACATGACAAACCCATGTGACTCACCAAGGATAAAACCCATATCCTCTAATGGAGTGTTACACCCTACACTTGTCACATCATCTTGATCACACTTGAGATCATCCATGGGCCTACAACACATCACCTTCCTACCACATCACTAGCATGCTACATCACTAACATGCAACATCATCTACATCACCTACAAACCATAACACCATGCAACACATATATACCACGTACCACATCACCTACATGCCATGTCACCATAAATAGTGACTATAAATATTGACTTCATACCCAGTAGGTATGGCATAACCATGTGAACCAAGATTTTTTAGATCAATTCATTGAAAAACATGGACAGTAATATGTAATCATGAGACATGAATTCCTATGATGAAGACCTAGGTAAACAATGGATGGAAATACATAAAACACTCATTGATTTTTAGTCGGTTAGTAGAAGGAATAATAATAAATAAATATAATTTAGCTTTTCCTTGTTTAATATTGTGTTCTAATTAATAATATTTTTTTGACTTTGTAATGTTTTATAATTTATTTTATTTCTCAGGAGTATTTTAGTTTGTTAATTTATATCATATGAATGAAACACTGATATTTTATTATTTTGTTAATATATTGAACAATCATCATAAAATTAAGTTGTATTTGAACTATGTATAGAATTTAAAACTAACCCTACATGTCAATTCCAAATTTGAGTAACCTTGTAACACTCCCTCCTTTTTAAAGTACTTATTAAAAAAAATTAAACTCACACTAAGTTTTTAAATATTTAACACAAAAATAATAAGACATGATTTCAAACCAAGATTTGATATTTATAGACATAAAAATATGATTAATTATTTTAACAATCCTTGACACTAAAACTTGAGCTTTAAGTCTAATTACAATAAACTAAAACCATATATTATAAATTTAACATGAATTTATTTGATGCACCTTAAATATCTTGGTACCCCTTCATCCATCATTAAAACATGGTTTAAATAATAGGGAAAAAAATTATCTATTCATATTAAAATTATTATATAAATAAATTGTTTGGTACATATTTTCTATTTATTTTGATAATATATTTTAATAAAAATATATAAAATAAATTTATTTTTTTAACATTTTCACGTATTTTATATCACTAGATTTTGTATTATATATCATTAGATTTCATTGATATAATTAGTATCTAATAGATTATAGTCATCTCAAAAAATTGTTCTAAAATCTTTGAATTTATTTGGATTGTATTTTAATATATATTTAACATCATAAATGGTATTAAAAGTAATATTACATGATATCATTGCTTTAACTTGATTTTAAGGGAAAATATTTTAATGTAAATAAAATTTTAAAAAAATAATTTAATAAACCAATTATTAAAAAATATATTAAAAACTTCAAAATATATTAAAATTATTTATACAGTGCAACATAAAAAAATTCTTGATATTATGTAAAAATAAAATTATCTCATAAATATTCAACTAATATGTGTGGTGCCATGTATACCTCTATATTTAAAATATGTCCTTTATAGATTAATCCTTCATAGATAGATTTCTTCTTTTGATGTTATTTGGATTTTTGGAGACATAAGGGGAATAACACAATGTCTCAATTGTATTCTCACTCTCAAGAATTTAATAATGTCAAAATTATTATGTGTCATGTGAACCAATTTCTCAATTTCAACATGTTATGGACAATTATTTAAAAACTAATTTTAATGTCTTAATTTTTATTTATAATTAATAAAAGTTTTCTTATTTTATATGATAAAAATATTTATAAGATTATAAAATGATATTAATCATAGTAAAATAAATATTTTAAATAAAATTTAAATCATATATGCATTTTTTAAAATAGTATATTAACATAGAAAAGAAGACTTTCCTTTTGAATCTTTTTTACCATTAATTTAGGATAAATTTTCAAAAAAAATATAGAGAAGTATAATGAATATATATTTTTATAATATTTTATCATATAAATTATAATATCATTTGAAAAGTAAATTTTAATAAATAATCCTTGTTAAAAAATTATAAGTAATAAAGGTAGAGTTGGCCATTGTAATTTTCAGGTTTAATTAAATTTTGTGTTTACTTATAACTATTTTTTTTAATTGTTTCAATTTTTTTTTTTCATTTTTGAAACATGTGATTTACTATTAGGATAATTATTAATTTTAGGAAAAATAAAATTATCATAATTTAGTCTTTGATGTGCAAATATAATAAGCTATTTTATTGATTGTATATGATGTGTTTAATTATTGACAATATTATTGTGTGAAATCAAAAAATGTCTTCATCTCGTTTAATAAGATGGCACTTTTGATTTATTATTAAACTTGGAAAGTGTAAAAGGACTTTTATTCTTAAAATCATGAATACATTCAAGGATTGAACCTTTACCATTGTTTTCATTTCTCATCTTGAGCAAATTTCATTAGTAATGATGAGTTGTGGTCGCATAAAAAAAACAAATTCATAAATTGCCAAGCTATGTATATGTACAAAGCCTATTTTAAATGTATGATTTCATAAACATTGTTTATATTATCCTCTTAAAAAAAACACAATGAATGAAAGCACTTGACACATGGTGCCCTTTTTCCTTTGAGCGACAAGTACTAAAACCACATCACGGCCCTTGTTTACATTGTAATCAATCTCACATAAGGAAAAATAAAAAATAAAAAATAGATAAAACAATAAAATACTCCCCCATGAAATGATATGTGATTTTTCATTGCAATAATTTCAATCTTTTTTTTCATTTTGTCTTGACTTCTGCATTGCACAAATGAATGAATAGGATTCTAGAATCGTAGAAAAAATTCTGCAAAGCACCAAAAGCCATATCCAACTAAATACTTAAACATCATGCAAAATAGAGTAATCAATTATTTTCCCAATTTTTATTATAATTTAGATACAAAATATAAATTATAATAAGGTAAATACAAATATAATTACCATGTTCCATCAAAATTGGAAGACATTGAACTCTTAATGTGAAGAGAGACTAGCACATTTTCTTAGAAATGGATGGATTCCTATGCAAATTCACATACAATGATATATGATTTAATTAAGTCAAGATAAAGTGGTTTTCCTCCTACAAAATTTCACCATATTCTTGCCATAATTTCTATGTTGAAACATCAAGAATAACAAAATGAAAATAAGTAAGTTACAAAAGTCTCCCATAAGCATTTGGAGATAAAAGTATTCTTTGTAATGAAAATAAATTATCAGTTACCCCTAAGGTGCAAGTTACGCCAAAAGATATTTAATTTTATGTTTTTGTAAAGTAATGTTTTGTAAATCAAAATAATGTAAATAAATAGTTGTACCTCATTGAAAACCCATGATTGCCAACCTTATCTCACCTTTTGTGCATGAAGTGATAATAAATAATAATATTATATTTCTAGTTGAGATGAATGTAGAAAATGAGATGGTATTTTATTTCATACTATAGATACTAAAACTAAATATTTATAGCATCTTGGATTTGTACATTTAACAAATATCAATCAGGGCTCTACCCTTCAGATCTAGACCTCTCTACTTCTAAAAGGCTCACATTTACCATCTCATTGTACGTAAATTCTTATCTCTTAGTCTAATCCATAATATTATGATGACCTAAGTCTCTTGTACTACATAAAAATATTAAAACCTGATAAACATCCTTCACTATCAATTTTAGATCCATACCTATTTTGTAGTCTTATGGACATTATTAGTCACTGAGGGACACTACCACTGATGGTAGTGTCTATATCCTTATCTAATGTCCATTTTCCAAAATTCATCCAAATTACAAATGTTTCAAAACTTTTAGATCAACCTATTTGTCTTATTGAACCTTATCGTGAGATATTTTCAAAAAGTGTGGTATAAATACAAGTCTAAGCCTTCTCATTCCTCATCTAGAAAAAAAAAAAAAAAACATCTACTAAAGCTAAATCAATTAACTATACAAACACTCTATTATGAACTATTCATTCCTATTTTCATATCAAGCATAGGAGCAATCATATTATAGGTTTTAAGCATTCAAAGAGTAGACCATGAGTGATATTTTTAAAATTACAAACTAAATCATTACATGCATCTTTATATAGTATATTACACCCTTGTGCACAAAATTTCACACACATAGAGGATAATTACATAATTTTGAGACCTCCTTGGAGTATTGACTATATAACAAACACTCATTAATAGAGGGGTCTTTGGGGAAGCTCGACACCATGATCCCACTAACCCAGTTTTTAGAAAAAACTCATTCCAAAGGTGAATAAGGGTGAAGAGATAGGGTTTGATCAGTCAACAAAGAATGTTTACATGTATCCTATATCTAAATACACCATTAGAAAGGTGAAATAAAATCCAAAACAAAAAATTTGGTAACATCTAGATTCAATCATTATTATGTATTAGACACATGTGTCATAATCAAACACTAACATCAATGGTAGTGTAAAAATATAATGGTAGTGTCTATAGCCACAAAAAGTGTAATTTACATAATCTGATGACTAATCTAAAATAAAAACTAATCTAAAATATTGATCCTGCATATTTTTACATGTTTCTAGTCTAGATCTACCTATGTACACTAAACCACCTAAGTACTATTCTTTCTTATTTATTTTAATATATTTCAATAGATGTACTTTATTATTTTTAGTAGTCTCAATTGTATAAATTTAAAATATTTTTTATCTATTTTTTTTTAATTGGCCTATTATAGATTAGTTTATCACCCTTGTGCTTAAACTAGTTATATATTCTTAACCTTATTACACCACACATCTAAATTTAAGGTTAAACATTTGGTGAAGCCAAACTCAGAAGTTTTCGTTATAAACCTAAATTATTCTATGGTTTTCAACCTTTTATAGTTTCAACTTGATATGATTGATTTTTAGATTTGAAACTTTACGTTAGGTTTTTACACTAATCTAGTTACAAGGGTTTTTGTATTCATATACTTACAATTTTTTCTTACTTGATTGCCACATTTCATATTCCTAACATCTTCATTTTATAATTCCTCAGTATTTTTTTTATACTGAGGTTGGTATACTTAAAAACCCCTTTTTGTTTACCCAAATTTTGTATGTATTTTTCAAGTTTTACAATTTACTATTTTTATTAAATATTGACATATAATGTGAATGGTGTACCTATTTCCAATTTATTTATGGGATTCATCAAAATTCATATTTTATTCAAAAAACTCTCTTAAATATCTAAAATATTTTCTTGATTTATAGAAATGGATGATTCTTTATTGAGAATATTTAAGTAGATGCACAAAGTTGGGGGACAAAAAAGGTGACATTTATGGGGAGAATTTTTTTTTACAAAGGGCACACACCCTTTTAAAAAGGGTGTACATCTTTTTTTCAAATATTTCATGCCTATGTTTTCTTGGCATGGTGCCAAAGTAAAAGGGCATACACCCTTTGTGGTTCTAAAAGGGTGCATGCCCTTATTGAGTCTATATTTTATTGCTCATTTGCTCACAACCACGGCCCATTTTTTGTAATTAAAGAATCTCTCAAATTTTGTAATAGGTCTTGAAGAGGACATGCGTGCTTTGGCTTTGCATCCTACTAATTGGATTCAACATTTTGATTGCAGTCTCAGGTATGTTAATTATTATATTTTAATTTTAGGGTTTGCATTTATATGTATTTATGTTTAGGCTATTTAAATTAAATTTTCATTGAACTCTCTTGAATTTCTTCAAGAAAACTTATATTTTTATTAATCTATATACAAAATTTGATGGATTTATTGCTTGAAGAAAATGTTGAACAAAATCGTAATCAAAACCCTAAACAATTTGACTTTGCAGAAGAAGTTGAATTGTATGAACAATATAATGTAACATGGTAATAATTTTAAATTATTATCAATAGTTTACATCATTTTTCAAGTCATATTAGATGAAATTCAATTTCCATTACATTAGAGGCTATTTTTAATTAAGTGGTAAATGTCACTTCGCAACCTGATGCAATGTTGTATCAAAGAGAGGTGATGAAAAAATATTATTTTGATAAATTGTATTATGAGTACATTAAAAAAGATAACAAAATAAGATGTGTGTGATTAACATCTTAAGCCTATGACAAATGAACTACCACCAATTAGTTACAAATATATTATCATTGATTGTTGTGTTCATGCAGAGATTAAAAAATAACTTTTGGGATAGGTTGTGGATGGTGTTTGATGAGCCTCCTTGAAATAATAATGAAATTCCATTATATTTTTTGAGAAAACTTTCTTGCAAGTCTATGCTACAATAAATCCCAAATTATTTTAACATAGAGGCCTCCCAAGGTATGGGATATGGGTCCTCATTTGATAGACCTAGTATCAGGTGGGACCGAATCCATCATAACTAGGTTCATATATATAGATGGACAATAATACATACTTATATCCGTAAAATATTGCATTATAGTACATATATGGGCACCCTTGAGGTGGTTACTAATTACACATAAGTTATTATTAACCATGAGATTCATACACTAAGTAGTTCTACACAGGCTAAAGGTGGTGGCACATGTAGTAGTATTCCTCCTACTATAAGTGTTCGTGTCCCTCCTAATATTGTTTATAGTGTACCTCTTAATAGTAGTGGCATGGCTATCAGTCATCCTATAGTTCATGTACATCATTATGCATCATGTGGGAGGAAGTGTACTAGACCTCTTATTCAAGTATAACATATACAAGTTACATCTATGGAAACTAGGCCTACACTTGTTTAGTAAACTCATACCCAATAGTTTATGCCATTTACAATTGCTTTAGCATCTTTGGACACCAGTATAGTATAGTATATTCCATATACAGTTTCTTCGGCACCTTATGACACTATCATGCTTGAGTATTTGCAATCTTTAGTCACTTCATGACCTCAGGACACTAGCATGATAAAGTATACATCAATTATAGTTATTTCAACACCTTAAAACACTATCATGCCAAAAAATTCCATCTATAGTTGTTTCACCACCTCCCATCAGCATAAAACTAATTGGGCAGCGCTTATCTGCTTCACCATCTATATTTGACACACGTGTTTAATTTTAATCATAGTTTGTTTATGTATGTAAAATAATATCAAGTTTATATTTAAGTATATGTTTACTTAATTGACTGATATTTAACTAAACTTTCATATGTTGGTATTAAATATGATCACTAACATCTTAGATAACTTAGATAGCTTAGATTTTGTTATTGAGGCTGTGATTAGCAATGTGGTATCCTACACTCAAGTTTGGAAAGTTACAAACTACATAAATTTGTTATAATCTTAAATCACAACTTCATACGTATTATAAATAAATGTTAGTTTTTTAGTGATATATTTGTCAAATTATGGTAGTTATTTAATTTTATTAGTTTTATAGATATGTATTTTTCAATCTCTTCTATGGTATATTTACACGCTACATAATGTAAATCAAATTTCTCTACAAGTATATAATGATGAAATTAAATCCAATGTAAAATTTGATTCAACGTACTGAGATATTATATATTTTTAAAGATAATGTCATAAGTTTAGCATCATATATAGTTGAAACAATGTCATAAGCATAGTATCCTCTAGATTTGAAACTCTCATGTAAGTGTAGCGTATTGTGTTTCATTGTCAAGAAGTGTTTTCTTAAAATATTGTAACTCTATAAGATGTTGCATAATCTCAACTTAAAATTTTACATATGTTTCTTTTTTCACTAACATTGTTATCTCACAGTCTTGTCTTAAGCCAAAAAAATATGAGCTCTAGGTCATGGTGATTTTAAATTGATAACAACACAATAGCTATGATGTGGATAATTTAATGATAGTCAAAATGTTACTAATTAAGTCTAAGGTATTAATTACTTAGTCCAAGGTATTAATTACTTTGTCAAAATGTTCTACTCTTTGATTTTATTTGTTGCTACCTCAAAATTAGCATTCAGCTTCCTCTTACCTTTGGCCTTCTCCTCTTTTTTAGATTTATCTGTAAAACCTTATTGATTTATCTTTTTCCCTATTCATTTTCTCTTTATGTATAGAAGGAATAATATTAATTTTAATTTATCTTAAATATGGTTTAGTTTTATTTGAATCATAATTGACCTCTTTCAATTATTGGTATTATAGATGATGATATGTGCTATGGGTACACTATATGGATTAGAATAACAATTGATTGATATTGTGATTTCATCCCAAGATCCACTATCTCCTCAACAACACTTGATTCAAAGACATGGACTAGTGAGAACACATAGTGAATTATTTTATTAGCTTCAAGTAATGATACTCTATGTCATATTTATATGTATATGCACATCTAGATCTAATGATAGGATTATCCATCACATATATATTCACAACCATGCACCCCTGGATAACTATTTAGGTGGCATGTGATGAGTCCATAATCAACTTGTTGAAAAAAATTATTCATGACAACTCTATAATTTTCCATATATAATTTTAATTCATTAAAAAATTTATTTCATATGTTGTGCAAATGCAACAATTTTTTGAGGTTTCATAAGAGGCTTTTGGTCTTTCACATGCTGATAGGAGAGTTTCTACTTATAATGAGTCATCCAACACCCCTGGTTCTACATATATGGAAAGGAATAACAAATTATTTGGAATGAATGAGGAGAATTAGAGTTAGTTGTTATGTTAGGGGTAGTTTTAGGCATAATCTATTTTATATGTTGATATGGCCCACATTATATGCCTATATGGCACATTTTGTATATGTATATTATGGTCTAGATCGTATGTAGATATGTTCTATTTGTGATGTCATTATGTATTAGATTTATTTATTAGGTCATTAAATAAATAATAAAAAATAATGTAAAAGAACATCACCTTGATAGGAACAAGCCACAATGTTGAGACAAAGGTGACAAGTGGGGAAACTATCAAACAGTGAAAAACACCACACTAGTATTAAAATCTTGTAACAAGAATATCCATTTACATTAGCATGAATAAGTTAGTAAAAGAATGGCCTTATGTAAAGAGAGAACCAATGATGCAAGATCAAAACTAGATAAACAATATTGAGTTGAGAGTGTATCCATTGTTAAAAAAAAGGAGAGGAGAGCTCTTTATAAAGAGCTAAGAGTGAAAAAGAGTTACAAGTACAAGCTCCAACATGTGTGTCATGTGTCTCTAATATTCTTATAATTGGTGAAGATGTGTGTGCCATATGGGGGAGATGAGTTACATGCAAGTAACTTCAAATCCAATAAGTGTACTAGAGAGGTGATTGACACCTCAAAATACTAGAATAAAGTAAATTGATAAATACAATAAATACACACACACATAATATTTAGGATAAGCTCATAAACCTATAGGAAGAACTCAAATTAAAGTTAATTCTCCAAAACTCCAATTTAATCTTAAATTTGAAGTTACAGTGGAGAAAACCTTTTAAAAATAAATAAGGGAGTTGAAATTACATAATACTACCCCTTAGTATAAATTTTATTCAAAAAGAATTACAATAGTTTATGAAAGAAAGAATAAGAGAAGATGTCATCAAAAATCACAAGAATAAAATTATGATCACAAATAATCTTCAATAATCTTCATCAGATAATGTGGTCGATCCATAATGGAACAAATACCAACAAGGAATAATGATCCACAAAATCTGTAAGACAAACAAGTTAACACCAATCTTTCAAGTAAACAATATGCCAAAAATACTATCTACATACATAATATAATAAAAGTAGATGTACAACTAGGAAAATTTGAGCTAAAGATAAATTCTATCATAAAGTGCAAAAAATCGCATGAAAAAAAGTTAGGTTAAAAAATGCTCTAATTGAAACATATATCCTTCGCAATAAAAAGTAAGGAATACAAAAAAGATGTTTTAGTTTAATCAAAATGGAAACAAAGAAGATGTGTCACTTGCAAAATATATTCTACGTGAAGCATTAAAATAAGTATCATATGAAGACACATCAAAGTCTCTAGAAGATCCATCATTTTTAGGAATCCAAATAGTTTTAACCTTAGAGATATGAGATTTAGTCATTTTTCAACAATGCAAAGTGTCAAGAGTTGATTTACGATAAGACTTGCATGAATTTAATTTCTAAAATTTAGAGATATGATGTTCGTATTTTTCATAATACACACAAAATTTATCATTATCAACCAAAGCATGAACATTACAAGCATTATAATCAAAAGAAGTTGCATTATAAGTCATGTAGTGAGGAAGACAATAAGATGTCAAATTTTCACTAGAAGCATTTGAAGTATTATAACTAGGACTTTTATAATTTATATTTGATTTAGATAAAATAGGTTAAAGAATACTATATTCACACTTACTAAGCACACCATCTTAATATCCCATAATGTGCATTATTTTCAAGCTGGGGTTGGTAGAAGAAGAGTTTAAAGAAGTTTTAGTAATGTGAGAAGCAAAATAAGTTTCACCATTATGAGAGATAGTGTCATATGAAAGACATAAATTTAGTTTTTAAAGTGTTAATAAAAGATTGCATAGTTTGTATTTACTCTATTGTCTCCCAAAAATATCGCTCATTTTTGGGACAACATTTGAACTATTTTGGTTCTACAGACCAAAATCCTCTCTTTCCATTTCAAAATTTGTTGTGAGCATTCAAATTCTTCATTTTTCAAGCTTCTTAGAAATCTCCAGACTTTGCAAGCTTGAATCTACGGACTCTATAGGCTTGAATCTACAGACTGTGCAGGAAGAAAATCTACGGACTCTGTAGGAAGAAAATCTATGGACTCTCTAGGCCAAGTTTTACGGGCTTCACAGGTTGATTTCTATGGACTCTGCATGAAAGAAGCAAGCTCTCAACACTTAGGCGATTTCAAACTTTGTTCAACGACAAGGTTCAATCAAAAGAGTTCATCGGCAAGCTTCTAAGCAAGGATTGAACCATTGAACTGTTGAACCTTGAACCATTTTGGTTTAACGAGTTCAATGGGCTCAAATTTTCAACGTTAGCAGCAAGAGTTAAGCGCATTTGTCAAGGTTCAAATTTCAACCGCTTCAAGGTTCAACGACTTCAAGGTTCAATGGCTTCAAGGTTCAACGGCTTCAAAACACTTATCAAAGAGAAGAAGGCTTGAACCATTGAACTGTTGAACCATTAAACCACTTTAGTTCAAAGTTTCAATGGGTTTAATGGTTCAACAGGTTCAACGACCAAATGGTTCAATGTGTTTGGTTCAAAAAGATCAAAAGGACTTAGCCAAATAAAAAGAATGAACCAATTAAACTGTTGAACCTTGAACCAAAAGGTTCAACGAGTTCACAGGTTCAAAGGTTCAACCATCGTGATGAAGATCAAAGAGCTTAGAAAGAACAAGTGACGGACAAAGGATGAACCAATGAACCAATTGAACCTTGAACTAAAAGAGTTCAAAGTTCAATGGTTCATGGGTTCAAAGGTTTAAAGGTGGCCTTAGTTAAGGAAAGAAGCAGAAAATAGGTGGTTCAACGGATGGTTCAACCAAGGAGCAGGAAAGTGATTGAACCAATAAAGCGACTGACCAAAAAGATAGAATTCCTTTAGATTTGTTCAAAGGCCGACAGGGAACATTTCCTTCAGACATTTTGTTTGAAGGAAATTATTACGTAAAAGAGCCATTAGAATTCTTTTAGAAGTTTTTTTCGTGGAAAAATGACTAAGGCAAAAATCCTTTAGACATTTTGTCTGAAGGAATTCACCTGGGAAGAGAGCCTGAAGAAAGCGAAGCAAAAGGCCGACTGAAGAGAAAAGCCCACAGAAAAATGCCTGATGGAAAAAGACAAAGTGCAGTGGAAGCCGCCACGTGTCCATTATAAAGTAGAGCAGAAGATACCATGTGTCATCTTTCGTAGGACCCTCAAAAGATTTCTAACACTTCTATAAATTAGGTGGAATATGTCACGTGCCCTGTTATGACTCAGCGGAATGTGACAAGTGTTTGCATCTGCGTTCCCATTTTGAAGTTGCTCGGGCAAGACATGTCATGGATCCCATTTTCCATAAGTTTCTAATGAGTTTCATGACAACAGAACTTACCACTTTTTAAAGACGCAGAAAGGACCCCCCAAAGACTTAGACAAGAAGGGCTAGAAAGGACAAAGAAGCAACATGGACGATTCCAAAGGCAAGTTCAATTAAAGTGATGGTTCAACCAAAGAGCAAAGAAGCACTTAAGAAGTGAAGAGAGGAGCGAGACCAAAGGACTAGAAATATCTTCAAAAGAGTTATTTCTAGTAGGTGAAACAATGGATCAAGTAGACTTCTGAGTGCACCAAATCAAGGACGCAAGCTTATTTTTCTTCCATGAAGTAATGGCGAATTGGACAGTTGCGTAGACATCAGGAAAAGGACTAGACAGTCCATACTAAGAAGAGACATATTAGAGGAATGGACACGCCATAGTTATGATAATGCACTATTCCCAGCATGGTCCCTCCAAATAGAACTGAAGGCACATTGAAGGCATTCAATTTAGCATGGGCCTTTTTCATGAAAACAAGCACCCAAGTCTTTCTTGGATCACTATATATTGTAATCTCTCATTTGTTACAAAGGAGATCTTCTCGAATACAGAAGCAAAACTCTACCCAAATTGAAAGGTGAATACTGAGACTTTGAGCTCAGATTGTATTTCATATTATTTATTCTAAATAAAAAAGCAAGTGATTCACAGACTTTGTGTTGTATATATTGTACCATTTTAGGAGATTGTTCTTATGTCTATCTTTTGAATGTGTTCTTGTTTATTTAATTTAACAAGCAGAGCTAGTGGAAGTGATAAGGAAGGTGTCATAAAACCAATTACTTTCAGACTTTATGTTGACATAATTGTTTTCAGTGTGTGTTTTTCTTTTTTCTTTTTGTGTAAAGGACCTTGGGACAACTTTGTGCCCCCATTGTTCTTCATACCTCACTCTAGGGTATTCAAGGTGGAGACTTTGAGCTACATCTTAGATTACTAGTTAATTTGAACCCGATTACTAGTTACTTGTCCTATCAAAAATATTCTTGTTGTTTGCAAGAACAAGCACTTCTAAAAGAAAAGAAGTGCCTTTTGTCGCTTCGCCAAGATTTCTACTATCTAGGAAGGGATCTGGATCTTGGATGAATGTTACTTCTGAAAGAAGAGAAGTACCTTTACCAATCACCCAGGATTTCTCCTCTATTTTTTAGCATCATCTCTAAAAAAGAGAGATGGATGGTTTATCCCACCCCTATGTCTTACTTTCTGCTTATATATATATAGTATATAGCCTCCACATATTTAATAGGGAACCTCCCCTTGATGAGAGGAGAGATTTTTTCCCTTTGGATGTGGTAAACTTGCGACATTGGATGACCAATCTCCCTATGCTGTGGTGATAGGAACTATTTTGGTCACCAGTTAGCTGGCTGACAAAATATTCACCCAATAATTATTGGCGACTCTACTAGGAATGAACATGCAGTATGAAGCCTCAAGTTTTAGATTGAAGCAGTTCCTTCCCTTATCCATTATATAAACTCTGGCAAATCCATTTTGTGCCTTACCCATTATCATTAAAGCCTTACCATTTTCTTCCATCTCCATTATTTTATCTAGTCTGCAAAACTAGAGCTACTAAAAAAGAGTGCGCAATTTGAAGCCTCAAGCCTCAAGCTAAAGCAAGGCCAGTTCTTTTCCATTTTTATTCTGCAATTTGGCCACTCCACCTAGATTTTTTATCCCTATTTTTCATAATTAAATCATGGTATTTTGAGGCCTCTAGGGTAACTCTTTTGGCCCACTCAACTTGACTCCACCTCTGCATGAACTTCCATGCAGCTCAAGAAAGAACTTCCCCAAATTCTTTGGAGATGGGAGAGTTTACCCTGATGAACACATTGCAGCCTTTAGCATAGCCTATGGTGTGATAGGGGTGGAATTTGAAGATGTGGCAGTCAGAATTTTTGTGGAGACCCTATAAGGTGCTGCTGCAAAGTGGTTCTACCATCTGCAGGCTCGATCAATGACAGACTGGAATACCCTAAAAGCCAAGTTTGAAGCAAGGTTTAAGCCTACAAAAGACGCACATGCCTTGCTAGCCCAGCTCACATAGATGAAGAAGGATCCCCATGAACCTATGAGGGACTTCATTGCCAGGTTAGACAAGCTGATGCACAGAATTCCCATGATCGCCCAGTCAACACCTCAAAATCTCAAGTGTTTCTTCATCAACTCACAGTTGCCTGAAGTGAGTTTTCTATTGAGACGGGCTAGACACATAGACCTTGAGGCTACTCAAGACTTGGCTACTGAGCTAGAAGATGACCTTATCTTGGCAGGACAGATAAGGAGAGATCCTAACAGAGGTAAATCCTCTTCATCTTCTGAGTATCCATCTACAGGCACCACGAATCAGATGGTGCAAAAGCTGGAAAATGAACTGCTAGCCTTGAAAAGGCAAATGGCCCTAAGTATGTCTGCTCCTCCTAATCGAGATGTACCATGGAGGGTGTTTCAAAATTAGCCATATCAAGGCAATGCTGCCAAGAATCAAGGGCAGCCAAATCATCTTCCTCCCCCACAAAGGAACCTTGCCCTTGAAGCACTTCCAACCAACTCAGCAATTGGATTTCTAGAAAAAGAACATGATTTATCTTTCCAACTTGAGTTTGAGTAAGAAAATGACACTGATCTCTTCATGGAGGATTAAGAAGAATCAACTGGTGACTCCCACATTAGTTTCTTGAATTACCAAGATGAACCCAGAAGTGAAGGTGAAGTAGTCGAAGGATCATACACAATATTCACCCAGTCTGAGAATCGATCAGCCCAGTAAGCTGATAAAGAAATAACAAAGAAATGAACTCAGCCTATAATTCCAGTTGCTAAGCGGGGAACCACTCTACCTTTTCAGCCAAAGGACCTGGTGATTGCTAGAAAAGTAAGTACCCCAAACATTTTTGCACCTTCAACTTTAAATTTGTAAGTCAGTCCTCCCCCTCCCAAAAACCAAAAGGATGAACTCCCATCCTCTCTTCCTAGTCCATTTCCGTCATCTAACATAATAGATCATGTCAAGAAATCCAAAATTCAAATGACTAAATTTGAATTCTTGCAAGCCAATTCTGAGCAGTTGGACATTGGTGGAGAACTAAGTATGGACCTGTCTAAGGCAAAATTTGTGGTCACCCAAGTGTCGGCCCCTATAACTCAAATTTTGTTTGAGCCTTCAGGTAGGGGTAATTACTTCTTAACCACAGAGGATGCTCATGTCTTAGCTAATGAAAGTCCTATAGCTGGCAATCCATGATTTGATTCAAACAAGACATCAAAATAATTGGTAGGGTGCAGTATAAATCAATAAGGATCTTCCATCTCTAATGAAGAGCAATCTGATAGAAGATTAGATTTTGATGATGCTTGGATCTTGGAATCTGATGGTAGCAATTCTTTCATTAATACTGGAGTTTGGACTATGTTGATATCTCTTCAAGGAGATATTTTTCCTTCATGCAAGTTGCAATTCAGAAACACCAACAACACAGCTAGATGTGAATCTCTATTGCTCAGATTGAAGACTACTCAGGATGAAGATATCAAACTCCTTCACACCAAAAGAGATGTTGATCTGATGGTTTGTCAGGGGTCTGAGGGGGACAATCAAAGCATGTGCTGGACTGGACCATTAGAATAACAAGCTATGGTGGTGGACCATATTGTTGTACTCCAAAGTCAGCAAAAGGAACTCTTCACCAAGAGAGCAAGGAGTTATGGTTTTCAGTTTGAAGACCACATCCTGCCATGGGGCAAGAAGAAGAAAGAGCCAAGAGGAAGACATAGAAAATTGGTTTCTTGGTGGAGAGTTCCATTCACCCGTCACTATTTTTGGGGATAAAATGCTTTCCTGTTGGTTTATCAAGATGGCACACCATTTTCACTATCTCACAGTGGGTAGCATCTAAAGTACTTCAAATCTTGAGGCATCAGATAAGATCATCTGTACATATGTATATTTGTATAGTCTTTAGTTCTATTTTGTGCTTTTCATTTTCATTTTTGGAACCTTTATTTTTTGGGTAGCATGACTTCATAGCCCAATGGCACAATTCAAGGCACTGAAGATTCTAGTTTCTACTCCCCTCAACTATTCCAAGTTTTCAACTGAAGGAAGTTCCCCAACTAGAGCCAGCTATTGTCCCCCAAAAATATCTATCATTTTTGGGACAAGATTTAAACTATTTTGGTCTTACAGACCAAAATCCTCTCTTCCTATTTCAAAATTTGTTCTGAGCATTCAAATTCCTCATTTTTCAAGCTTCTCAAAAATCTACGGACTCTATAGGCTTGAATCTATGGACTCTATAGGCTTGAATCTATGGACTCTGTAGGAAGAAAATCTACGAACTCTGCAGGCTTGAATCTATGAACTCTATAGGAAGAAAATCTATGGACTCTGCAGGCCAAGTTCTACGGGCTTCACAGGTTGATTTCTACAGGCTCTACAAGAAAGAAGCAAGCTCTCAACACTTAGGCAATTTCAAAGTTGGTTCAATGACAAGGTTCAACCAAAAGAGTTCATCGGTAAGGTTCTAAGCAAGGATTGAGCCATTGAACCATTGAACCTTGAACCATTTTTGTTCAACGGGTTCAATGGGTTCAAAGGTTCAATGTCAATAGCAAGAGTTAAGCGCATTTGTCAAGGTTCAAAGTTCAACCGCTTCAAGGTTCAACGGCTTCAAAACACTTATCAAAGAGAAGAAGGCTTGAACCATTGAACCACTTTGGTTCAAAGGTTCAATGGGTTTAATGGTTCAACAGGTTCAATGACCAAATGGTTCAACGTGTTTAGTTTAAAAAGATCAAAAGGACTTGGCCAAATAAAAAGAATGAATCAATTGAACCATTGAACCTTGAACCAAAAGGTTCAATGAGTTCACAGGTTCAAAGGTTCAACCATTGCGATGAAGATCAAAGAGCTTAGAAAGAACAAGTGACGAACAAAGGATGAACCAATGAACCAATTGAACCTTGAACTAAAAGAGTTCAAAGTTTAATGGTTCATGGGTTCAAAGGTTCAAAGGCA
The DNA here is from genome assembly GCA_037957365.1 of Torreya grandis. Lineage (NCBI taxonomy): Eukaryota > Viridiplantae > Streptophyta > Pinopsida > Cupressales > Taxaceae > Torreya > Torreya grandis. Next base: position 3,294,757 of record JARHVA010000570.1, on the reverse strand, counting down.
GCCTCAGTCAAGGAAAGAAGCAGCAAACAGGGGTTCAATGGATGGTTCAACCAAGGAGTGGGAAAGTGATTGAACCAATAAAGTGATTGATCGAAAATATAGAATTCCTTCAGATTTGTTCAAAGGCTAACAGGGAACATTTCCTTTAGACTTTTTGTTTGAAGGAAATTATTAAGTAAAAGAGCCATTAGAATTCTTTCGGAAGTGTTTTCCGCAGGAAAATGACTAAGGCAAAAATCCTTTAGACATTTTGTCTGAAGGAATTCACCCGAGAAGAGAGCCCAAATAAAGTGAAGGAAAAGCCTGACTGAAGAGAAAAGCCCACGAAAAAATGCCCGATGAAAAAAGACAAAGTGCAGGGGAAGTCACCACGTCTCCATTATAAAGCAGAGTGGAAGCTGCCACGTGTCATCTTCCGCAGGACCCTCAAAAGATTTTTAAAACTTCTATAAGTTAAGCAGAATATGTCACATGTCTTGTTATGACTTAGCAAAATGTGACAAGTGTTTGCATTCGCATTCCCCTTTTGAAGTTGCTCAGGCAAGACGTGTCATGGATCCCATTTTTCTTATGTTTCTAATGAGTTTCATGACAGTAGAACTTTCCACTTGTCAAAGACGTAGAAAGGACCCCCCAAAGTCTTAGACAAGAAGGGCTAGAAAGGAGAAAGAATTAACATGGACAATTCCAAAGGCAAGTTCAATTAAAATGATGGTTCAACTAGAGAGCAAAGAAGCGCTTAAGTAGTGAAGAGAGGAGCGATACCAAAGGACCATAAATATCTTCAAAAGAGTTATTTTTAGTAGGTGAAACAGTGGATCAAGTAGACTTCTGAGTGCACCAAATCAAGGATGTAAGCCTATTATTCTTCCATGAAGTAATGGTGAATTGAAAAGCTACGCAGACATCAAGAAAAGGACCAGACAGTCCATACTAATCAGAGATATATTAGAGGAATGGACACACCATAGTTATGGTAATGCACTATTCCCAGCATGGTCCCTCTAGATAGAACTGAAGGCACATTGAAGGCATTCAATTTAGCATGGGCCTTTTTCATGAAAACAAGAACCCAAGTCTTTCTTGGAGCGTTATATATTCTAATCTCTCATTTGTTACAAAGGAGATCTTCTAGAATATAGAAGCAAAACTCTGCCCAAATTGAAAGGCGAATACTGAGACTTTGAGCTCAGATTGTATTTCATATTGTTTTATCTGAATGAGAAAGCAAGTGATTCATAGACTTTGTGTTGTATAGCTTGTACTATTTTAGGATATTGTTCTTATGTCTATCTTCTGAATGTGGTCTTGTTTATTTAATTTAACAAGCAGAGCTAGTGGAAGTGATAAGGAAGGTGTCATGAAACTAGTTACTTTCAGACTTTGTGCTGACATAATCATTTTTAGTGTGTGTTTTTCTTTTCTATTTATGTGTAAAGGACCTTGGGACGACTTTGTGCCCCCATTGTTCTTCATACCTCACTCTAGGGCAGTCAAGGTGGAGACTTTAATCTACATCTTAGATTTTTGGTTACTTTGGACCCGGTTACTAGTTACTTGTCCTACCAAAAAGATTCCTGTTGTTTGCAAGAACAAGCACTTCTGAAAGAAGAGAAGAGCCTTTTGTTGCTTCACCAAAATTTATACTATCCAGGAAGGGATCTGGCTCTTGGCTGAATGTTACTTCTGAAAGAAGAGAAGTACCTTCACCAATCACCCAAGATTTCTCCTTTGTTTGTTAGCATCATCTCTGAAAAAAGAGAGATGGATGGTTTATCCCACCCCTGTGTCTTACTTTCTGCTTATAAATATAGTATATAGCCTCCGCATATTTAATAGGGAACCTCCCTTTGATGAGAGGAGAGATTTGTCCCCTTTGGATGTGGTAAACCTGCAACATTGGATGACCAATCTCCCTATGATGTGGTGATAGGAACTATTTTGGTCACCAGTTAGCTGGCCGACAAAATATTCACCCAACATGCTCAATAAAATAGTCTTGTAAAGTATTCAAAGTGTCATTTTGATATGCAATTATATGTTTAAGAGCACAAGTTTCTTCATTCTTAAGATAAATATGTTACATAATGTTCTTGAAAACTAAAAACAAATCTATTTTAATATATATGAGATTAAAAGATGATAATTTAGTGATCATTGAAAAAAATCAATTATTACCAAAATTAATTGATCCAATGAACATTTATAGATATTCATTTTAACCAAAATGTCCAAAAAAAACTCATGATAAAAAAATGTGAATAACAACTTTTGAGATTACAAAAAAAACCCAATGATGCTTAAAATAAGACTTGATTGTCAAAACTAAACTTTCAAATCAATTAACTTGTAAATGTAAGTCTATACTAAAACACTAAATGCTTTTAAAAGTTTAGATTGATGAATGTAGGACTTTACCAAAATAAACTGGTAATTAAATTATTGTGAAGGAAGGGTAAGGGAGGAAATGGCTTAAAAACCAAACTCAGTCTGATAATGAGTTTGAATTAAGAAAAAACTTATTTTAAAGTTTATATAAAATGAAGTATTCAAAAAATCATAACATCTTTTTTTTAAGAGTTTCAAATGAAAACTATTAAACATCCATATAAAATAGACCAAAGTTTATCTAATACTAGAATAATGCAAGGATGAAAAGATAAACAAAGTGAATTTATAGAAAACATTAATAACACCTAGTTTGGAGTATTAAGCACTAAGCGTTAAGCATTAATACATAAGAAGTGCATGTATAAAATCACAATAAAGAATCAAAATAAATTATTCCAAGAGTACCATAATAGAATGGAATATGCATTATAGAAAAAAAAATGAGATAAAAATAGAATGAATCTAAGGTGAACTGCAAACTATGGACTTCATGGTAGACTGCACAAGATAGCAAGCAAAATAGAAGTGTTACAGTTGAATGAAGGAAAAGGATAAACAAAACACCTTAAGAATGAGGGATTAGATGCACATAGGAATGTATAACTAAGATGTTGGAAATAAAATAATGATAATGGCTCCAAAAAGAGAAAAACAAGATTTGAGAAAATAGGAAAAAAACGATAGCTGCACAATAAAGAACTATATCCATTGAAAGCATCGTATGCTAGAATACAATGCTAAGGTAAAAAACATGTACGAAAAAATAAACAACATAATGTATAATTAAATAATGAAAAATCAAGCTAAAAGAGATAAGTTATTAGCATGCATATGCTTATGAGGTAGAATACATAGAACATGAAGAATTAAATTTATCTGTGATGAATTTGAATGCCTTGATAAAAAAAATGAGCAGCCAAATGAAAGGCATGAGTGACAGTTTAAGAGTATACAATGAGGAAGGCAAAATAGAAGCAATCAATAAAAAACCATAAAATTAAAAGGATGAGAATGGACTGCAACATGGAAGAGAAAGAAAAGAGTGCCTCTTAACACATACAACTAGATATTTAGCAAGTAAATACAACCATAAATGAGTTAATACTTAAAATTTATAGGTAGAAGTGCAGGTAGATTATTAGAAAGTGAATCGAGACAATTTTTTTTTGAAAGGTGTGATGCCAGGTAGAGGTACGAGTAGACAAAAAATACTTCTAAGATAAAGGTTTTACACTGAACCAAGAAAAAGTTATCTATCTTTGAGAATATAACTTACCTTGAAGAGTTGAATATGCTTGGGAAAGAATGTAGAGGTGGATAAAACACTAGGGAGAAGAACAAGGGAAAGCCACAAAACTACTTAAACTTAGATTAGAGAGAAAACACTATTAATAATCCTACAGAAGATTTGATTTAATATATTTGATAAAGGTTTTTTAATAAACCAATATAAGATAAAAATGGTGAAATAAACTTTTAAAAAGTGTATTACAGCTAAAAAAATATAAAGTTAGTAAAAAAAACTCAAAAATCAATGTGAGACAACCATAGGGCTCTGATACCATATTATATTTATTTCCTAGGTCATGGAATAACATTGAAATACATAAGCAAAAATAATGTAAAATAATAACATAACCTTGATAAGAACAAGCCACAAAGTTAAGACAAATCTGACAAGTGGAGAAAACATCAAACGGTGAAAAACCCCATACTTGTATTGAAAGCTTAAAATAAGAATCTCCAATGATAATAACATGAAGAAGTTAGAAGAAGAATGGCCTTACGCCAAGATAACGTCAATGATGCAATATCAAGACTAGACTAACAAGATTGAGTTGAGAGTGTATCCAGTGTTGAAGAAAGGGATATGAGATCTCTTTATAAAGAGTTGAGAGAGAAAAGGAGTTACAAGTGCAAGATCTAGCATGTATTCCATGTATCCCTAATCCTCTTAAAAATAGAGAAGATGTGTGTGCAATGTGAGGGGAGAGGAGATACATACAAGTAACTCTAAATCTAATAAGTAGACTAGAGAGGTGAGTGACACTTCAAAAGGCTATATTAAAGTAAATTTATAAATATAATAAATACACACACATAGAAGACTTAGGATAAGCCTATAAACTTATAAGAAAGACAAACATTAAGGTTAATTCTCCAACATTATGACATAATTGCATCCACATATACACTATTTGATATTTATAGATGTGAATCATACATTATTATAATTAGTGTGTACATATTTACTATTTATATGTCATTATTATTTGTTGAACATGTTGTTGTTACATACATGTTATCCTTATCAAAAGTATCTATGTGATTATTATTGATCTATGTGATGGTTTCTTAACATTATGGTAGATTTCATTAAAGGAAGTAACAAAGAACAAAATTATATTAATATCCATAAATGACCAAAAGTAAGTAAAAGGGACTAAAGGAAACAACAATTAGCAATAATAAGGTATAGGAAGAGAGACCCAAATAAATAAAGTAGAAAGACATTTTGTTTTTTTATATAATTGGAATAACTTTTAATTATGTAATTTACTATTATTTCAAGATGGTCTTGACAAATATTTTTTGATTCCAAGGACATTATTGAAGTCAAATAATAGTTCTTCAAATGTGATTTTTACATGTTATAATCCATATTATCTTAATAAGGGTCTCAATAATTATATTAACCATAATTTTCCTTAATCCATAAATTGGTTGTATTGCTCTAATTTTTTCTCAAATTCTAAATCTAAACCAATGCTAGAACAAATTGTAGATCGAATAAAAATAGTTATAAATGCATAAAATGGTTACATCCTTCCAATATTCTCTATCCATTAGTTTTAATTTTTATAAAAACAATCCTTGAAAGCCATGGATTATGAGCAAAGTTATCCTATACAATACTTATATTCAGTGTATGTATTAGCATAAGACCTTAATATCTTCACCACACTATAGAAACACAATCTTTGTGTCCTTTCCCCAATTGATTTGTCATGTGAAATTAGTCAAAGGATATCATTCTCTTATAGCTCAAGTTGGTCTTGATAACCACAATAATATAAGAGTAAACCTTATGATTCAACTTTGCATTGCAATATTGTGGAAATATTAGTCTTACATTCAAGTAATTGACAATGATAAGAGAAGTACCATATCTCATACAATACATATCTTTGACATATATATTGTGAAAGTATTGAAGTGAAGCTATACAAAGGTGTGTATTCTTATAGAAAGACACATTTACCAAGCATGTGACAAGAAATATATAATATTCATGCATGTGATGAGGTATATGAAGCAATTGTTGAGTTATTCTCCTTATTATATAGATATTCTAAAAAACATTTTAGTAGAAAAAACTTCATATGTACCACTTGGTGAGACTAATATGAGGAACACTTTGCTAAAAAATGAAGTGTCAAAGATAAATTTACATTTGGTGCAAATAAAGTAGTCTTGGAAGAAGGGGGGGTTGTCTAGTTTCCTTTATGGGTGGATGGTTATTGCCTATCAACCATTCATTAAAAAAATTGTAACATCTTTAGCAAGTTTTTTCATGATAAAATAAAAAATGGAGTGTTCTAGTCTGAGATCAATATTATTTAAGTGCAAAATATAACTACTTACGTGAACTAACTAGCTAAGGGAGTCTAGGATCGAATTGGTATGAGATACATGTAAACGGTAACTACTTGTATTTCATGAGATATTTAAGGGGTAGATACAAGACATCAACACCTATAGTTTCATATATGATTCCTTTGAGCACACCCATATGATTCTTCCTAACTCACGATGAACGTGACATGGTTGCACATTTTTTCTCATAGCCAAATGTCTCTTAGAGACCAAAATTTGGTCACTAGGTCATGTATATTATGAATCGCTAGCCTAATATATGAACCATATACATGGATTCATCTTGATGGATGTATAAATGTTTTAATATACACTTTTGCTCTCTGTTATGTCCCAAGACCAAAAGTTACAGTTGGTCGGATAAATCCCTTAAGAGAAGCTTCTCATCCCTGAGTGGGAAAATGTATTGAAATTTCACCATGTGTTTTAAGAGAAATATGAGGGGTATATATGAACCATAAATTCATAAATTTACATGTATGAGTCTTCTAATCACCCCATGGATGATTTTCTCCATCTCAAGACAAGTGAGAAATGAAATCACATTTTTTGTGATAACCAAATGTCTCTTACAAGACCAAAATTTGGTCGATGGTAGGTGTATCTTATAACTCTCTAGCCCAATCAATGAACCACCTCTATGGATGTATTAAATGGGTGTTAAATTTTTAAATATACACCCTCTACTCTTCATCAGGCACTAAAACTAAAAGTTACAGTTGGTCAAATGAATCCTTTAATAAAAGCTTCTCATCCTTAAGTGGGAGATTAGACTGAACTTCTATTACACATTACAAGATAACCATGATGGTTAGAGATGGTTGTCATCACTTCAAATTTCATGGATGAGTCCTCTAATCACCATTTAAGGATTGCATTCCACTTAGGATGATTAAGACACAATAATGAGTTTTCTCTCATAGTCAAATGTCTCTTAAGAGACCAAAAGTTGGTCAGTGGGAGGTGTATCTTGTGACTCGCTATACTAATTAATGAAAAATCTACATGGACATGTCTTTATGGGTGTATAAATGCTATAATATCCACCCTCCACTCTCATTTGAGTCCCAAAACCTAAATTTATAGTTGGTTAGATGAATCCCTTAAGAGAAGCTTCTCATCCCAGAGTGATAAAGTAAACCAAACTTATGTCATGCATTATAATATATATATGATGCATATATATGAGATGTTAGCACCTAAATTTAAATGTAAATGTCTCTAAGTACCCCTAGGATGATTCTCCCCAGCTCAAGATGAGTGAGAAATGGTGGCACATTTTTAAAGGGCTAAATGTCTCTTAAGAAGTCAAAAGCTTATCAGTAGGAGGCATATCTTGTGACTCATTATCCCAATGAATGAACCATATATGTATACATGTTTGAATGGGTGTATAAATTTTTAAATGGATACTTTATACTCTTTATCAAGACCCAGGACTCAAATTTATAGTTGGTTGAATGAATCCCTTAAGAGAAGTTTCTCATCCTTGAGTATGAAAATAGACCAAACTTACACCACACATTGTAGGGGAACCATAAGGGATATATATGAGTTTTCAATGACTATAATTACATGGATGAGTCATCTAAACACCCTCTATATTATTTTACCTAGATCGATATGAATGAGAAATGGTGGCACATTTTATCTAATAACCAAATGTCTCATGTGATACCAAAATTTGGTCAGTGGGAGGCATATATTATGACTCATTATCCCAATTGATGAACAATCTATAAATACATCTCCATACGAGTGTATAAATGTTGGAATGGTCACCCTCAACTCTTCTTTAGGCCTCAGTTTAAATTTTACATTCATTAGAAGCATCCCTAAAGAGAAGTTTCTCATCCTTGAGTGAGTAAATAGACCAAACTTCCATCGCATGTTAGAATATAATCACGAGGGGTAGAGACGAGATGTTAGCACATAAAATTACACATATGAGTCTTATAATAACACCATATAGCATTCCATACCACTCAATATGATCAAGACACAAAAATGAGTTTTTTTTTGTAACTAAATATATCTTAAGAGACCAAAAGTTAATCAGTGGGTTGTGTATCTTTTGACTCACTAGCCCAATCAATAAACCATCTTTGTATATTAATATAGATAGGTGTATAAAAAATATAATGGCAACCCTCCACTATTTATTTGGCCTTGAGGTTGAAATTTAAAGTCTTTTGGAGGCATCCTTGAAGAGAAGCTTCTAGTTCTTGAGTGAGAAAATAGACTGAACTTCCACCACGTATTGTAAGATAACCATGAGGGGTAGAAATGATCCATCAGCACCTACATTTTCATGGGTGAATTTTTTAAGTACCCCCCATATCATTTCATTCCAATTGATATGAGTGTGTAGACACCTAAATAGTGTCTAACCCTTGGTCACCTTCCCCCTTGGTCCATTCCTAACCCATTCCTAAAACATGCAATTACTAATTTAAAATAATAAACTTATTTTGAATTAACCCCCTCTCTTTTAACACATCACCATGACACCTTGCGTAGGACACCTCACCTTGGACCATTTCCCACCCTATGACTCACCCAAGACCTATTCTTACTCTCCAACCGCCTAACCAACTCTCGTGCGTCTTTAGCTTAACCTTCGACCAAATCTCCAACCGATTATGCACTTGGCGGATGTAGAACGGGCTTGCTGGGCCTTTTACGCGTTCTGCACCCGTCGACGTCAGTCAAGTGTCAGCCGACGCCGACGGGATCGCCGACGTCGATTTACTTAAACTGACGTCTAACCTCTTTCTTGGCTAATCACAATTTCTGTCTAATCACAATTTTTGGGTAATCACGAACCCCACAATCACAAAATCACGCGTCTAATCACGAATCCTTGAATCTTCAGTCTTCGACCATCTGCCAATCTGCTAATCTCTCAGCCAAGCCTCTCACTCTCTCCCTTAGGTGCAGCAACAGGTATTCTACATTAAGCTTCTGCAACATCAAGCACAACAGGGACTCAGCATCAGGGTTCTACGTCAACAATAGGTACGACATCAACTGCACTCTTCGGCAGGCACAAGTATGTATACTGTTTGTGTTTTTATTCTCTTTTGAATTATAGATTTCAGGTAATATCTCCCCCTTCAACACTTTTATGACCCTAGACCAGACCAGAGCCGAATCCCATCTCCCTATTACCTCTGTCCTCTTTCGGACCATACACTCTACCCATTCAACCAGACTCTCAGACCCAGACCCCAGACCATTCAAACAAGCCCAAAACTTTGTCTCATACCACTCAAGCAAACCCAGACCCTGACCAGACCCTGTCTACGGACCACAGATTCGACCAGACCTCGTCCAAAGACCACTGCCCTAACCGACGCCGGTCATTACCCCAACTGACGTCGGCAGGCTAACCGACGTCGGCAGACCTCAACAACCGACGTCGGTAGGACCACCGACGCCAGTGACTGTGACCACGCTGACAACATATTTCAGGTAAGCCTTTGCTTCCCTTTTGCTTTTCAGTCTTTTATCATTACTTTGACATTCTGTCTTTTATCAGACTCTTTTTTTTATTGACTAGTGGGTTGACCTCCCTTAAGGAAGTTTTCATGCTTCTGGGATCAAGCTTTTGCTTGACAACCCACCATCTATCTATTTAACGCCTTCTTTTGTCCAAGTTTATTTTCTTTGCAGGTGTCATTCCTCCACAGCCAAAGAGGAGTACTCACAGCGTCTGGATTACGGTGCGCAGACTACATCCAGGTACACAAGCCTTGACCATTCCTTTTAGTTTCTTAATTCTTCTCTTGAATGTAGAAAGCAAAATTTGAATAGAAACATTCTGGCACACCCGGTGGGACCCTTGGGTCTCCCTTGGGTTTTCTTTCCTTCTTTTCATATAGGGTGCATTTAGGATCCTCCCTTTTCACCCCTTCCTTCTTTTCTAAATGACACTATAAGCAGGAATAAAAAGAACTTTTCTTTTCTTTTCTTGCATTTCTAGACTAGTCAAAAATCATATCCTTCAAACCCTTTCTCAACTTGTTTTCATTCCAACTTCACATTTCGACTTGGGCTTAAAACACTTTGCATTCATTTCTGCTTGTGCTTGCATTTCTTAGTCCACACTTAGTAATTAACAAACCGCATATTGAATTAATCTAGTCCACTTCATGTTACACAACCTAAACCACTTGCACTAAAACAAACATAAAACTTACTTGAGACAAGGCCCGACTGGGATTTCATCCCCCAGCGGATACCTTACCCCTACCTGGCAATCTCACTTGGATTTCATCACCAAGGGGAAAGCCCACTCTGTTCTCTGGCAGAAGATAATCTCTAGGCAAGGTATATTTCGGCTAAGCGAAACCAGCTAACCACTGGAATCGTGAAGTGAGGGGAGCTTGCTCCTTAGCACCAGGCCACGTACCGAACCTAATACAGACTTCTTGAGCGCCTAAACATACCTGAAACCATCCATAGACTACCTTTTCTAGGGCCCTTCTAAAAGCCAACCTCCCAAACATCACTTTAAGGCATAAGCCACAGGATTTTAAAAAGTTGATTCTTAGGATTTCACGCTTAGGGCCTGTCTGTCTCTCTCTATTTTCTATTCTCATCTGCTTTTTTGAGTGTGTGAGGATGCTTTCTTCATTGTTTTTCCAAGAATCTTCAAATCTTTTGGTTTTTTGAAAAACACAGTCACCGGCATCGGTTATCTGACCGACGTCGGCCATCTTTCTTACCGACATCAGTTTTTCAACCGACGTCGGTCTCTGTCACTGTCCTTTTTTTCAAAACAACAGCCTTAAAACCCAACCCCTTTTTCTGCCAAAACCTCATTCTGAGTTTCTGAAACTGAAAACACACAGTTTCTAAAACTTGACCCTCTTCTTGACCACGCTCTCTCATCCCTAACCAGTCCTATAATGGAGTTCCACTCGGAGACTGAAAGAACTCCTACAGGACCGACCCCGACTCAAACTCTTATCATCCCTGAAGAGGACCAAGATTTCGAAAGATTCTTGGACCTCAACGTCACAGCCCTCCAAAACTATCTCGCGAGAGACCCAACACGAGACCTTCGGGTGAAGCGGTGATGACATTAACACCGTCCGCTACCCAGCCTTTTGCCTCAACCGTTTACCCAACCATGGCCAATACGCAAAGTTTGGCCTCCCCATCCATTTTTAGACCAACCTCCATCGGGGTTCCATTACCCCCTCAACCACAAGCAATTCAACCAAGTTCTACATCATACCAGAACTTGATTGTCTCGACCCCTCACACTCTTGCGCCCATGAATGCAGGAGTGCCAACCTATCCTTCTACCAGTGCCATCACGCAACCACCCTTGGCGGTATCTAGTCAACTTATACCCTCGACCTTCATAACTCAACCACTTTTGGCCTCCACTTATGTCCCTGTGACTAGTCATCCGTACGTTGCCCCCTTACTGGTACAACCGACTACGTCGTATGCCTCCTCTAGCCTTTTTCAAGTGCCCTAAAACATAGGGGGCACTCCATCTGCCAATCCGTTAGCAAACATCATTAAAATGCTGATGGATAAAATGTCCAGTCTCAAGACCTCTATCTCTGGTTCACGCAATGCTCTCTCGTATGAGCAAATTTGTAATGAGCCCATTCATCCTTCTATCCCTATCTGACCATACCCCAACCATTGGGAGCTTCCTAAATTCACTCGCTTCCAGAGTAAGGAGGACCTGCAACAACATCTACGGGCATTCAGACATGCCTGCTATCTTATTGCCCACGATGATGCGTTACTTTTACACACGTTCCCTATGTCCCTTTCTGGCTCCGCCTTTGACTGGTATAGCTCTCTTGCCAGACATTCTATCTTTTCATTCATTCAACTTGCCCAATTATTTCTCGACCATTTTTCTATCAACATCACCAAACAAGTCTCAATCACAGACCTTTACTCCATTAGGCAATTCGACGACGAATCAATAGTCGATTTTGTTGCCCATTGGAGAGGCTTGATTAACCAACTCTCTTTCTCCTTACCTCAACCTGATCTCATCGAGCTCTTTTCTCGAGCATGTGCCAGGCACATCTCCTCTACCTTGCAGATTCAGACATTCTGCACTTTTGACGAAGCTTTCACCATGGCTCGAAAGCTTGAACTCTGCGCCATTAAAGAGGATAAGGTCAAATTGCGTAATACCAATGCAAAAACCAATGACCATTCTTCTTCTAGACCTTCTTCTTCTACCAACTCCAAACCTAAAGGAGTGGCCAACACTGTGGTCATTAGATCACCATCTTCAACGACAACTAATTACCCTCAACCTTCTACATTTCCAAGCATCACCAAACAATTCTAACAACGGTACATCCAGCGTTCATACACTCCACTTGGAGAATCATATGCTTCCGTTTTGGAAAAACTACTCACGCAGGGGGTCCTCAATCTCCCTCTAATCTGACCACCTCAATTCGACCCTTCAAAAGCCCTCCCTACATGGTATAGGGAGGCCGACTTCTGTCACTTTCATCGCGTCCATGGCCATGACATCGACAATTGCCGAACCTTCAAGAACATCATCCAAGACATGATCGACAAGGGAGATCTTATTTTAGATAACCCGAACGCCCCGCCAAAGCAAAATATCGACATCTTCAAACAACTATTTCCAAACCATCCACCTACTCAAAACAACATCCAAACCACGACTAATGACTCTCAAGACCATAATATTCACACAATCAACATTATTTTGCCTCTTGTCCTTGACCAACCTCCTCCCTCACAGGATGAAGAACTTTCTTCTCCTATTAGTCCTCCATCTACCTCTCTCATACTAGAGGACACCTCAACCATGCCAACGCCATTAATCCTACCTTCATCTGAAGACCTTACCTTGCCTACTCCTCAAGCACAAATAGAAGGCATGATCATCCCTGCCTTCTTTTCTCTTGAGGAGCCGCACTCTCCTATTTCTTCTCTACCAAGAGAAGACCTAGTCTCTCCACCCATTTTGATCGAAGAAGACCTAGTCACGATTTCCTCTTGCCTTTTGCCTGAGATTGTTACATCTCACTCACCTCCGTCCACATCTGAACCCAAGCCCGCATCTAACCTCGCCTCTCACAATAATGGCCCTCAAACCATATCAAAGAAGGCCACTAGACCACACCAGAGGACTCCTCCCCCACCTTCTTCATTACCTTCAATCTTGGGCCCGCATCCATCCACTTTAATAGGAGTTCTTCCTACTCCCATACTTCATAGAGGCAAGTTGCCTCCATTACTCCCTCAACCCCTTAGACATATATCTCCTCCAAACCATCGACCAACGCCTCTCAAACCAAAGTCATCAATCCCCACTGCGAAAAAACATCCAGACCCGTTAGCAGGTTCTTATGCTTTGCTGTTACGGCAATTGTTGCAGTCCTCTCGCATCTATCTCCCACCTCTTAAACCATATCAATCTCTCAGACCAAAACCACCTTGGTTCGACGACACTCACATTTGTGCGTATCATCGCACGCCTGGGCATGACACTGAGCATTTTTGTGCCCTCAAGGTCATCATTCGCCAATGTCTGGGAAATGACACCCTTCTTTTTGACCACATCGTCAATAAACCTTCAACACTGCCCCACTCATCAACTCTCAGATCAAAACCATCTTGGTTCGACAACTCTAAATTCTGTCATTATCATCACACTCCGGGACATGACACTGAGTGTTGTTGCGCTCTCAAAGCTATCATTCGTCAACAACAGAGAAAGGATTCCCTTCTAATCAAGGATCCTCTTGACCACCCTTTCGACAAATTATCAACCCCGACCCATGCCTCTCAAACCTCATCACCTAAATCGGGATCTCCACGTCAGACTATGGTCCCTTTGCCGCCTTTGACCCCATTATTCGACATCAACACAGTCCATTTAGCCACCAAGCCTCAACCGACCTTGACCAATCTATCCAACATTCTCCCTAAGCAACTGGGGGAATCCAACCTCATCATGACCCCGACCAAACATTCAACCAAGCCTTCGACCATGACATTGACCATGACATCGACTAAACCTCGACCACACATAGTCCAATCATCAACCAACCTTTTTAATCATGACCCCGACCATCATCAACCAAACCTCGACCAACTTTCAATTATCAAACACCACCCAACCAAGCACCTATCACTTTTTCAAACCGTCATTAATCATTGTGACCAATTTGGAATGAAGCAAATGGGGCAAGTTTGCTCCCAATTGACTCAGACCTTAACACAATCATGGGTCAGGATTTGGTCAGAACCTGAGCCCCTTTTATGTCTTGCCTCTTTGACCAGTCCACTGTTAGTCAAGTAATTATTCATTTGACGTTTAACTTGAGCTCGATCCCTTGAGCACTCCCTATCACCGTCATTCCTATTCCCTTCAACCCTAAATCCTAACCCTTTTGGCAAGCATGAACGCTTCGTCCTAATAAAAGGGAAACCCTTTAAACCTCTATAGTCAAGTCCATGACCAAAAGTCCAGTCAGCAAATCAATCAAATATATATATCAAAATGGGATGCATATTCCAAGGTCATAAAACTATAAATGTAGACTGCTCCCTCAAAGGATAGCTGCATTATCATTGCTGTATTCACTAGATTGCTCCCTTGAAGGACAGCTAGGCCAAAGTCATCAAAAAACATCAAAAAGTAGAATATAGACCACTCCCTCGAAGGATGGCTATTCTTAAATTTTTCTACATACGCAGCATTATCTCTGAAGCTTCCCGCATCGATCAGCTTCACGACATGACCACCACGCACGACAATATCCCATCGCAGGCTTCCCGCATCGATCAGTCTGCCTTCAAAAAAAAAAAAAATTTTGACTGACAAAAACTTTAGAGTCATGGACTTGTCTATAGTCGTTCTTGAGGTCACCTATAAAAGGGGCAAAGTTGTTCCTTCCAAAAGGGTTCCCCCTTCCATCTCATTATCAATCCTATCACCCTTGCACACTCAAGGGATTTCGAGCTCACTTAACGTCAAGTGATTCGATTACCGCTCTAACACAACCACTGGTCAACGACGTAATGCATGAACGGGGCTTTTGTTCTAACAACCCCTATCCATGCTATCCCTTCTGGTCCTTGTCAATGAAAGAGCAATTCGCCTTTCACTTATTTTTTCTATTTTGGTCACATTCAACCAAACTTTTTTTTTTTTTTTCAAACCAAACCAACCTCAACATTTTCATCATGCAATCAGGCATCGCCTTAGTCCTTTTCACTAGTTTCTATCGACACCAATACACATGGAAACTATCGACCAGACCCAATTTATGTTAAGCATAAACCATTACTTGCTGAAGCATAAATAGACCTCAATTCATTTTTAGCATACATCCATCACGAATATGGAAAATTGCTAGGGATGAAAGACCACTCGACCAATGTTGCAGAATACACCATCACACAATATGGAAAAAGCTGCAACATCATCTTTTTACCCTCATCATTCATCATGACCAAGACCAGTCTATCGACCTCTTTGACCCTCTGTCTGAACTACATTGGTCTGAGGCCCTTCACACAAGGGCTATGTAGGCAGCACTCAGTCTTCTGAGGTTAGCTCGGCCATTCTTTTGTCCACCCATCTGCTCATTCGTCTCTCTCAAAACGTCAACCTTTCATCTTTCATTATGACCAATCAACCAACCCTGCAAATGTTGAAGTCATTTCTGACTCCTCATGGGGCCCACTTGAGATCACTTATATCTCAACCCGACCAGCGACCATGGAGATCACGCATATCTCTTTAGACCCTGACCACTTTCGAGACAACTCTATCTTGGTTTTGTTTGCACGCATGCTACCTCACGAATAGATATCAAAATTGTTCGCAGACCTTATTTTTGGACCCTCACAAGTATAGGATCGCAAGCCGATTGATCCGCACTACTTGTGACTTTTTTTGTATTTTCAGGAGCACTTCCTGAGCCCGAGATACCTGAAACACGATGACCATTTGGAGCTCCAGCTTAGATTGAATAACCCGATCAGCTATGACTAATGCTGGGGCCCGGTTATTTCAATTTTGGCACTCCTCGACCTTTTGACTGTGACCATTTGACCTACCTGTCCCGTGAAGTGGTATGCGCGCAATCATGACTTTTGCAGCGTTCACCCTCACTCTCCTTCTCATCCACCTTTTGTCAAATTGGCACCTGACATCAGGTTCCCTTCCCTTGACTCCCACTTTGAGGGGGAATACCTCATCCATACCTCGGGGCAATCCACATCATCCCTCACCTGGGGCAATCACTCCTGTTTTTGTCTTGCAGTTCGTCCAGAACAACCAACAAGACAAAAAGGGGCAAATATAGACACCTAAATAGTGTCTAACCCTTGGTCACCTTCCCCCTTGGTCCATTCCTAACCCATTCCTAAAACATGCAATTACTAATTTAAAATAATAAACTTATTTTGAATTAACCCCCTCTCTTTTAACACATCACCATGACACCTTGCGTAGGACACCTCACCTTGGACCATTTCCCACCCTATGACTCACCCAAGACCTATTCTTACTCTCCAATCGCCTAACCAACTCTCGTGCACCTTTAGCTTAACCTTCGACCAAATCTCCAACCGATTATGCACTTGGCGGATGTAGAACGGGCTTGCTGGGCCTTTTACGTGTTCTGCACCCGCCGACGTCGGTCAAGTGTCGACCGACGCCGGCGGGATCACCGACGTCAATTTACTTAAACCGACGTCTAACCTCTTTCTTGGCTAATCACAATTTCTATCTAATCACAATTTTTGGGTAATCACGAACCCCACAATCACAAAATCACGCGTCTAATCACGAATCCTTGAATCTTCAGTCTTCGACCATCTGCCAATCTGCTAATCTCTCAACCAAACCTCTCACTCTCTCCCTCAGGTGCAGCAACAGGTATTCTGCATCAAGCTTCTACAACATCAAGCACAACAAGGACTCAACATCAGGGTTCTACGTCAACAACAGGTACGACATCAACTGCACTCTTCGACAGGCACAGGTATGTATACTGTTTGTGTTTTTATTCTCTTTTGAATTATAGCTTTCAGGTAATATCTCCCCCCTTCAACACTTCTATGACCCTAGACCAGACCAGAGCTGAATCCCATCTCCCTATTACCTCTGTCCTCTTTCGGACCATACACTCTGCCCATTCAACCAGACTCTCAGACCCAGACCCCAGACCATTCAAACAAGCCCAAAAATTTGTCTCAGACCACTCAAGCAAATCCAGACCCTGACCAGACCCTGTCTATGGACCACAGATTTGACCAGACCTCGTCCAAAGACCACTGCCCCGACCGACGCCGGTCATTACCCCAACCGACGTCGGCAGGCTAACCGACGTCGGCAGACCTCAACAACCGACGCCGGCGACTGTGACCAGGCCGACAGCATCTTTTAGGTAAGCCTTTTCTTCCCTTTTGCTTTTTAGTCTTTTATCATTACTTTGACATTCTATCTTTTATCAGACTCTTTTTTTTATTGACTAGTGGGTTGGCCTCCCTTAAGGAAGTTTTCATGCTTCTGGGATCAAGCTTTTGCTTGACAACCCACCATCTATCCATTTAACGCCTTCTTTTTTCCAAGTTTCTTTTCTTTGCAGGTGTCATTCCTCCACAGCCAAAGAGGAGTACTCACAGCGTCTGGATTACGATGCACAGACTACATCTAGGTACACAAGCCTTGACCATTCCTTTTAGTTTCTTAATTCTTCTCTTGAATGTAGAAAGCAAAATTTGAATAGAAACAGAGTGAGACATGACAATGAGTTTTCTCTCTCGATTAGATATCTCTTAAGAGACCAAAAGATGGTTAGTGGGTTCTGTATTTTTTGAATCGCTAGCCCAATTAACCAAAAATCTTTATATACATATATATATATATATATATATATATATATATATATATATATATATATATATATATATATATATATATATATATGCGAGTATGAACACTAAAATATCCACCATACACTCTTTATCTAACCATACACTCTTTATTTGGCCCTAAGGTAGAAATTTGTAGTTATTTAGAGACATCCTTGAAGAGAAGCTTCTCGTCTCTGAGTGGGAAAATGAACTAAATTTCTACCTCATGTTATAGGAGAATCATGAGGGGTTCAGACAAGATGTTAGTGCCTACAATTTTAGGGATGAGTCCTCTAATCACCCCTACATAATTCCATATAAATTGGGATGATTGAAACATGGGAGTGAGTTTTATCTTGCAGCTAATTATTTCTTAAGATTCTAAAAATTGGTCAATTGGTCATGTATATTTTGACTCACTATCCTAATTGATGAACCATATTTGCCAATGCATACAAATAAGCATATGAATGCTAGGATGGTCACCCTCCACACTCCATCAAGCCTTAGGGTCAAAATTTGTAGTCATCGCTAAAGAGAAACTTCTTGTCCCCAAGTGAGAAAATAGACTAAACTTATGTCACACATTATAAGATAATTGTGAGGGGTAGATACAAGATGTCAGTGCTTAAAATTTAAATAAAAAATCCTCTAATCACCCCTTAGAGAATTCCATGCCACTCAAGATGAGCGAGACATGGTAATGAGTTTTTTGTCATGGCCAAATGTCTCTTAAGAGACCAAAGGATGGTTAGTGTATCACGTATCTTTTGACTCATTATCCAAATTGATGAATGGTAGGTGGGTTTAGATAGGTGTATACACACTAGAATTTTCACCCTTCACTCTTTGTCAAGCCTTGGATTTAAAATTTGCACTCATTTAGAGGAATCCCAAAAGAGAAGCTTTTCATGCTTGAGTAAAAAAATGGATCGAAATTTTATCACACATTATAGGAAAACCGTGATGGGTAGAGATGAGACATCAGTTCCTATATTTTCACAAATAAGTACTATAAACACCCCCCTAAATCATCATATTCCAATCAGGATGAATGAGACATGGAAATGATTTTTCTCTCATGGCCAAATGTCTCTTAAGAGACCAAAATATGGTTAGTGGGTCATGTATCTTTTGAATCATTAGCCAAATCGATGAACCATCTTTGTAGACACATTTAGATGGGTTTATAAACACTAAAATATTCACCTTCCACTTTTTATCAGGCCATGAGGTTGAAAGTTGTAGTCATTTGGAAGCATCCCTAAAGAGAATTTTCTCATCCCTAAGTGGGAAAATAGACTAAACTTCAACCTCACATTGAAAGAGAGTCATGAGGGGTATAAATGAGTCATTAGTACCTATATTTATATAGATGAGGCATCTAATCACCCTTTAGAGGATTTTGTACCACTTAGGATGAGTAAAACTTGACAATAAGTATTCTCTCATGGCTAAATGTCTCTTAAGAGACTAGAATTTTGTTAGTGGATCACATTTATTCGGACTTGCTAACCCAATCGACAAACCATATTCATTAATGCATCTAGATGAACATATAGATTTTATAATGTACCAAGATATTTTCCTTGATGTTGTAAATAAATTATGAAGTTATCTATTTAATAGGAATTGATTTTACTCACTTAATGAAATAATTTGTTGCTATGAGAATGTGAGTATGACCTACACTCAAATTAAGGTCCAATGTTCCATATATATATATATATATATATATATATATATATATATATATATATATATATATATATATATATATATATATATATATACATACATACATACATACATACATACATACATATATATATAAATATATATATATATATATATATATATATATATATATATATATTCACCCTTCACTCTCCATCAGGTCCTAGGGCTAAAAGTTTTAGTTGTTTAGATGCATCCCTAAAGATAAGCTTCTCATCCTTGAGTGAGAAATCAAATTAAACTTCCACCATGTATTGTAGGAGAACTATGAGGGATAGAAATGAGTCATAAAAACATAAAATTGTATGGATGAGTCCTATAATAACCACTTGTAACATTCCATTCACTCAGTATGAGTGAGACATGACAATGAGTTTTCTTGTGTAGCCAAATATCTCCTAAGAGACCAAAAGCTAGTTAGTGGGTCGTGTATCTTTTGACTCATTAGCCTAATCAACGAATTATTTTTATAAATGCATATATTTGGGTATATAAATGTTTAAATGGCCACCCTTTTCTCTTCATCAATCCCTAGGGTTAAATTTTTTATTTATTTAGAGGCATCCCTAAAGAGAACCTTTTCATCTTTAAGTGAGAAAATAGATTAAATTTTTTCCCCACATTATTGGAAAACTATGAGGGGTACATATGACCTATTATCACCTATAGTTATAGGGAATAATACTTTAAACATGCCCTAAAAAATTATATGCCACTCAAGATGGGTGAAACACCACAACGGATTTTCTTTTATGGCCAAATGTCTCCTAAGAGACCAAAAGTTTGTCTGTGGGTCACGTATCTTTTGACTCGCTAGCCCAATAAATGAACAATATTAATTGGCATATGCATATGAATGTATAAACATTTTATTTATCAACCTTTTATCTTTTTTGGGCCCCAAGTTTTAAATTTATAGTCATCTGGAGGCATTCTTGAAGAGAAGCTTCTCACCCCTGAATGAGAAAATAGATCAAACTTCTACCACATGTTTCAGGAGAGTTGTGAGGGGTAGAAATGAGTTTTCAAATCCTACAGCTACATGGATAAGTCCTCTAAGAAAATATTGGAGCATTATGTACCAATCGAGATGAGTGAGATGTGGAAATGAGTTTTCTCTCATAGCTAAATGTCTCTTAAGAAACCAAAAGTTGGTCAATGGCTCACATATATTTTGACTCACTAGCCTAATCAATGAACCATCTTCATCGACATGTCTGAATGGGCATATAAATATTATAATGCTCACCCTCTACTCTTCATTGATCCCTAGGGTTTAAAGTTTCATTCTTTTATATTCATATTTGAAGAGAAGCTTCTCATCCTTGATTGAGAAAATGGGCCAAACTTTTGTCATACATTGCAAGAAAATTATGAGGGGTAGAGATGAGTCATCAGTACCTATAATTACATAGATGAGTCCTATAACCACCCCTTATATCATTATGTGCCACTAGGATTGAGTGATACATAGCAAAAAATTTGCTCTCATGGCCAAATGTCTCTTAAGAGAGCAAAAATTAGTTAGTGACTCATGTATCTTTTAACTCGTTAACCCAATCAATGAACCATCTTCACCGACATGTATAGATGGATGTATAAATACTATAATGGTAATGGTTAATTATTTGTTAGGCCCTAGGATCTAAAGTTACAATCATTTGGAGGCATACCTAAAGATAAGTTTCTCATCCCTGAGTGAGAAAATAGATTAAACTTTTGTTGTGCATTACAAGAGAACCGTTAGGGGTAGAGAAGAGTCGTCAATGCCTACAGTTATATGTATGAGTCCTATAATCACAACCTAAAGTATTTTAGTCTACTAAAAATTAATTATAAATGGTAATTCTTTTTTTCTCATGGCTAAATGTCTCTTAAGAGACTAGAAATTGGTCAAAGATTCACGTATATTTTGTCTTGATAGTCTAATCAATGAACCCTCTTCATGGATGCATCCAGATGGTATATAAATGTTTTAATGGTTACTATCTACTCTCAATCAATCCCCAGGGTCAAAAATTTTAGTCATTTGTAGGCATCCCTAAAGATAATTTTCTTATCCCTAAGTAAGAAAATGGACCAAAATTCAACTGCACATTACAGTGGAACTGTAAGGGGTAGATACCTACTATTAATGCCTACAGTTATATGGATGAGTATTTTAAGCATCCATCAAATAATTTCATGTCACTTAGGATAAATAAGACATGAAAATGAGTTTTATTTCAAGCCAAATGTCTCTTAACAAACCAAAATTTGAATAATGGGTCACGTATCTTTTGACTCACTAGTCCAATCGACGAACCGTCTTCATCGACACATCCATATAGGTGTATAAATATTAGATGGCCATCCTATACTCTATGTAGAGCCTCAATGTTAAAATTTATAGTCATTTATATTCATCTTTGAAAATAATCTTCTCATTCCTAAGTGTGAAAATAGACTGAACTTCTATCATGTATTGCAAAAGAACTGTGAGGGATATAGATGATCTGTAGACACTTATTGTTTCATGTAAATTTTCAGATTTAATTCTAAGAAAGAGATAAAATAAACTCAATACAGGTATGGTTAAAAAACCTATTTATTTGTGTGTACATTGAATTAAAATATTTTGAATAGATCCTCTTTAGCTTGGGAGTAAGACCTGCATATAAGAAAGCACTAAAGAAAACTTGTTTTTTAGACAGATAGTTGGGTGGATTGACTAGTAATAACTAGATCCCAAAATTGAGAGATTCCTTAGGGGTTGTCAATCCACACATTTTAAACAATCAAGTTGATAAATTATAAAGAAGGTACTTGCATCAATAATTAAAATGTACTGAAATCAAATACAAGAAAGCTTGTTAGAAAAGTAGACTAGAAATGATCTAATTAATTTTCAACTTTAGTTCTAAGAAAGAGAGAAAAGAAACTCAATACAGGTATGGTTGAAAAAACTATTTCTTTTTTACACGTGTTTAATCAAAATATTATGAAGAGATCCTCTTTGGTTTGGGAGGAAAACCTTTGGATAAAAAATCACTAAAGAAAACTTGTTTGTTAGATAAATAGTTGGGTGGATTGCCTAGCGATAGCTAAATCACGAAAGCAAGACCTTTCTTAGGGGTTATCAATCCACATGTTTTAAACAATCAAGTTGATAAATTGGAAATAAGGTACTTGCATCAATAATCAAAATGTAATGAAATTAAATACAAGAAAGCTTGTTAGAAAAGTAGACTAGAATTGATCTGATTAGTGATAGACTAATTAATACTAGTGCTAACGGGTCAGGGTATGCTTCAAAAAATTAGAATGGGGACAGTGAGTGGTCAAAAATGTAGAAAAATAGATTTGATTGGGTGTAGGTTGGCCACATTAGCTTGTTATTTTTTCTCCATAGGTGATCACCAATGATTGAGGTGACCATCAGTGGTTAGCCTGACCATCAATGATTGGGGTCCAACCATCAGTGATTGAATATGGAATTTTAGGCTTGATCATCAAAAGGTGATGGGATTTAATAGAAGAATCTTGGGAGTTGGGTAGGGGCTAGGTTGATTTCAAAATGGAATAAAAACACATGTATATTGATAAATAAGTATTTGTCTTACCATAAGTTGATTGGGTGAGTGGTTGATGCAGTTAGCCTATTAGTGGAATCTGGTTTGATTCCAGTAAAGTAATAGTACCTGAAAGCTTGGTTGAGAGATGATGGCAAGTTGGATCTCAATAAGATGGTTGATAATGCTTGATAACATGGATGATGCTAATTGACCTGATTGACCTGTAAAATAAAACTCCTAAATGCTTGAGCTCTTGATAATTGTTGTAGATGTATTTGAGCTCCTAGGCATCTCTCTATTATAGGCATAAGTAAGAGGTAGAAGTGAAGGTGTAATTGGGTCATCTAAATATAATTTTTGCATGCAAAGGCTCATAACACAAATTAGACAAGTTATATTTAGAAAAGGGTCAGTAAAGCTTGCATGCCCTTGGTAAAAAGGTAAATCTTGATTGTCAATGATCAGGGGTTCCCAAGGCTAATCATCGATGATCACCCTAACCATTGATGGTTAGGGTCCCCAGGGATAGGGTTGTGAAGGTTAGGGTTACTCAATTAGGTGAAACTAAGTGCATATTTATTGGTTTAGGCTTGATAGTTGTAGGTTGGTCCCGAGAGGGTCCAGGGGTACTTCTAGGGCTATTTTGACATTTGGAATTGTAGGTGTGTAAATTATTAGTGTCTACATTTTGCCCCTTTTTATTGTGTAACTTGTATAAATGAGCAACAAAACAAAAATAAAGTATAGGTCATAGGTCTGGTTACCTCAAGAGTAGGAGGAGGTTTTCCCCCTCAAATCAAGATTTGGTGAGGTAAAGTTGAAGTGGGTATGGGTTTGATAAGTGGTAGATGGTGAGTCACTAGGTGGTGACATGATGTTGGGCATTTTAGATGCACACTTGTACACAGAATGTAATAAAAGGTGTGATATCCAATATCATGTAAAGACAACGTTACCAACATTTATAAAAATAAGGGTTAGTGCTAAGAAGGACAAGTGACAAGTGAATCATGGGACCACCTATAGGTGTGGTAGCTGGGAACACTCGTAAATACAAGCCTCATAAGTGATTGGTATGTATTTGATGGGTATCCAAGGCAGGAAGTGCTTCTAGGGAAAACATAAATGGGTCAAGTGTCATGGGTATCTAAGGTAGGAAGTGATCTCATTAAGACACAAGTGGGTTGGTATGTGTGAGGTGGCACAAAAATGCAAAAGGGTCAACATAGCAATGTTGTCACTTTTTTCAAAGGACCAAGTAATAGTGTCAAAAAAATTCATGCCAGATGGGCCAAAAGAGACCCATGATGAGGTGGTTAGGTTGGTGGGAGAATGGCATCTCTAAAGTAGGTAAGATCCTAATGTAAAGTGATTTAAAAGGTTGGATTGAAGGTAGAAGGTGAAAAGGTGAGTTATAAGGATAACCTGACCATCGATGGTTAGGGTCCCCATAAGGTGATTGTCAACAGTCACCCTGACTATCAACGATCAGGGGAAACCTTAAAAGTCTAAAGGGTAAAAAGTAAAAAAAAAAAAGAGTAAATTTATGATTATCACTATTTTGCATTGTTCAACTGAGCTCTAGGAGATTTTGGTGCTTGGCAAAGAAGGTGTGTGTTGAGGTGGATGTTGTTCATTGGCTAGAGGTGTGTGAGTGATTCTATGGGTCTAGGATGCAGGGAGCATGCAGACATGGTCAAGCACCTGCTCGAGGGCTTAGACTATAGACAAGGTCACAAAATGAGGTAGGGGGTGTACTAAATTAATAGCTAGGTGTGATTTGGCTACTTATTTGTCTTTATCAGAGGTAGAGTCTACAAAAATAGTTGTTTAAGACTGCATGCCCTAGGTAGGGTTTTGAGGGTTTTGGTCAAATGGGGTGGGTAAAACATCAAATGGATAGGGTGGGTGGGTGATTGGGTATTAGGTTAGCTAGGTAGAGTGTTTAAGATAGGTGTTTTGTAATTTGGGTCACTATTTAGGTTGTGGTAGGTTTTGGGCATTTCATCCATGGAATGCACACAGGTGACCATCGATGGTGAGGTTTGACTATCGATAGTCAACACCCTAGGGACTAGGGGTCCCAAACCATCAGCGATCAACATGAATATCGATGGTTAGCCAAGATGGCATAAGGTTTCTTGATGGGTATTAAGGGTTTTAACATGGTTTGAGCAGAGTGTAATGGGTTGGCTAGCAATTAGGCTCAATAGGATAGGTTTAAGGGGTAAACTAGTTATGACTATGTGTTAGGTCAACTAGGTTAGGGTTAGGGGTGCATTTTTAAATGATAGGGTAGATGAGACTAGGTGAGGTCTAAGATAAACATTTTGATTTGGTACAAGCTCAGGAGTAGATATAGATGCATGATTGTGTGTCATGAATCTTCCCTATACTACTTGAGGGGATGATTGTTGATGATTGGGACCATATAGAGGTAGTAGGGATAGGAGCGATGAAGTACTACCAACACATGCCTAGGGATGCATTTATGATAGTAGTGCTTATCGAGAGATGGGATCTCACTACTAACACTTTCTTGTTGATGATTAGGGAAATGACTATTCTCCCAGAGGATGTCCATAGGATCACTCAAATCCCACTATGTGGTGATGCAATTTACTAGATTGAGTAGGAGGAGTGGGATGAGTATGTTGAGTATCTATATGGAGATTATAGTGACCAGGTCCATTGGCAATCCAAAGGGTTTAGCTACACAACATTGTATGAGAGGGCTCCTAAGGAGAAGAGACTTATGATGATGTTGATGATCATAGTTACTTTCTTTGGGCTCTCAAATTCTAACAGTGGAAGATTCCCTTATGTATTAGTAGGGGTTTCAGTTGAGATATTGCTTGGGAGGACCATATTTGGGTGGGTCATAGTGTTGCTTGTTTAGATTTATAGAGAGTTGTGGGGATTCAAGCACCACATGAGGTACGGGGTTAGCATGGGCATGGTTCTGCACTGCTAGGCCTATGAGCACATTTGGGTACTAAGGCCTATGGGATTATCATGGGTGGGATACACATAGATGGAGTTGCCTATGGGTTTTATGAGGTAGAGGGATGACTATACTACATCAGGGGCTAAAGGTGGAGTACATGACATTGAGTGGTTTAGGGATACCCTAGGTGGATTGGTAGTTATGAACATCAAATGGAAAGGCTATAGGAGGGAGACACTCACTATATAGAGCTATAGGTGGATAGTGGTCTATCAAGAGGGAGAGGTGGAGTTGATTCCTTTTGACTGAGTGTGGTACTAATTCAGTTTGTTATAAGGTGTACTAGGTCCACATCTATGGTACAAGAGGCAAGACTTAGAGGTTTAGTTACTAGTGCCCTAGCATGTTTAGATAGTTATAGATGGTGGGTTTAAGGAGCTTCCTATTAGGGCTCCCATAGATGAAATAAGGTATATAGATGGATATATGGCTTGGTACCAGCACATATATGCAGTTACATATGTAGGTGGGGATGATAGAGGGGTGGCATTGATGGTTGTAGATTCAATCAGCTAGCATGGATAGGCAAGGGAAACATTAGCCATAACCCAGGCTTAGGTACATTCTCTATAGGGATAGGTGGCCACATTATAGGGTCAAATTTAGGCATTATAAGGTTGGTTCACCATTGTTACAGGTGAGAGAGGTCTTCTTAGGTAAATGACTGGGGTAGGTGCAACAATAGTAGGAGGGCCACCAGACATAGTTCCCTAAGCATGTTATCTAAATACTATTATAGAGCTCAGATATAATGAGGTGATGGTATTAGACTAGCTACCCCAAGCTATGAGGTATGTAGAGTACATAGTGAGCATGATCAGTGGACTATCGACAGCTACTCCAGATCAGTGGGCTTATACAGTGGGACAGACAGGGGTCCCAAGGGGACCACCACTAGGTACAGGTGCTAGTATAGATGGGGCCAATGGTAATGGTGCAAGCCCATGATTATGTTGAGATATTTTAATTTGATGTATTATTTTGATATCAGCTTGTGTGCTGATGTAGGGAGATGTATATGTTTTGAGAGAGAGCTGACACATTGTGACATGTAGTATTTTTTGATGATTCAATGTATATGATGGATGCTTATGATGTTATATATGATAGTTGCTTATGGTTTGTGATTATGACTTATGGCTTTGGTTCATGTTTATGATGTTGCACTCAGTCATTTAGGCATGGGATGTTTTGATTATGTTTATGGTTATGATAGGATATGTTATGGATGGATACATGTTATGGCTTTATCTATGATTATATGGGTAAAATGGGAAATGGTATATGCCCTAATATTTGGCTCAGCTATTTGGTTTATACTTGTGATTGTGTAATGACATGATTATAGTTTATGATGTGATTAATGTTCATGATTTTCTATGATATGTTTACATTGTGTTTGTCTCATTGATAGATAGATGTTATTGCTTGTTGGTAGAGCTCATGATGTACATGATTTTGATATGATGTTTATTATTCATGTTCATAGTGACAGGCTTACATAAACTAATAAAAGATAAGAAAAAGAACATGATGATTTTTTATCGGTAAAGACTAACACAAAACCTAAAATTATATTTGCTTAGTGAAAATAAGCCTTTCAGATGCTTCACATTAACATGCTTAGGTTGATAGATAGGGATCCTGATAACATTATGTCAAGTAAGCTCATAGTCCCATGTATATGAGATGTGGAGGGAGAATGGGTGAAACAGGAACCATTAGCGAGATGAGTATGCCTTTTCTATAGGTGTCTAAATAGGTAGTATAAACAAGTCTATGTCTATGAAGTGTAGACTGATCAATGCAAGAAGTCTACTAAGGAGAGTTGGCTGTGGATTTCTAAGATTACTGTTGTTATGAAAGCCGATTGTAACTTTCAAAAAAAAATTGCTCTTGATTTTGTTTTTATTTTTGATTTTTCTTGAGGGTTGGGGAAGCGGATCGATGCAGGAAGCTTCCAAGAAATTACTAGTTTTGCCAATGGTCTACTTAACCATCCTTCAAGGGAGTGTTCTAAGTTTATGTGTGTAATAAAAATTATTTTGATAGTTGTCCTTCAAGGGATTAGTCCACCTTATGTTTGGAAATTTTAGTTTATTTTTTAATAGTTGTCCTTCAAGGGAGCAGTCTGTGAATGCTAAGAATGACCCATGATTTGTTTTTACTATTTGATATTGCTTTTGTCTTGACTTGATTTTGCTTGACATAAACTTGCTCATGCATGATCAATGGATTACCTTTATGAAGGCAAAACTAAGCTAACATGGAGGTTCAGTACATGAAATAGAGGTATAGGTGATAATGACCATAAGAACTGATCTCAAAGAGATGGGAAGTACTATGAGAATCATGCCATGGATAGAGTTGTGATATCCATAGTTCAAGATTAGGCTATAATTATGATGGATAATCACATGATTCAGTTTTAGTTGGTTACCCCTAAAAAGAGGGAAATGAATGTGGTTTGAAAGGGATGAGCTTAAGTTAGATAAATGATGATTGTGATCCCTATCTAATAATAAAAGGGACATAGATGTGAAGCATTGAGAGGTTTAGGTTCTAGTTTGCCTTTGAGAGAGTAAAAATGATAAGCTCCTGATCCATACTTATGGGTAATAATGTAGGGTCCAAGCCAATTGAAAGCAAATTTTCCCCTTTTACTTTTCTCCATATTAGTTACATGTTAATTTTCCTTAAGAACAAGATATACAATATTAAATTTTTGTACTTTCAGGTGTTTTTTATAGGCTCATTTGACTCATTCTTAATATACATGAATATGGAAAAGAGCAACCAAGCGACGCTCATCAAGTAGCTTTAGTTGAGCTAAACGTTCTTGATGATAATCACTTTCTGAAACAAGGTCATGCAAAGTTATGTGAAGAGAAGGTATTTGAACTTCAAGAGGCAATACAGCCTTGGGTCCAAACATGAGAGAAAAAGGCGTAGCACTTGTAGGAGTTCAGATGCTATTGCAATATACCCATAAGGTGAAAAGGATGTGCAAATGTTAATCTTGACCTAAGACATTAACCATTTTGGTAAGCATGTTGTTAAGGGTTTTGTTAGAGTCTTCAGCTTGTCCATTTACTTATGGGTGATAAGGTGATGAAAAACTAAGCTTAATACCAAATACATCATAAAGGCCCTAAACTTGTTCATTTTTAAAAGATTTGTCATTATCAATGATGATCTTATGGGGAACACCAAAATGGCAATGATGAATTCAACAATCTTTTCAGCCTTTGACAAGATAAGAGGAATAGCCTCCACCCATTTGGTAAAATATTTAGCCATGACAATGAAGAATGATGTCATTGTGAAGAGTGGGGGTTGATTTCACCGATATGGTCTAGACCCCATTATGAAAAGGGTCAAAAATTTGCAAAAATGTGAAGACTATTGTTAGGTGTGTGATGTAAATTAGCATGTTGTTGACACTTGACACACTTTTTCACATAATCACAATAGTCTTACTTAAGGGTGGGCAAGTAATAGTCTAGGTGGAGGATACATTTAGCCACAGTGAGTCCACTAAAGTGACCCCCACAGATACCCTCATGTGTCTCCTTGATAGCGTGAGAGGATTTTAGATCATGAAGGCACCAAAATAGGAGGCCATCAAAACCATGTTTGTAAATAATTCCTCCCATAATGGTGTAATGGGAGGTGCTCTGAATAAATGCCCGATGGGCATTCCTAGAGAGGCCAGAGGGAACTATGCCAAGGTGAAGGTAGTCAAAGGTTTACTGATACCAAAGGTCAGTCAAAATCTCCTCTACACTAAAGGTCTCCCTAGAAAAACATTGTACTAGAAATCACCTTTGACTACATAGAAGAGTTTGGGGAGCATGTGAGGTCCTAGCTAAAAATGAAGGGCAATGGCTCCCAAGGTAGTGGTCATAGTGTCATTAAAATATCTAAGGATGACTGAAGTTTTAGACATGACATTGTCTGGTAGATCAAGTTTCTCATAGGCATGGGATGAGATGATGTTGATACTAGATCCCCCATCTATCATAACCCATTTGATGTAGGTCTGGTTGATGTGGGTAGTGATAAAGAGAGGGGGATCTGGGTCTTTAAGGTGGATAGAGGGTATCTTCGAGTCCTTGAAGGTAACAAGGGTAGAGAGTTGGAAGGCACCAACAAAGGCCTCTATAGGTTGGGAATCCCTCGATCTGAATTCAATGGCCTACATAGCCTCGATCATGGCCTGATGATGGTGGGATGAAGTGGAAATGAGCTCATAGAGGCTCATTTTAGTAGGGGTCTAGTGGAGTTGTTTAAGGATGACCCTCCAGATGGATTCAGAGAGGTTAGCCTCTAAAGTGCCTAAGATGGTGACTTTGGGCTTAGCTACAAACATAGAGGTTTGGGTTTTGTTTGGTATAGGGTGATTTGGTGGGTATGTTTATGGAATGTATACTTTGGCCTTCCCTTTATCCTTTTTTTATGATCGTGTGACCACATTAATGGTATGGATAAAGGGGGAAGGTATGATGGGGGGTTGGGTAGATTCTTTGTCACTCTGAGGTGAGAGTGGGGGATTAGGAATGTGTTGGTGGCTGGTTTTTGTTTTCAATGGTAGAGAAATCAATGGAAAGTTATCTAATAAAAGCATCCTCATCATAGATTTAGTGGCTAATGACTGGAGAGCTTTACAATTCTCTATGTCATGCCCAAGTGCCTTATGATAGGAGTAGATTTGATAGTCATTGTACCAGGTTGGCTTCAAACTAAGAGGATTGAAAGGTATGATGTGAGGTAATGTGAGGTAGGAGGTTTGTATTAATCTTTGAAGAATGGTCGTATAGGAATTTGCTAGAGTTAAGAAAGGTTTAGGGATCATGGTTTGGGTTGGTAAGATGGGTGTGTTGGTATCAATAGGTTTGGTGAGAGACGGTTTGGGTAAGGTGTTGTTTCTAGTTGATGGTTTTAGTCTGGGTATTTTAGTAGTTAGGGTGGTTGAGTTTGATGGTCCAATTGATTGTGATCTAGGAAGGATCAACATGTTAGCTAATAAATGTGCTAGTGTAATCAATGGCAGTAGGTAACATATGTTGAAAGGGGTTTTCTTTTTAAGAAAAGTGGAAGGGTGAGGCCTTAAGATAGAGGGAAAGGTAGAGGGAGGTAGAGGCTTAGTCATTTGTCCTTTCAATGTTTTTATCTTCTTAGCTAGTGTGGGTCGAGACTTGGGTATAGGCTTGGGTGAGGTTAATTCTACTTTCAAGGATGGGTGAACCAAACTCTGAGTAGGGAATGCACCAATATTTTTGAAAGGTTTGGTTGGTAAGGTGGTGGTTGCTTTGGTTAACTAAGAAGTTGGGGGGTTGTTAGAGGTTCAGATTGGTTTAAGAGGTGGTGGAGAGATGATGGATTGATTGGTTAGAGGCATGCTAGAAGGTTCAAGTTTGTTAATGGAGGGAAGCCCTAAATGTTTCCAGAAAGTGGTTCTATACATGTCCAATTTTAAGGTGAATTCTAATTTTTGTACTAATGTGGAAAAAGGTTTGTGTACTGCTTCTGATCCATGGGTAGTGGATGCAACAGATAGACTTGTAGGTTGGGGAGGATGGTTGGTAGGTTGATTGATTTATTGAGGTGAAGAAGGTAGGGTTGTCATAGATAGCTCCTCCATTAGAGGTGATCGTGGAACCACTTCTCCTCTAGGGATGATGTCCATAGGTGTGAAAATTTATTTATTAGTTGGTAGAGGTGGAAAATAAGGAATGTTGATTTATCTAGATGTGCTATTTGAGGTAGTATGTGATGATTCCAAGACTTATATGAGGGTAGCTAGGGAGAAAGGAACCTCTTTGGTTTGTCTATCCAAAGGAGGGTAAGGTGACTCTATTACCTCAGTAAGCGAAGTGGGGGAGGAATGGGTAGATTGGTTGATTGGGTCCTCATAGATAGGTGTATCATGAACCACGTTGACCATGTGGGCATTATGAGAGCATTCAAACTATGTGTCCTCATTTTTGACAAGGGCATGGCTGGAAAAACGTTTCTTGAAGATGTCAAGAGCTTGATTTTGAGATCCATTGGGATTATCCAACATGAGTTCCCCCTTGTTGATAAGACTCTAAACAACATTATTGAAAGTATTACATAGGCTGACATCATGTCCAATTACTTGATGAAAAGCATAGAGGTCATTCTCATTGTACCAAGCAAGTTCTAGATGAGAAGAATCAATTTTTTGGGAAGGTTTGATAGGTGGAAATTGTATAAGGTTAGATTTTAGTAGCTTCTCCAAAATTGAGGTGTAAGATTCTCCAAGTGGAGTGAATTGTTTTTGGTTGTTTCAATTTGGGTCCTTGCATTTTATTGGAGGTAATAGGTGAATTTTGTTGGTTGACATTGGGTGGAGGGGCAGTTTTAAGGATGATGGCATTCACGGTTCCCCTGGTCTTGGTTCTAGTATTGGCTTGGTTGCTTGGTTTGGAGGAAGAGGTTTCATTGATCTTGAAGGTAAAGTTCTTGTTTCATAACTTCAATTTACCCTCATCTATGGCCCAGTTTTTTAGCTTACGTGCCATGGTAAAAGCCTCATCAAAGGTTTTGAAGCTCTGGACATGCAATGTAGAAGATATATATTTGATGCAAGCTTCAGCAAAAAGTTATATAAGTTTAGGTTGAGTTAGGGAAAATGAAATTTGATTAATCAAGCTTCTCCAATGGGAAACAAAATTGGCAATGGACTCATCATCAAATTTCTTGATAGAATAGAGATCCATGATACAAACCTTCTTGGAAATGTTAATGGAAAAGTGATCCAAGAAGACTTATGATAGTTGTGTGAAAGAAAAGATGGAATGTTCGGTAAGGGCACTATATAAATCAAGTGCGAGACTAGATAAAGACATGGGGAAGGTTCAAAGGAGAAGGGCATCATTGTAAGCAATCATGTAGCATGCATGCCTAAAATCCCTAAGGTGTTTTTGGGGGTCCTCCTTGCTTTGAAATTTGGTAAATTTGGGAAGCTCCCATTGAGGAGGGAGGGTAAGGTTTGATAGGAACATAAGGATGAATAGGTTCGTTACAAATCTGATCATAGGATAGGATGTTATGAGCTCTTGAAATGGATGACTCATGGTTGGTCATCTTGTCCATGAGCATTTTCATTAGGTCAGTTTGAGGTGGTGCACCAAAATGATTGTAAGCCTACTATTTTGGTTGAGGTTGGGAAACATATTGGTAATTATTTGGATGTTGAGAGGCTACCACATATTGAAATGTGGATGATAGAGGTTGGGTAGGGTAGGTGGTTGGTGGTGCTTGGGTAGTGGGTACATACCCTTGTGGGTTAAGGATGTATCCTAGATTGGGTGCAATGGGTAACTGTTGAGAAGTCCTTATGGATTGGGCATGGGTGGTATTTGGGTTGGTGACTAGAGGGGAGGTAGTGACCTTTGTGTTAATGAGTGGTGAGGTAGAGGGGATAGATACCCCCAAGCTTGGTAAATGGGTATTAATTAATGGATCAAGTTTGATAGAGGGGATTTTGGTAACGTTAGTGGTGGGTGCTCCAACTATAAGTGAGATATGATGGGTCAATGGTTGGGTTATCCCCAAGGTAGAGGAGTCATTAGTAGGGGTGGAAGGTGTAAGGGTAACGGTTGGTAGGATAGGTTGGTTCTCAATCATAGAATCAAAGGGGTTAGTAGATGAAGATGCCTGGGTGGTCAAATTTTGGGTGGTGATCATGGAAATAGGGATGCCCTTCATAAGGTGGGATGGCATGCCATAAGGAGGATCCTGAGGTGGAGTTGAAATTGAGATATGGTGAGAAGAGGTTTTAAGGTAGTGCTGAAGGGACACTAGATTATTATCTAAAAAGGTGGTAAAATCCATGTCTCCTTAGGGAAATACCTGAGGGAAATTAGGGCTTCCAAATGGATGAGGTGAATCTTCTACCTCAGAGATGTACTCCATAGATGAGGAGGTAGAAGAGGTTGATTTAAGTGATGGGTTTTATTTTTCCAAGTCTCTTCACTGCTGACAAGTGAGAACCATACAAGAAAAAGGTGAGAGAAAATAAGAACAATCTCATTGCTTAAACAAAAAGATAAGAAAATGATCAAGGCAATCAAGACACACACTATGAAGCATGTTTTAGCCTAGAGGTTAGTTTTAATATCGCTTTTGGCTTATGCCTTAGTTTGTGAGAATGTGTGATAGAAGTTAGTTTGTAGATCAGGTACTATATAAGTAGTCTATGGTTGTTTCAGGTTTGTTTAGGTGGTCAAAAAATATATATATTGGAATCACTATGTGGCTTGGTATTGGGGCCTACCCCCTCACTTCATAGTCCCATAGCGATAAGAGTGTCAAGTGCTTAGCCAATATATATATATATATATATATATATATATATGGAGTTTATACTCAACCAAAGAGCTGAGTTGGTTCTTCCCTTGGTAATGACTTCCAAGTAGGATCATCAGGAATGGGTAAGGTGACTGCTAAGTGATGAAATCCTAGTCAGAGCTTATCTCAAATTGTTTTGATGTTTGATTGATGAAAGTGGTCTGGCTAGTGTGTGCAACAAAAGTGATGTTATGATAAGATTATTGTGCTTTAATTCAAAGTGAACTAATATTAAAATCAAGCAATGAATGCAGTCAATTTTAAGCTCAAAGGAAGTTTTAATTTTAATTATGAGCACAGATAGAGAGGAAAGCATATAAATGCAAAGAAAACACGAGTAAATACTCTAGGTCCCTTCATGCGTGATAGAATATTTCATGTAAATTTTTAATTTTAGTTCTAAGAAATAGAGAAAAGAAACTCAATACAGGTATGGTTGAAAAACCTATTTGTTTATGTGCATGTTGAATCAAAAGACTATGAAGAGTTCCTCTTTGGCTTGGGAGGAAGACCTACAGATAAGAAAACACTAAAGAAAACTTGTTTATTAGATAGATAGTTGGGTGGATTGCCTAGCGATAGCTAGATCCTAGAAGTGAGAGCTTCCTTAAGGGTTGTCAATCCACATGTTTTAAACAATCAAGTTGATAAATTAGAAATAAGGTACTTGCATCAATAATAAAAATGTACTAAAATTGAATACAAGAAAGCTTGTTAGAAAAGAAGACTAGAAATGATCTAATTAGTGTTAAATTAATTAATACTAGTGATAACAGGTCAGGGTATGCTTTAAAAAATTAGAAGGGGGCCTATGAGTGGTTAGAAAAGTAGAAAAGTAGATATGATTGGGTGTAGGTGGGCTAAATCAGCTTGCTAGTTTTTATACCATAGGTGACCGTTAGTGGTTGAGGTGACCGTCAATGGTTAACCTGATTGTCAGTTGTTGGGGTCCAATTATCGACAGTTGACTATGGAATTCTGCACTTGATCACCAAAAGGTGATGGAATTTAATAGAAGAATTTAGAGAGTTGGGTAAGGGCTAGGTTGATTAAAAAATAGAATAAAAGCACATGTATATTGAAAAATAAGTACTTATCTTACTAGAAGTTGATTAGGTGGGTGGTTGATGCAATTAGCCTATTGGTGGAATTTGGCTCAATTTTGGTAGAGTAAGGGTACCTAAAAACTTAGTTGAGAGATAAATTCAAGTTGGCTCTCAATAATATGGTTGATAATGCTTGATAATGTGGATGATGCTAATTGACCTGATTAACCTACAAAAGAAAACTCCTAAATCCTTGAGTTCTTGATAATTATTGTAGATGGATTTGACCTCCCAGGCCTCTCTCTCTTATAGGCATAAGTAAGAGGTGGAAGTGAAGGTGTAACTATGTCATCTAAATATAATTTGTGCATGCAAAGGCTTACAACACAAATTAGATAAGTTATATTTAGAAAAGGGTTGATAGAGCTTGCATGCTCTTGGTAAAAAAGTGGATCCTAACCATCGATGGTTAGGGGTTCCCAAGGCTAATTGTTAATAGTCACCCTAACCGTCGATGGTCCAGGTCCTCAGGGATAGGGTCATGAAGGTTAGGGTTACTCAATTAGGTGCAATTGAGTGCATATTTATTGGTTTAGGCTTGATAGGTGTAGGTTGGTCCCAAGAGGGTCTAGGGTATTCCTAGGGCTATTTCAACATTCAGAATCATAGGTGTATAGATTTCCAATGTCTACACTTATAATTGCATAAAAAATTCATCTAAGCACCCATCATATAATTATGTGCCACTTAGGATGAGCAAAACATGGAAAGAAGTTTTTTATCATGGCCAAATGTCTCTTAAGAGACTTAAAATTGGTCAATAGGTCACATATTTTTTGACTCACTAGCCCAATCAATGAACCATCTTTGTCAACACATTTGGATGGGTGTATAAACATTGGAATGATCACATATGCTCTCTATTAAGCCTCAAGGTTTAAATTTATAGTCATTTGGAGGCATATATGAAGAGAAGCTTATCTTCCCTAAGTGATAAATTGAACTAAACTTCCACCACGTATTATAGGAGAGTCGTGAGGGGTAGAGACAAAACATTAACACCCACAGTTACATGGATGAGTCCTCTAATCACCCCCTTAAAATTTTTGTACCACTAAGGATGAACGAGACATGGTAATGATTTTTATCTCATGTCCAAATGTCTCTTAAGAGACCAAAAGTTGGTCAATGGCTCGTGTTTGTTTTGACTCGCTAGCCCAATTGATGAACCATCTTCATCGACATGTCTCAATGCATAAAAATGAACTATCAATTCTTATAGTTATACATGAAAGTCCTCTAATCCCCCTAAAGGATTCTCTACCACTCAATATGAGGAAGAAAAGCATCTAGTCAACATGTATTATTTTTTAGGCTTCTCTTTATTTCAAGAAGATGATATTCTTTACTCGTGGCACCAACCATGTGAAGGTAGGAGCTCATTTGGTACCACTAACCTACATTAAAATTGTTAGTAAAAATTTCAAATAAAAATTAACATAATGATAAAATAAAACAAAATTAAAATATAGTAAATCAAATAAATTAACTTTAGTAATTTGACATGTTAGACGCATTGAATACTAACCTTACCAACTCAATCTAACAAACCTTCAAGATCAGGGCTATTTTTAAGTGTTACAAGAATCACTTCATGCTCAATTTCATGAACTTTCTACAAACTTCTATTGTGAGACTTTTCATGATATTTTATCATTTGAATATTTGTAATGATAACCAAATTTGAATAATGAAGGACCACCCTATGTGTTTCAAAGTTCTCAAATAACCATTGTTTATTTTTTATAAAAGTATCTATAAATCCAAGTTCTTGTAACCACCACAGATCCAATGGGATAAACTATGTCTTATGACAGTTGTAGTTAATGTATTTTTTCCTCTACACAATGAAATAAGTATTATTTTATTCTCTCATCATTGTACTTAAGTGCAATTGCTACAAAAATGTGCCCTGTATTTAAAGTCTAATCAATTTTTAAGGACATGTAGGAAAAATTTAAGATATTAATAATAGAACTAAGGTTACATTTAAATTATAAATAAATTTTACTTGGTTACACAAGATATTAGATATGGTAAAAGTCAACCGATGATGTCATTTCATGATCCCCTAGTGGTTGGAATTAATCGCTAGTCTCCATATGTATTATGGCTTTGCAATACCATTCATCAACCTATTTTTTGATTCACATTCATTCCAATTACAAATTCCATACAACCCAAACAAAATCATGCCATATCTATGGTATAAATAGTCTATAAACTAGAATTTGAGCTTCGAAAGTGGAAAATACTCTATATAGGTACTATATTGCAATCTTCATACATTGGCTTATCTTATTCCTTCATTAACCAAAATAATCTTTGCACATGAGAATATTTATCTGATCTATAAGAAAAAAATTATTACGCCAAGTCATAATACTTAAAACATCGATCAAATTAGCACCATCATTATGCTTTCCTTATTTTTTAAAGTTTATTTTCATACATGCACCTGCACCTACACCATCA
Organism: Torreya grandis; assembly: GCA_037957365.1. Classification (NCBI taxonomy): domain Eukaryota; kingdom Viridiplantae; phylum Streptophyta; class Pinopsida; order Cupressales; family Taxaceae; genus Torreya; species Torreya grandis. The sequence goes on along the minus strand of JARHVA010000570.1, from coordinate 3,256,550 downwards.
TGTTCTCCTTTTCCATGCCCAACCTCAAAGAAAATCCAAAAAATTTTAACCACATTCTTCTTATGTATCCTACTTAACTAGTAACACATTTGAGAATTCTTAAATTGTCATGCACGATTATCTAACCAAATTCAATGTGTATTGAACATGATTTTTCTTGCATTCATATTTATATGAAATATCTCAAAACAAACTTGGATAAACTCTAGAGAATGTAATTTATCATTTCTCATATAAATGTGGTGCACCTTCAAGATATTTTTGTTGTCCTTTATGCTATCAAGTGCATGTTTGACTCTAATATGAACAAAAAAATCAACTTGAATTGAATCATAGTATTAGGATTGAACTTCATTGTGTGGTTGTATTGTGTAGTTCTCAACAAAGTTCACAACCAAAACAATGGTCCCAACTAGGATTGATTATCTAAAACCATTTAACCTTGTGTGTGTTTCTTGCATATTGGTAGATAATATTCTTCTTGAATTCAAACATTAAATTAGATATATATACTTGAGTTGTAATTAACTCACATCGTGATGACTCTTTCTCATCTTTTAATATATACTTCATAGATTTATACTTCTTAAAATCAACTAGATACTTTATAAATTCATGTGAAATTTCTTCATGTATACAACTAGTCAAATGTGACAAACCACCATAAGTGTTACATATTCCATCTAAACATTTTTTGGCAAATAAAACTATCCCTCAAGTATTTGATATAAAATATGAGATTAACTCTCTTGATGTTTTAGCTAGGGAAGCCACCATACATTTCTACATAATCTCATCATTATGTAAAGTAAAACGTATATGACTAAAAATATCAAAATACATAGCAAATTAAACATGGATCCTACAACATGATGTGTGTGTTTGATTGATTCTAACATAGAAAGGTTTGCACATCTCAAATGACCTTTGGCTAATTATCAATTTTCCATTAAATTTTTCAATAATGTTTTTATAAAATTATGTTTGGGTCATGTCCGCTAATTTTTTTTTACATGTGACTCGTGGTTTTTTGAACATTTTCTTATTTTTATGTCTTTTACAGTAAATAAGACCCTTGTGTTGTTTTACCAAAAAAATTCAATCAAATGTCTTGTTACTTCAACTAACAACTTATCTTTTCGTGGGAGTGTACTACTAAATACCCAACAATCTATGAGTAAAAAGTCATCATGCCTTGTTCTTATTTTTATGGCATTTATTAGAGTTTTTATATATAATTTTAGGATGTACTTATTTGACTAAGAAATTTAACTCTATATGTTGACTTGCTCACTATAGATTATGTTATTACTCATCTTGCCACATTACTATCTTTTTTTCGGTTCTATTGCTTGTTACATTAAATGCATTAAATAGATTATTTACTTTGTATTATTTCATACCTCTATATTATTTTTTCTTAACCCTAAATTATGTATCACATGGCATATTTTTTCTATTTACATTAATTGAACAAATAGTTGACATTATTTTGTATGGCTTTTATTCTCAAATGCATAGTCTCATACACATTGAGAATAACGTTGAAATTGTATTTTAGATAGTTTACCTTTCATATGTTCTATTATTTTTTCATCTATTTCAACCAGATACCTTAGTTTTCATTGCATTCTTCTTATAGGTGTGGGTTTAGGAGCTATCTTTTGTATTAAATTGGATGGTTTTACCATTTCAACCATAGAGGGGATATCAGAGTGTTGACTACATATATTAGACCCTATAGGCGAAATGAATTTATCTTCATTAAGAGATAGATGAATTGGGGTCATTACGTGATATTTATTATCATGTTCAAAAACTTCATTATAGATGGATGTTTTATTAAATTGTGTTTCTCCATGTGTTTTATCAATCAATGCAAATTTATTAGTTAGATGTTCTATATTTTGAATTTCATCATACAACAAGGATTGATTAAGTTATCTTATCTCATTTGAAAATATATCTAAATAAAATTTCATATAATTTGGCATCTTATTTTCATTTGAAATATTACTTGGTGGAAGAAGTACCTTCACTTTATGTAGAAGCTCTTATGGATGATCTCATATCTGATTGTCATTTTCTTTCTTTTTCTCTCTTGACTTCAATTTCCTCAATTTTTAACTCTTTAAATAGTCTTTTACAATGAGGACCCTACCCCATTATTTATCTTTACATAAATAAGTCCAAGTCTACAAATAAAATAAAATTTTTATAATAATAGAGACAAAGTAAATGGATAATTTATCAAATTTGTAGTGTTAATAGAAAAATTAGTTTGAAATTTGTAAAATACAAAATTAATGAGTGAATTTCATGGGCAAACAAAATAAATACGTGAACTATAAAGGGTGTACACCCTTTTACAATGCACACACGTCTTATTTTGGAATAGTTCCAAATAAGGAAATGAATTGAATGAATCTTTAAGGGCTTTAAGAAGGGTGTACACCCTTTAAAAAATTCAATATTTGACTACTTTGCTTTCCCTCCAAAAGTGCTTCAGATTTAGGCGTGGAGAGGTTTGAACCTAGCCTAAAACTAGTCATGAAGTAATCCATATAATTTTAAAAAAATTTAAGAGTCTTTTTCATCTTTGTCGACACATCTAATCAAGTAGATTTTATTATTTTTTTTAAACATTATATTGGTTTGTAGAGAGAAAAGTTTATATATATATATATATATATATATATATATATATATATATATATATATATATATATATATATATATATATATTAGTGTTAAACTATTTTTTTTAATTATTACTTAATTTCTACATGACATATCTCATTATGGACTATATACATATCGTTACAAATAATTTTTTGACCATTAATTAAAAGTTTATAAATCTTATACCTAACCAATCTACATATCATTAGATATGCTTTAAAAAATTATTTTCATGAATTTAAGATTAAAAATTTATGTTTGTACACTTGCAGTTCTAATTTTTTAGCTGTCTTGACTTGTAGAATTATATATATATATATATATATATATATATATATATATATATATATATATATATATATATATATATATATATTTAAAAATTTAATAAAAAATATCCGACCAATCTTCGACATTTCATCTATCTATATATTAAATTTAATACAACAATTCATTAGTTTACTCAAAAAAAGTGTGTCTATACACATGCAGTCTCCTTATCTTTTCACCAAAAAATGTCAAGCCATTGTCATAAATACATCAATTTTGCACACTTTTATCATCTGGGTATTGAAAAAAATTATATATTTAGAAACTATATTCAGAATGCCATAATTCATATTTTTATATTATTATCGAATTATTTTTTGAAGTGTCTTTAAAACTCTCTCCAAGTTCAACTATTGTTATTTTCAAAATAAAATGTTGCTTTAAGCCCCCTCTTTGTCCCCCATTATCCTGAATCTACTCATTCTAGGGTGGGTTTGTGAAGCATCCCACATTTTTTGGCTCATTTTTAATTCACAGCTTAATTTTAAAATTCCCCATAGGTTTTTCATATTCATTGTCCTATAATCATAAACCTATTTTATTATTTTCAAAATTATGCACGTATTTTTCAAATTGTTCAGGGTACTATTTTTAGTACATCTCAAGGTACAAGGTGAAAGGGATACCTATTTTTTCCTTTTTTTTTGGGTTTTTCATATTTGTTGTATTTTATAAAAAACCTTTCTCGATTTTAAAAAGATACTTGGCCAATATTCTAGAATTTTTATATCCTTATTGTGCAAAACCTAGTTTAGCTAAGGGTTGTCAGCGTTTTAGGGTTTCATATTGTCAAAATTATTCAAAGTTGATTTTTCCTAACATGTGGGCAGATTTAATTTAATTTGTATCTCTCTTCTTTCCTATTCTCATATTAATCTTTAGAATATTTACAATAGATAAAAATGAATTTCTTCCTCTTCCTAACCTTAAGAAAGGTGATAGCTACCATCCCTCTAATCAGATATGTGCTATCACTACTTCAAGGGGTAAGGGATTCCATCCTATGACTTCCAATAAATACAATCAATATATCATTCCTAAAACCCCTCCATCTCCTACATCCCCTCTGCATGATGTGTGTATGCATATTATATATGAGGTACTTAGGGTTTGTGCATGTGAAGCCCTCAAAGATCAAATCATCATTATTAGAGAAGAGTTATAAAATCAACATCATTTTTTCAATTCAAAGATCATATCATTGAAAAACCAAATTAGATACATGCAAAATTCAAAATTTTCTAGTGTTAATCATGTGTTTACATCTTCATCTAGTCATGTTGTGCCCAACAAGGTTTCCTATAAAAATAAGAAGCTCAAAGAGAATTCATCTGAAACTAATGATTCATAAAGTAAACAAAAGGCTAAACAAAGTCCAAGTGAAATCATAAGCGAAATGTTTCAAAATGAAATGATCAAATTACCTCTTATACATCCTCTTAGAAGATTAAAATACTATTGTGCATATCATAGAATGCATGAGCATCATACATATAGATGTTTTATCTTGAATAACTAAGTATAAATGATAAATGATTATAATGATCATATCATTGATACTTGAATCAAGCAACCCACTCACATTATGAGTACATCTCCTAAAACACAAGTGTCAAAATAGAAAATATGGTTACCAGATGATAATTTAAAGTAAAAACATTTGCAAATGTAAAAATTAGAGTAAGAACAAATTCAAGAGGTAAAGCTAGATCAAACAATGTTACAAAGTAATCACTATGAAAATGATACAAATCTACCTCTCAATAATTATACTCGGTTTTCCAAATAATATGGTTTTGGACAATAATATTTACAAGACTTTGGTTATCATGTTCAAGGATTGGGAAACATCTACAAGGCATCAGTCATCCTATCTCCAAAATGGATCATAATTATTGTTAAGGCTTGGGATATATTGGCAATAATCATGCAAATCATTCAAAGATGCATATTCGTTTTGTTAATGCAAAAGGAAAAGACCCTACAAATGGAAACATGTCCAAGGAAAATGCACAAACGAAACAAGAAAAGATAAAACTAGAACAAGAACGGGTATAAAAGGAACATTTACAAAAAAAATAAAGGCATACATCAAAATGATAATGTTACACGTGTGTCTTCATATGAAACAATTACAAATCATTTCTCAAAGAACTAAATCATTGAAATTTGCATACATAGAAAACAAGATCAAAATATCATAGTTGACCCAACTTGTGAATTCAATATATGTTCCTATAAATTCTTTACATCTATGGGATATGACATGTAGCATGTGAATAAATCTACCGCATCCAATTTTTATGTGGGATCTATTCAATGTAATGTCACACTTGGATCCAAATCATGCTCTATTGTACTAATTATTGCTACACTTTGTGATTCTACTATGGACACATATGACACATTTCATTTAGGAAATGTTATTCATTTTTCACTCTTCATAGATTGAGATCATTGGATAGCATATACAACTTCTAGACAAAACTCGAAAATATTTTTAAAAAATACAAAAAAATCAAATATTCTAAAAATACAAAAGCAATCAAAAAATTCAAAAATCTAAAATTTTCAACATTCCTAGATTTTATTAACTTCTTGGCATCTATGTTGTTTGATTTATGTGATTAAATATCATATCATTTCATTCCTATATACACATATGTTTTACACATCTTTGAGTGTGATACAAACATACCCAAACACATGATATATGCACTTCTAGATGTTGGACCTCTCCTCTACCCGCATCATATAGTACACTGGGGGCATCTACTTCTTTGACCATGATTGATACAAACTACATATTATTTATGATCATTTATACATTATCATGTTTGAGCTTATATACTAACACACTTACACATGTCAATACAAGAATACTGATCCTGCATACTTTACACATGTTTCTAGTCTAGATATGTCTGCACAATAAACTAGCTAAGTACCATTACTTCTTATTTATTATAATATCTTTAAATAACTATATTTTACTAATTTTAACAATCTCAATTGTATAAATTCAAAAAAATGTTTATCTGAGTTTTCTATTAATTGACCTATAATAGATTAGTTTATCACCCTTGTACTTGAACTATTTATATATTCTTAACCTTATGATAACTACATATCAAAAATTTAAGGCTAAATAGATATATTGTGGCAATCAGTTGTGGATAGGAGACGCTATGTTTCACAGTGAGCTTGAGCAATGACGAAGTGGTGGCACAAGGCAAGGCCATACAAAACATGAAAGCGGTGAAAAATTTTAAGGTGCGTTCGGTGGTGATAGTGAGGGGCAATGATAGGGTAATTCAAGGGATGGACTCAAAGTAGCTCAGACAAATACACATAAAAAATTTAGTGGCATGTCACATATGTTGATACAATATGTAGTTTCCACCAAATTGTTTTAATTACCCAATACATGATTGAAACAAGTGCCATCTCAATGAAAACATGTGTCAAATATTCAATGGCTCCTCTAAAATTTCATAGGAAGCACCACATGTTAATTTAAACAAGTCTAAAACTAATTAGATGGAAAATTTGAGTGTTTTAACTATGTAAAACTAAATTAGACGACTCTAAAATCAATTATATGTTAAATGAAAAGGCTTACTCACTGAAATACACCTCCTATATAATCTAATCAATCAATGCAAGCTTCCATATGCACATAGATATGGATACATATATTTCCAATTTTTTTCATTTTTATTCTCAATAACACTAACAACAATGATTATATTTGTAATAATAGTGTTCATTTATCCTTATTTGGTGAATGGAAGAAAGACAAAATTTCCACCAGGGCCACAAGTGTTGTCAATTTTGGGTAGTCTACTAAAACTAGATTTGAATTCTCACTAGCCTCTACAGACTCTCTCTAAGTGTTATAGCAGTCTGATGTATCTCAAATTAGGCACAATCATGGGGGTTATAGATTCCTCTATAAAGGCAATAGCTACCATACTAAAGACTTTCATATGTACTCTTGTACAACATTGACCAAAGTTCATTGGTCTTCCAAATGAACGATGTTGTGAAAGCTCTACATTTTCCATTTGTGAAATCCCAAATGTTTGGAGGAGTGGTTGGAATCTAAAGAAGAAGAAATGGCAATGTTGTTTTCCTCCATATTCAAACAAAAACGTAAAGGTATTGCTCTCAATGTTGGAGATTATATTGATGTCTTCACCTCTAATGTTATTGGATAGAGGATGTTGAAGATAAAAATATTCAATGATAACAACACAAAGGATACTATTAATGATTTTAAATATTGACCTCTGACAATGATAACATAAAATCCAATGACTACATATCTGTTGTACACTTGGTAAACATTGAAGGTAAATGCAAAATGTAAAATTAGGCATAAGATTGTTTAGAAATTTTACTCTAAAAACTTATTACACATTGGATTAGGGAAAAAATATAAAGACTTCATAAATGAAAGACCTTTGGCATAAAAGATAGATTCCATTAATGCTCTTCAAAATAAATGTATAACTAAAAATGATAAGAATTATTGATAGCCATCTAAAAAATATGTATTTATTTGAGCATTGATTTTGACAATTGCATACTCTGAAATAGTTTCCAAGGTTGGACATGGACAAGTACTATAACATTACACTAACGGCTTGAAAGTTGACTCTTTGACAACCTTGTTTGAAGAACAGAGATTAACAAAAACAACTGATTTTATGTCAACATACACAACAAATGATTCAAGATTAAAAAAGGAAATGCATATCACAACTGGTTTTAAATGGTTGTTTGTATGCAAAGCAAATTATTCAATGATCCCATAGATTGCTTAGAGTCAAACGTTATTAAAAACATTTAATTCAATTAAACTATCCAAATGTTTCGAAGCTTTCTTTGACACATCAATGTCGACCTATGTCCATTTTAACAATCCTTCCAAAACAAGTTTTCCTAGCCAGTGTTCCCTTAGATTTTATGGTTTTTTGCCAGCATGGATAAATAAGATGCTTACAAAGATAGTAATACATAGTGAGCGTAAACATCCAATAGGCTTAACTGAGCCATATGAGATTAAAACTTGTAAAGAGATAACTTCAAACTATTCCATGCTAATCCAATACATGTACATTGCTATATAAAACATATTTATATAGAAGCAAAAAAAATACTAAATATTAGGTGGCACTTTCCTCTAAATGCAACGCCCACATGCTTGCTACATGCTACATGTCACACCCCACCCATATCATATATTTGCTTATTATTTCCAATAAATAAAAAACTAATGCAAATATGTTTTTGCTACATAAAGCCTTAAATCATCAACATTAAATGCATAATAAACCTACAAAAAAATAGACACCTTGAATGGATCTAGAAGGTTGTAGATCTTTCAGATAGATGTAATATAGACTTTGTACATTCCATACTTCGATTTATTGTTGTTGTAGAATTTTCAAATATATGTAGGACCCTAGTGCATCTCGATCTACGTAGAAGATGAGAAGACCAAGGGCAAAGAAGCAAAAAGAACATTGTGCTCATAACAGAACCCAAGGGAGGCTTTGCAAAGGAGGGTATAACAAGGGATTGAATCCATTCATACTAAAGAGAAGAAAGAAGATTTGTAAAACAAAACAATACCAACAAAATAGACTGCAGTGATATGTAACTGTAATGGCCTTGCGCTTCCAGGGAATGTTGCAAAATGCATTCAGACCCTCGAATAATGAAGAATTGTAGGATGCCTCCCAAATTTTGACAAACCCACATAAGAAAAATGGCGTGATATGGATGAATTTTCCAGTTGTAATGTGGGTTGAGAATGATGGAAATCCTATCCACCACCACAATTACCAATGGTCATAAACCATTGGATAGCATGTCAACTATGAAATTGGTGTGCAGTGGCAGTCATATGTTAAGTATTATATATTTAAATTTAGTAATAGTTTATTGATAATATGTGTGCAAGTAAATCATCTCCATGTACACTAGAAAAACATAAACCAGACAAAAGGAAAGGACAAAGGAAAATCCTAGTAGTTTGAGTTGATATCAGGTACATGCCACAAAGGCAAAAATAACATTGAAGGCTCTAAAGTAGCCACAAATAGTTGATATCTCTACTTAAGCAGACAAATTCAGAGGTAAAAATAACCTTGAAATCTTTGCATTAGCCACAAATAGTTGGTGAATCTCTACTTAAAGAAACAATTTTTGAGGCAAAAATAACCCTAAAATCTCCAAATTAGTAGCATATTGTTGATGAATGTGTTGGTAAGCATACATATCTCTATGTTGCCATTGTTGGTATGGAATAAAAAGTTAGGTAGTTTGATTGCCCACATTATTTCAAATGTAGATTATTTTTTGGCTCTTCAAAAGATTGCACAACACTCCAATCCATCAAAGGCTCAAATTTAACACGCGCGACAATAACCATTTAAACCATATCTAGATAATTGAAGGATTTCTTTAAATCTTTATAGCGAACTCAAACTTAGGAATTTAGGAAAAAATATTACTTAAATATCATCCAAGGCTCAAATGCTCCATACATTGGGCTACTAGAGGTGATAAAGTAGCTTGCTCCCTGAATAGCCCAAAAGTTGCAATTCAAAAGTGCAAATGTCAACACAAAGGATGCATTTCACAAAAAAGTTAAAATCCAACTAGAATTTAGGAACCTCCCAAAGGATTACAACAAAGCAAAGCTATAAAATATGTTTTCTCAACATAATCCAATTTGTACCTAAAAAAATAGTTTTAACACAGCAGGGAAAGGTCCGCACTAAAGGTCTTCAAATCCTCTCAAACCTTTCTTCACCTCCAAAAAAATGCTTCATTGAATATGTTTTAAAAAGCAATAATAATAATAATAATAATAATAATAATAATAATAATAATAATAATAATAATAGAAGTAGTAGTGAAAGCTTTCCTTTCCAGGGTATACTCCTTCAAACTTTCTTAAATTCAACCTTCTCTTCAAGTAAATGATAATGTGTTAAAATACATTTTTTCAACTAAGGTCACGAAAGACTCTAAAGATGGCACATGAAAGAAAGAAGGTTTAGAGTTTTCTTGCCAAATGATATTTGCAAATAATGCTACATGAGGTGGTATCAAGAGATCACATGAATCTGAAACTTTGGAATATGACAAGCATCAACCCCTATTTAATCCTCAGCGTAATCATGAGCTTTGATGGTTATCGGTAGTCCGATGGATCTTAGTCGTCTAAAGTGTTGCACTGAGGTTCAAAAGAAAAATAGGCAAACATGTTGTATTGTGAACACGAACCTGGCCATTCTTGATCTTGTTTTTGCTGACCTTTTAGTTTGTTTCACCCAATATAACTTGATTTTTGGATTGTGACTTCTCCACCTTACTTTTTTATATGACTAACGTTGTACTATAATTTTTTATAAAAATACGTTTTTCAATCCCAAAAAAAACCAATACCACAAACCTATTAAAACATTAGTAAGACTATAACAAATAAAATTATCCACCTTATAATACTTTAAATTCTCTAAAACAATTGCTACCACTACAGCCTTCAGAAACAGTCTATAAAACAATGCAAAAATCCCCATTTAAAGTTTAAACAAAATCAGCCTATAATCTTCCGTAGCTTGTTCTTATATCCCCTACAAATGCTCACAATTTAAGAACAAAATTGTGTTATTGCTAAAAAGGGTAGCTCTAACTTTAAATAGGAAAACACAAACTGTCGCCGTGTTCGGCGAATAATGTGACCAAATTGTAACATATTTGATAGAAGTTAGCTGCGTTGTAGATTCGAATCAGCCTCAGGCGATGAAGGATGACTCTGATTGGGTTTGGAGAAGCCGCCACGGATATGAAGATTATAAATTAAATGGCTTCTCAGATTCCGATCCAAAATAAAATGTGTTTGCAGATTCTACTAAAATTCAGATGCATCGAAAGATTATTCTGCAAAATTAAGAGGGTGTGAGGCTGTTTTTCATTAAGACGGCTAGAGCCCAAAAACCGACGGTAAAGTTACCAGATTTTTGTTTTTCATAGCAAATTAACAATGCAATTACAAAAGAAGATCAGACACACCCAATTCCTTTGCCCAGAAAGGATTTAAAACCCATTGTCGCTTCCTGTCCTCCTCCTGCATTGGAAACCCATTTTACCCAAACAGAGAACAATGGATGCCCCTAACTATAATCCACACACCACAGATTAAAAACCTAAAACGGGATGGTCGAACGTACGTCTTGCTGGGAAAACGCGGAGAAGGCTGGGAAGCAGGAATAGTTTCCTGAGAGACTCAAATGATATTCGCCGCTAATGATCTGTGTTTAGACTATAAGGTTTGCTAATTATTGTTTAGACAATAAATTATCGTCTAATTTATGTTGAGACGAAAAATTGGAACTGGTCTGCCCATAAAGACGCCTCCGGCGTAATAAATATGTCTCAATCACTCTTATTATGGACGCAATTGGGTTTCCGTCAATACCTTCCTCAGAAAGAAAATATTAGATAGGGGAAAGTATTATTAGATAACCCTGGAGAGAGAGTAAAGTGTGCCTCGGGTTTTTGGCAATACAAATGCCACGACACTTTTTTTTATTGCAGTTCAAAATATCCTAAAACTTGCGACAACATATCATTCACCGTGGAAAACGGGAAATGAGAATGTCCAGAAAATCCAAAACAGGAAGAGAAAAAAAAAATAGCAGGGGACTGGTTTTATGCGGAGATTAATCTTCCTTAGCTGAAGAATGCCGAATAGTCAAGCATATTTTCAATCAATACCTTTAACTGCAGAAACATATCAACATGCAATTTGAAAACATGCCATCAGTCTTTTTAAGTGTTATTGGGAATCACAAAATTAATAATCTGTACAATCTTGAGTGTTTGCAGTCATTTCAATCAAGAATTATTTTGTACAATACAATGGCGATATCATTTTACATACCACAATGGTGAAACTGTAGTAACAGCCCACTCATTACAGGCACCCATAAAAGACACTCTGCCATAGATCATGATATAAATCACTAGACGTCCTAATAATTTAGACAGAGGAAACAAAGATACATTGCCTTTCCTGGGTTTCTCGCAACTCCAACCATGAATACAAGTCACAAACCAAAAATACACTTATATTCCATGGCTTCACCATAATGAAAGAATAAGCGTTATAATCTCAATTCAATGGCTTCTTCAACAGTATGGAAAATAAAAGAACTCGACAAATTCAGTACCTTCTGAACAAGTTTCTAAGCCAGACTGAGATGTAGGTGCCATATAGAGTCTTATATTTCCTCCATCCTGAGAAATACTTTCCAATAACAGCACGATAGCTTGGCCGTTTCTTCACACGCCTCCAGTAATCTGAAAGCTGCACTCTTGGGCCAATATACTCCTCACTTAAATTCAGTAGCTCAATGCGAACCAAAATTGGAACAAACATAGCATCAGCCATTGAAAAGTTTTCACCAGCCAAATATTTTGTCGAATTGAGCTGGATTTCAGCAGCATCAAGAATCTTTACAAGCTGTTCTTTGGTATTGTTAATCAGATCCTTGTCTTTCAGTTGCTCCTCTGTTGCATAGGCACTTTGAAGCTTCAAACGGTACTTGTCAATAAGATCAGAGCTTTCAGCCATTCGTGTTATTGCAGCTCTCCTCTGGAATCTTGAAAAGAATAGCCGGTACTTGCGAGGAACATGGCTAAGAGTAAAAAGCTTAGGATTCCACCTGTCTATCCACCTCATCCACTCCAGCATTTTATTGCGGTCCACAGCATCACCCCCCAAGGGTTCTTTGATGCTATCAATATACCTGGAGTGCAACATAAACCACTAAAAGAATGAAACAATGTTTCCATTGTTTTATTTGATTTCTCAAAACATCAGACCCTAAAAGAATGAAACAATGAGATCAGTTAACCAAAATACAGTCTTTTATTCAAGTATTATGAAAAATAAACAGGGTGAGTTGAAGTGCAGTACAGTTACATACTGAATAATTGAAAGTGTATCAAAAATGACATGTTCGCCATTTGTAAGTACAGGTATTTTTCCAGTTGGGTTCATGCGAAAAAACGATGAATCTAGGTTCCTTGCCTTTAGAGGATTCATTCTATGTGACCAGTAGTCTACATCTTTCTCCTCCAAAGCGAGCCGCACCTTCTGACTATCCAAGGAGTAAGGATGGTGATATAGCTGCATTTCATTCAGATGTTCACAATTGCTGCATTTGATACTGAATTTCTGCAAATTTTGCCTCCAAAGAAGAGAGGTCAATTTTGCTTCACAAAAATCAACAGTAGAAATATTGTCTAAACAATTTTCTTCTGTTCGTTAAGGATGGTGATATGGCTGCATTTCATTCAGATGTTGACAACTTCTTTGTTTGTTACTGAATTTCTGTAAATTTTGCCTCAAGAGAAGAGAGGTCAATTTTGCTTCACAAGAATCAACAGTAGAAAATTGGTCTAAATGATTTTCCTCTGTTCATTAAATCGTACTAATAACAAGAGACTTCTTTGAGCGTCTCTCTAAAGTCTTTGTCCCATCTGATTTACTCCCACGCACAAATCAACTGAATAATTTCCCAATTTATATCCTTCAAACAATTTAGAAGCTATCAGTCAATATAAAGCAGGCACACCCTATCAAACCCATGCTAAGGGCTATTGTACACACATCAGCAAAAATACCATCAGTTTCACAGCATACATTAAATTCAACAACTTGTAAAGTCTGATTACTGATCATCGTTTGAGAGTTCAATTACCAATCACAAGGAAACATAAAAAAAGAAACAATAGCATGGAACTGAATTTTATGTAGCTTAAAAAAGACAGACAGTAAGTTCTTCACATGTCAAATTTAAACTCTTAAGTGGCTTAGGCTTCAACACAGTAATAGTAAGTGGAACTCATTTCTGAATAACTATTAAGGTTTAAAATAAATTAATATAATTGAAAAAGGGACAAAATAACTTATAAAACCAAAGTCAATGCTCCCCAAATGGTCTGTTCAATGATGCAAAATCAATGCCTTTCCGCTTTGTTCTATTTGAAAAATTATTCTAATCCCTCAAGTTCATTTTCTGTTGCTAATTTCAATTCTTGTTCGTGTAGTCTTGTTTGTGTATTTATCGTTTTTGGTATGTTGAAGATGATCCAAGAGAATATCAGTACTCCTACACTTCAATAGTATCAAGCACATCAAAGAAGGATCAGTTTCAAATAGCTACATGGTTCCAAGCAAGTTGGTTGAGTCTCTCAACCATCGGTACAATCCAGGAAGTCATTGCATGCATTGAAGGGCAAAAACGGATAAGTTGTGGGGCAAAGGCAAAAAGAACATCAAGAAATTCCCTAAACCTAAATCTGATTGCATATTTGGACTCCTCTTGAAAAGTCGTGCAATTTCAAAAAAAAAATCATCTCAATCCAAGTCCATATGCAAAAGTTATGGCCTCTGGATGTTAAGAGGACTTTGTATGGTGACAAAATCCTGAGTATGTAGAGCAGTGGTTTTGCAACCATAGTGGTGGAAACGTAACCCCCACCGGCAATTTTTCAATCAGCAAGTGTTGCACCTTGCATAAAGCGGCGGTTTCACCCATTTGTTATGCAAAAAGAAAGTAGCAGCCCAGAATGAAAAACAGTCGAATCTTGAGCATTCCTAAGGCATCAAGAAATGTGAAGAGCATAGTTACCAAATCCGGCTGGATCTGCCTAAAATTCGGCAGGATCCAAATTTTTTTGCCTGCCCAAAAAAATTCGTCCGGGTCGGCCTTGTTTATTTTCAAATTTTTTTTATTTTTTATTTTTTATTTTTTAAGGTTTTCTGTGGTAAAAAATGCCCAACAACCATATATATTGTATAATATTAACATTTTATATTACTTTATTAATGTTTTTCATTGTATTTGTCAATTTTGCTTTTTTATAAAACTATTCTCACGTATATAATAATATATATGTATATACTCCAGATCGGATTTTCCCAAACTTTTTCAAGGATTCCAGATTTTTGGATTTGTTTGCCCTCCCGAACGGATCCGGATTTCCGAACTTGGTAACTATGGTGAAGAGACACTGTAGAAAGCAGAGGAATGTCAAGAAAGATCCAAGGTGGACAGGGCTGAGTTACATCATTCAAGAGAGCTCCAAGTTAGTAAGAAGTGAACTCCAAGACGAGAGAAGGGAAAGCGTGAGAGTAACCAGTCTACGACAGATTGTGTATGCATGTTCTTCTTCATGTTTATGTTTGAATAAGCCTATATAAGCATGTGTGAGAGTGTGAGAAAGAGTGTGCATTCAATTGTATTGTTTTTAAGATGAATTCAATGAATATGATTTGTTGAAATTTGTCAAGTCTAAGTGTGTGCTCATGTGTCTATGAGAGTGTTAAACCCAAACAACACAGTGATAAAGGCAGTCCTTAAGTGGAGCCCCACTTTTGTGCTTGCATCAAGTGGCTAGTTATTTTGTTGAATACAATGCCTCCAAATTTGACAGAGATTAAATCACTAGGCATTAGCATAATGAGATTGACTTCAGTTCAAGTGATTTTTTGAAGCAAAAATTAGAATTGGTAGAAGTAAACTTGTGTGACATCTTCATGAGGCAAAATATTATTAAAAGTTTTCATTTTTATGAACTCATTATTTGAGATATGGCTGGCACTGCCTTAGCTATGGTTGCCAAGGACACACTCATACAGAGCCATCTATCCACACTATAGTAAAGGGCATCTGTACTCATCTCTTCATGGACTGAAAAATGTTTCCCTTAACAATAATTATCTATAATCTTGTG
Source organism: Torreya grandis (assembly GCA_037957365.1). Taxonomy (NCBI): domain Eukaryota; kingdom Viridiplantae; phylum Streptophyta; class Pinopsida; order Cupressales; family Taxaceae; genus Torreya; species Torreya grandis. Next base: position 3,240,713 of record JARHVA010000570.1, on the reverse strand, counting down.
AAACTAGTAATAGTCCCGACAAAACATCAAAAAATGACACATTTACACAACAAAGTTATTATGCACTGGAGTGATGTAAGTCTGAAACTCAGATATGGAAAAAGAAATAAATTGTAGTAACCTCGATTTTGTTGGGTGAATATTTTGTCAACCAGCTAACTGGTGAGCAAAATAGGTCTCTTCAACCACAGCATAGGGAGATTGGTCGTCCAGATGTGCAGGTTTACTACATCAACAGAGGACAAATCTCTCCTCTCGTCAAGGGAGGTTCCTTATAAGTATGAGGGCGCTATATACTATATATATAAGCTGAAAATAACACTCAGGGGTAGGATATACCATCCATCTCTCTTCTTTCAGAGATGACGTTCACAAACAAAGGAGAAAATCTTGGTGAAAACACTGAAGGCACTTTTCTTCTTTCAGAAGTGTTCTTGCAAAAAACAGCAGGAGTTCTTTCAGGTATGATAAGTGACCGGTAACAGGGACATAGTAACCAGCAGCCTGAGATGTAGCACAAAGTCTCCACCTCGACTGCCCAAGAGTGAAATACGAAGGACAATGAAGGCACAAAGTTGTCCCAAGGTCCTTTACACAGGAAACAGAAAAAAACAAACACACTAAAAGCAACTGTAGGCAGCACAAAGTCTTCTTATAATTGGCTTCGGGACACCTTCCTTATCACCTCCACTAGCTCTACTTGTTAATTTGAATAAATAAGAATACATTTAAGAAATAGACATAAGAACAATCTCCTAGAATGATACAAGCTATAATAGCACAAAGTCTGAAAGTAACTTGCTTTCTGATTCAAACAAAGAAATATGATGAACAATCTGAGCTCAAAGTCTCAGTGATGCCTTTCAATTTGGGCGGAGTTTTGCTTCTGGTAACCGGAAGATCTCTTTTAAAACCAACAAAGAGATTACATATATAGCAGCCAAGAAAGGCATGGGGCGGCCCAGGCTGCATTCAATGCCTTGAATGCATTTTCAGTTTTGTCAAGAAGGGCCATGCTAAAACAGGGCAGCTGCCTTAACTATGGTGTGTTAATTCATCTAATATGTCTCTTCCTTAATATGGACTGTCTGGTCCTTTTCCTGGTGTTTGCACAGTTGTCCCTTTGCCTTTACTTCATGGAAGAAAAAAAGGTCGCGTCCTTGATTTGGCGTGCTCAGAAGTCTGCTTGATCCATTGTTTCACCTACTGGAAATAACTCCCTTGAAGATATTTTGGCTTTTCCCTCTTTCTGCTATGATTTTTCCCTCTTTCTGCTATGATTTGAGCCCTCGAACGATCTTTTCCCCTTTCTGGTTTTGTCTTTTCCTGGCATGAGCTCTCAGGGCTATATCCTCGGCCTTGCTGGCTCTTTACGCTCTTCCATCAGCGATTCTTCCCTTTGGCGTTTTGGCCTTTGAATGCATTCGAGTCCGTCATCCTCCTTAGAAATTCCTTCGTGTATTTTCTGCTTGCTTTGGCTGTTTTTCGCTGATCTCAACAAGTGACACGTGGCGTGTTCCGCTTACTTTATCAACTCACTCGGGGCCCACCACAGTCTTTACGAAACGAAAGGGAGAGACCGCGGATGTTGACATTTGGCGGCTTCCATTGAGCTTTACCAGAAACACGTGGCAATTTCCGTAGCTTTGAAACTCATTAGAAACTATGTCCTGGCAGACGACACTTGGCAGCTTCCGCTTCGACTCTATAAGGGACACGTGGCGGCTTCCGCTGCACTGTCTTTTTCCATCGAGCGTTTTTTTGCGGGCTTTTCTCTTCAGTCGGGCTTTTCCTTTTTTGGCGGACTTTTCCTTCAAGTCCGAAGGAATTCCTTCGGTTTGTCTTTTTCTGTTGGGCATTGGCTTTCAGGATTTTCCTTAGCCACTCATTCCCTTCAATTTCTTCGGGCTCTCTTCCCGAGTGAATTCCTTCAGACAAAATGTCCGAAGGATTTTTGCCTTAGTCATTTTCCCGCAGAAAATACTTCCAAAAGAATTCTTTCGGCCTCTTTTACTTAGTCATTTTTCCGAAGGATTTCCAACTTTGTCCGCTTTTGCTCACTGCCCTCCGCAAGGGTACTTGGCCTCGGTCCACTGCCTTCCGCAAGGGCACTTGTTCCTCTGGATTTGGGGCAGCCCCTTGAACTTACCGATTGAACCAACTTTGGTTCAATGGTTCAATCGGTTCATTCTTCGTTATTTGGCTGTCTTTTTGATCTTTTGAACCAAGCGCGTTGAACCAATTGGTCGTTGAAGCCATTGAACCGTTGAACCAAAATGGTTCAAGGTTCAACGGTTCAAACCTGAAAATGACTAAGTGTTGGAAACTTGTTCTTTTGATTGAACTCGCCTACAGAAGCCTTTGAACCTGCTAATTTCAAGCGTGTTGAGTCCGTAGAAACATATCTGCAGAGTCCGTAGATTTAAAACTGCAGAGTCTGTAGATTTCTGGAAAAGCTTTGAAAAATGAAGAACTTGAATGCTCAGAACAATTTTTGAAAAGGGAAGAGAGGATTTTGGTTTGTTGAGCCAAAATAGTTCATAGGTTGTCCCAAAAATGAAAAAGTTGTTTTTGGGGACAACAGTTGGCTCCAGTTGGGGAACTTCCTTCAAATGAAAACTTGGAACAACTGAGGGGAGTAGAAACCAGAATCTCCAGTGCCTTGAAGTATGCCATTTGGCTATGGAGTCATGCTACCCAAAAAGAAAGGCCCAAAAAAAAAAGAAAACAAAAAACACACAACAGAAACAAAGACTATACAAATATACATATGTACAGGAAACTCATCTGATACTTCAAGAGTTGAAGTGCTTCAAATGCTGCCCATTATGAGGCAGAGAAAAGAGCGTGCCATCTTGATATACCAGCAAGAAACCATTTTGTCCCCAAAATCGGTGACGGGCGAATGGAACTCTCCATCAGGAATCACATTTCTTGTGCACTCATTTTGGTTCTCTCTTCTTGCCCCATGGCAAGACGTGGTCTTCAATCTAAAAACCATAACTCTTTGCTCTCTTGGCGAAGAGTTCTTTTTGTTGATTTTGGAGCGCAGCAGTATGGTCCACTACCATAGCTTGTTGTTCTACTGGTTCAGTCCAACACATGTTTTGATTGTGGAAAGTGGGGATAACAAATCGAAATTGCCCTGCTGCACCAACTCAAAGACAGGGTCAACAACACTTTGAGCTTTCTGGCTTCTTGTATAGCGTGGAGTTGCCAGATTGTAGAACAAAAATGGGAAAGAACTGGCCCTGCTTCAGCTTGAAGCTTGAGGCTTCAAACTGTGTGTTCTATCCCAATTGCTCTAGTTTTGCAAACCAAATAATATAATGGAGATGGAGGAAGATGGTAAGGCTATAATGATAATGGGTAAGACACAGAACGGAGTCGCCAGAGTCTATAATGGATAAGGGTAGGGATTGCTTCAATCTGAAACTTGAGGCTTCAGACAACACATTCTTCTCTAGCGGAGTCGCCAAAAAGACTGTTGCGCGAAGCTGAAAGGAAAAATTAATAATGGGAAAGATCTGAAACAACTCGTTCTTCCACAACAGAATACATGGATAAGGTTATGATGATAATAGGTAAGACACAGGTGATGTTTCAATCTGAAACTTGAAGTTCCAAATTGCACAAAATTACTGTGTCCCCAGCGGAGTCCCCAAAAACACTGTTGGATGAATATTTTGTCAACCAACTAACTAGTGAGCAAAATAGGTCTCTTCAACCACAACATAGAGAGATTGGTTGTCCAGATGTGCAGGTTTACTACATCAACAGGAGACAAATCTCTCATTTCATCAAGGGGAGGTTCCCTATAAGTATGAGGGCGCTATATACTATATATATAAGCTGAAAATAACACTCAGGGGTAGGATATACCATCCATCTCTCTTCTTTCAGAGATGACGTTCACAAACAAAGGAGAAAATCTTGGTGAAAACACTGAAGGCACTTCTCTTCTTTCAGAAGTGTTCTTGCAAGAAACAGCAGGAGTTCTTTCAGGTATGATAAGTGACCGGTAACAGGGACGTAGTAACCAACAGCCTGAGATGTAGCGCAAAGTCTCCACCTCGACTGCCCAAGAGTGAAATACGAAGGACAATGAGGGCACAAAGTCGTCCCAAGGTCCTTTACACAGGAAACAGAAAAAGACAAACACACTAAAGACAACTGTAGGCAGCACAAAGTCTTCCTACAGTTGGCTTTGGGACACCTTCTTTATCACCTCCACTAGCTCTGCTTGTTAATTTGAATAAACAAGAATACATTTAAGAAATAGACATAAGAACAATCTCCTAAAATGATACAAGCTATAACAACAGAAAGTCTGAAAGTAACTTGCTTTCTGATTCAAACAAAGAAATATGATGAACAATCTGAGCTCAAAGTCTCAGTGATGCCTTTCAATTTGAGCGGAGTTTTGCTTCTGGTAACTGGAAGATCTCTTTTAAAACCAACAAAGAGATTACATATATAGCAGCCAAGAAAGGCATGGCGCTTTGTTCCATGGGGCGGCCCAGGCTGCATTCAATGCCTTGAATGCATTTTCAGTTTTGTCAAGGAGGGCCATGCTAGAACAAGGCGGCTGCCTTAACTATGGCGTGCTAATTCATCTAATATGTCTCTTCCTTAATATGGACTGTCTGGTCCTTTTCCTGGTGTCTGCACAGTTGTCCCTTTGCCTTTACTTCATGGAAGAAAAACAAGTCGCGTCCTTGATTTGGCGTGCTCAGAAGTCTGCTTGATCCATTGTTTCACCTACTGGAAATAACTCCCTTGAAGATATTTTGGCCTTTCCCTCTTTCTGCTATGATTTGAGCCCTCGGGCTATCTTTTCCCCTTTCTGGTTTTGTTTTTTCCTGGCATGAGCTCTCAGGGCTATATCCTCGACCTTGCTGGCTCTTTACGCTCTTCCATCAGCGATTCTTCCCTTTGGCGTTTTGGCCTTTGAATGGATTCGAGTCCGTCATCCTCCTTAGCAATTCCTTCGTGTCTTTTCCGCTTGCTTTGGCTGTTTTTCGCTGATCTCAACAAGTGACACGTGGCATGTTCCGCTTACTTTATCAACTCGCCCGGGGCCCACCACAGTCTTTACGAAACGAAAGGGACAGACCGCGGATGTTGACATTTGGCGGCTTCCGTCGAGCTTTACCAGGGACATGTGGCAACTTTCGTAGCTTTGAAACTCATTAGAAACTGTGTCCCAGTAGATGACACTTGGCAGCTTCCGCTTCGACTCTATAAGGGACACGTGGCGGCTTCCGCTGCACTTTGTCTGTTTCCATCGGGCATTTTTCTGCGGGATTTTCTCTTCAGTCGGGCTTTTCCTTTTTTGGCGGACTTTTCCTTCAGACAAAAAGTCCGAAGGAATTCTTTCGCTTTGTCTTTTTTTGCCGGGCATTGGCTTTCGGGTTTTTCCTTAGCTGCTCATTCTCTTCAATTTCTTCGGGCTCTCTTCCCAGGTGAATTCCTTCGGACAAAATGTCCGAAGGATTTTTGCCTTGGTCATTTTCCCGCGGAAAATACTTCCGAAAGAATTCTTTCGGCCTCTTTTACTTAGTCATTTTACCGAAGGATTTCCAACTTTGTCTGCTTTTGCTCACTGCCCTCTGCAAGGGTACTTGGCCTCGGTCCACTGCCTTCCGCAAGAGCACTTGTTCTTTTGGCTTTGGGGCAGCCCCTTGAACTTACCGATTGAACCAACTTTGGCTCAATGGTTCAATGGTTCAATCAGTTCATTCTTCGTTATTTGGCTAAGTCTTTTTGATCTTTTGAACCAAGCATGTTGAACCAATTGGTCGTTGAACCCGTTGAACCGTTGAACCAAAATGGTTCAAGGTTCAACGGTTCAAGCCTGAAAATGACTAAGTGTTGGAAACTTGTTCTTTTGATTGAACTCGCCTACAGAAGCCTTTGAACCTGCTAATTTCAAGCATGTTGAGTCCGTAGAAACATATCTGCAGAGTCCGTAGATTTAAGCCTACAGAGTCCGTAGATTTCTGGAAAAGCTTTGAAAAATGAAGAACTTGAATGCTCAGAACAATTTTTGAAAAGGGGAGAGAGGATTTTGGTCTGTTGAACCAAAATAGTTCATAGGTTGTCCCAAAAATGAGAAAGTTGTTTTTGGGGACAACAGATTTCACGATCTGAAGGAGTTCATTTGACAAGCTAGGCAACGCCATTATTACAGGGATTGTCAAAGTTATGCATCCTTGATATCATTCAGCAAACCATGACAAAACAATGTAAAAACGATGTGCAAGTCTGAAACTAGGAGATGGAGAAAGAAATCCAAGTAACCTTGATTTCATCATCTATAGGAGTCCATTTGAAAAGCTAGGCCTCGCCATCATTAAAGGCATTATCAAAGTTATGCATCCTTGTTATCATTCAGCAAACCATGACAAAACAACCTAAAAACAGTCTGTATCATAAATCACATCCAAAATTCAAGCCAGCTCTTATGATTTTCCTTTATTAACAAGGTTAAACTTAAACTTCATCATGGAAATATTTACACAATTAAAAAATCAAGAGAGCAACAGTTCCAACAATATAAGAGTTGGAAGCATCGTTCCAAAAAAGTAGATGTTAAAATTCATGTATTATTTGATCATGGTGGGGTTTTGCCATAGTTAAGACCCGAAACATTTAAAGAAAAAGGGGGAAAAACACAGCTGATCCAGATATATATTTAGAACTGGTCACCTGCGGAAATCTCAAAATTTCAAATACTTGAAGCAATTTTTATGATAATGCAATATAAAGAAAAGAAGTGGACCAAGAATTCACATCAGAACACATTGTGAGAGTTTCTGTTTTGAAAGACATATCCATGGAAATCAAACTTTTCACTTTACATGTGGCATTAAGCTTAATATTGTGAGAGTTATAATATTGTCATTGCCTCATCAGTTGACATGACTCCGCCGTATAGACTGATCTTGCCTTCAAATGTTATTTGAAGTGAAAGGACACAATTTTGTAATAGTTCCCGAACATGGAAGACATCTCCATTCATCATGGTGAGAAAAAATATACCGAGAATCAATTTTTTCACTTTACACATGTTTAATCCTTCGAGACTTATTTCTAATATGGCCAATGGTTAACATATCCCTGAAGTAAATCCTTCGGAGCATGAGGAATTCATAAAAATAAAAGTCAATGGATATTAAAATGCAATTATATTTGAAAGAGCAATGTAAAAGTTCTTGCTCATCTACTCAAGTTGAATTACTGGAAACCACTGTTCTCAGCTATGGAATGCAAAAAAACATTACAGCAAACACAACCTACACATGGGCACTCTGAAATAGTGACCTACACATGGGCACTCTGAAATAATGACCTACATAAGGACAATCTGAAAAATGACCTACAAAAGGGAACTCTGAATAAATAACCTATAAAAGGACAATGAAATTTTCACACCTATGTAACCAAATCATTGCATAATCACAATTCTGGTAGCTTCCCAATGTTATTTTTAACAAAATCGTCAAATGCCATTTTGCCCCCAGAAAAGGCCAAATACTATTTTATCATTTTCCTGATTTTCACACATTTCCAATTGTCCCATTTTGCCAAAATTTCCCAAATTTTCAGTTTTATTTGGGTGAGTTTAAATTGACTATATTTTCCCCATTAATAAAACATTATTCTGTTTCTCTCATATCAGATCACTGTATTACTTCCCCGTCCTTGAAATATTAAAAAATAGACATCTTACACATGGTTGGTTTGCAAGTGAGCATATTTGAAGATAAAAGATGACTCCAGGTCTCCAATATCAGAGGTTGTGATCGGTCCTATATAGCATTGCTAAGATTTATTGCCTTGTCCATTAAGCACTAGTTGGCACGCCAACAAGGGTGCAAAGCATGAATGATAACTATGATTCTTCCATGTCAGTCTTATGGATCACATGCCTCACCCTTGAAGCATACCAAAACATAAATTGTCCACATGTTTGGTACGTTAGTAAGTGCACTCATCTAGGTGCTTATGTCTAATCATCAGAATATATTCTATAACTGTCAGGAGATGCGGTTAAAAACTTCCTAAAGGATACTGTGATTCATATTTTCATCTTTAGCATTAAATAGAGATTGTATTGAATTGTTGAATGTTGATATTTGTTGACATTTGTTGATAAAAGATGACTCCAGGTCTCCAATATCAGGGGTTGTGATTGGTCCTATATAGCATTGATAAGATTTATTTCCTTGTACGTAAAGCACTAGTTGGCATGCCAACAAGGGTGCAAAGCATGAACGATAACTATGATTCTTCCATGTCAGTCTTATGGATCACATGCCTCACCCTTGAAGCATACCAAAACATAAATCGTCCACATGTTTGGTACGTTAGTAAGTGCACTCATCTAGGTGCTCATATCTAATCATTAAATAGAGATTGCATTGAATTGTTGAATATTGATATTTGTTGATAAATGTTGCTAGCACCAATTTTATTGGAAACCCAAGTATGGATATTTTTCATGGCATATTCAAGTGCCCCATTTATGGCATACCAGTTTATCTTGAAACTGGAAGTTTGACATGGGGCTCACATATCTGTGTCATATTTTCTAGAGAGCAATTACATTAGACAATCATTGCTTCAAGTTGTCTCTTGAACTTTATCTAGAGAATATTTTTAATTGCAGTTGAACTTCATAACTTCAAATGATGATTGCAGGTATTTGTTGTCATTTTCGGCAGACAAGTCCATTCCCCGATCTTAATTTTATGTATACAGTTCCTTTAGTGTCTAAATTTCAGTTAGGCCCTGATCCAATTATCATCAGTGTAAACATTCAATTCCCTAGTAGCACACAGATTAAGTTCTGCAGGCAGTAAACAAGCATATATATAACCATAAGGATCTTGCAAGATTCTTAGAAGCAGAAAGTTATGGGAGAGAGCTATGTAATGTGGATGGAAGCACAGTATAGTCAAGTATGTCCTAAGATGAGATTCTTTCTAACAGTTTCATAGTGGAAGATAGATAAACCCTATACATGCAAGCAAACCATAAGGACATCACTTCGATAAAGCACTAGGTCCATCAACAAAGTTAAAAATTAGCAATACATCCTAGGAGATAAACCTTATTAGGATTCATGTGATGCACTGTATGTAGGAAGTCTCGTACAAATATATTTCATGGAAAAGCGAAGCCAGTCACATTTCAAATCAAGTGCCAAAAGATATTTCCAAAGGCTGTGATTACACACAAGAAGAAGTGGGAGGTTGCATCTAGACAAATGACAAACAAATAGCTATTTATTCATGCTCTACACAAAAAAAATTATCATTGGAGATAGAGAACCATTTATCTATAAGCTCTTAAGTGCCATTGCTTAATGGAATTTGCAGAATCACAATATGCTGTCCTACTTGAATTAAACTCCAAACTGACAGTTTTGAATGCTTTAAGAACTTAGAATTAGTGTAATGTGTTGTTTGAAACATATATAGTACTTGCAGTAATAAAACACGAATGTAAATAACTATAAAAAAACAAAATAAAAAGCAAGAACAACAATGGACACCAAAAATTTTAACTTGGGAAAATCTAGGGTAAGGAAAACCAGCTGGAAGTGGCAATAGCCAAACTTCCTGATCTCCTTATGGCCAAAGACAGTTTACAAAGAGATCAATAGAACAAATACAACGAACTTTCTGTTGTTTGCTCACTCGACTACTCTATGCACCTTTCTTCTTCCTACTACAACCAACTGAACACCAACTCTTCCCCTTACAATTGAATTTATGTCTCCTATTTATCATGCTCCAGGAGTGTCCTTTTGTGCACTGCAGGACTCCCAAACAACTCAGAACTGAAGAGGCATTGTTATTCTGCCATTGCTCTGACTATTCAATTCATTGAGGTGAAACCACCACTTTAAGCAAACTGGCGGTTATGAGTTAGTTGATGGTTACAAAACCACTCAAATAGACACTGGCAGTTACGTAACCCCCCCTTTAAGGAACCAAAGGTTACACAACCACCCCTTGCATATACTGGCAGTTTCATCACCAATCAAGAAATACTCAATTAACACCTATTTGCTGACTAATTCCGGTTGTTCTCTGGTTGGGTGATGAAGAGGGTTGTTATTTCTGATCCCTATGGATCAACCATAAGCAGTTTATTTAGAAAACGGGCAAAGCTCCAAGGTCTGATTTTTGAAAAAGACATCATCAATATCCCCTACCATTGATTAATGTTTGATTAGCACTGATGATAAAAAAACAATAACTACTCTCAATTCCTACAAGGCCTGTATATAGAATGTTGCTAAATAAATATTGAGATATGCATTTAGCATGAAGGTAATGGCATGTCACAAAAGATCCTTTGTTGGTGCTATAAAGAACTTTGAAATTATTTCTAAAATTTCATTTGATATTTTATAGAGGCAGAGCATACTTTAGAAGGGCTCGTAATGCAAGACCAAGAAGCATGCTTTTTAAATTCTGCAACACTGATTGCTGAGCTAATGTAGAAACTAATATCAACATATGCTCCTATGAGTCTCTCTATTCTTCAGCAGGAAGAAAATGTAAAAACATAATCATGTAAAAAATAACGGCAGTAAGAAATGAACTTTCGTACCATAAATTGAGTAATTTACATCTATACCAATCCGTTGACTAATTCCAAGGAGAGAGTACCTGCTGCAGCCAACCCCCTCAACAGCAATGACTCAGAATATCTATTATAATCGGCAGGGACTCGACATTTTAAACATAAGATTGTGGCCTCCCTCTCTCACTAAGCCTTTGCAAATAAATAAAAGGGTAGCTAGTTGTGGACTTACTCTCAAAGCTTTTTTGCTTAGAAGAATAAGAAAGAAGAAGGCCACCCTGCAGCGACCATTTTTTAAATGTGGATTGAATTCAAGCTGGAAATATGCGATATTGTGCATAACGGGATTAAACTTAGGGATTTCGTTTCTCCTGTAAACCATATAAATTAAGGATGACACTGATAGAAAAGGGCACAGAAACAGATGATCCATAGACTATAGCATGAGAAAACACCCTATATCCAGAAGTTGGCATCATATTTCTTTGGAATGTTTAATATCTACCAGATTCAGTTTCGTTTGATGCTGCATGACATGAATGCTTGAGAATTTAATAGGAACAATTGATAAAAATGCCACATTCTTATTTACTTGGATGATAGACTGACCATTTCGACTTCGGATTTTGAAAAACAAAATATATGATGCAATTGCATGTACACCAGAAAGACACTTAAGTGGGCAGATTAAAACAATAAGCTCTGCCTCATTTAACAGTTTCTATTTGTTTCTTGACCAATGGTATAAAACATGAGCATTTTAGGTTTAATAAAAAAGTATAAACATCTGAACAGCCTATTGGCATCGAAGTATTAAAGTTTGGGCCATGATAAGAATGGCATGTATTACTAAAGATACACTCTAGAAAAGCTTCTAAAATTCCCCTTCACCTTGATGCTGTATAATGAAAAACAGATGAAAAACCATAACAGCAAAAATGTGGGATAAACCATTAAATCATCAGTTCAAGTGGTAAATGCATTAGGCAGCTCCAAGTTCAAATCCCCAGGAAACATGATAAAGTGTTGAAATAAAACACCATATCTAAATTTTTAGGTGTGGTTTACCACAATGGATGAGGCTGGGTACAAGTCCTAGATCCATTTGATGTAGGAGATACAGCTCTGTTGTGGCATCTAAGCTGAAGGTTAGCTTGTAAGGGTAATTTACCAAATCAGAAAAACAAAAATATGAGGTGATACTATCAAGGAAATATTGTTAGTTAAACTCTCCTTGGAATGTACTTTACGAGTAATCCAAAAGAGACAGAACACTCCAAGACAAACAGATGGAAATAAAAGATAATAGTAATGGCCATTTAGCAATCTCGAGAAGCAAATGCATGTAAAAAGAGATGAATGATTTCATTGCAAAGTGGTTGATATAGTTTGTGCATCTCTCAGGGATCACAAATTAATGTACCAACCATTTTAAGAGAGGCATAATCTAAAAGCAAGTTTTCAAATCAGAACTCTAAATAAAGACTAATCAGAAGCAAAATGGCAGTCCTTTCTGGGTATGGTTTATGATGCAAAGATCAACTGTTAAAATAAAATGAACTCGAACCAAACAAAAAGGAAAAACAAACAAAATGTTTATGGAAGTTTGGAAAATTCTGGCTGCCCGCAACAAAGAGGAAATAATGCAATTCACAGTATTTAATATTGTCCATATATACTTTGATAACTAGCTGAGGAGATCAACCCACTTGAGTTTGAGAGAGTAATCTGATCTGAACCCACCAAACACAGTAACAACCTTAAAGTCATCTACACAGCCAACCTAACCTTAAGTCCTAATGGGCATGCCTGTAACTTGAAAGTATAATAGGTTGAAACTAGAGTGTGTCAGATCAGTAATCAGTAATCGTTAATCTTGCCATGACCATTAAAACAAGGACATGGGGGCCCAGTACCATCACCCATTAACAAGTACAGTACAAGTCCATTCCCAAGCCTGGCTTGACAGCTCGGATTGAAATCAATACCAGTACAATATAAAGAAATCCTACGAATTAAGTTGATAACTGATAACGTAAAAGACTTTCCAGGAAATCTGTAGAGCTTACAACTCAGATAAGTGAATTATGTTGCTAATTGATAACGTAAAAGACTTACCAGGAAACCTGAAGAGCTTACAACCCGGATAAGTTTTTAGCCCCGGTGTTCATGACAATGCTGTCATGATCAGGAATCAGACCCGTCAACCTGCTGTGTCACAGAATCCTCCCCAATACAGGGAATATAATCATATCCCTCATCATATAACAAAACCCCCATACACTTTTGCTGAAAAAACCTGGTGTTTTAATAATAGTGATCTAAATACCCCAACCTATGGTCGGCGCCTACACGGTTTCAAAATTTGTGATCCCAAGCAATTCCAAGCCTACCCATGACTTCAATAACCAGTGGGTCCGACACAGTGAAAGTTAAACTGATCCCTTATCCCAAAAAGTATTTATAAAAAAGGCAAGACGGTGTCCATAGCTTGACTGTTAAAAACAGTAACTTCAAAGTTCAAACAGTACTCTAAAAAAACGTCTGTGCTGTGGACAAGGACTGCCACACCCTGTTGGTAGAAGAGGTCCACTGTTTGGAAATAAAAAATTGTAGAGAAATGGATGGATGGATGGATGCTAAATCAACACACTTGTGGACCCAGCGACGACAGTCTTACCGTGTTGAGGATGATTCAGTAGATATTCATAGGAAAAAAATAGAATATTAAAGACACTATTTCCATGTAATATTTTTTGTCACTTACACTACCTAGCTTGGCACCCGAAGGAGCGGCTGCTGTTTCCGCGTGTGTTTCGAACTTTCGACCGTTGAAAAAAACAAAACGAATTGCAGACCTCGTTCAAATACGAGAATGAAAACTGGTAGATTGATTTATTTTGAAAAATATATAATTTCAATGCTTAACAACTAAGTTGTTCGGGTGTATAGGCTGGATTCTTCCATTCCGGGTCACGATCAAACATCACAATTTTTTACTTTTATTTTTTTGTTTATTTCTTAATTTATTATAAGGTTCGGGTTGACATTAAATTTATGTGGGATTTTTATGGTACTCATTATTTATGGAGATCATTTTGATATGATTTAAATTGATCCTTCCTCCTTACTTTTAACAAATATTTAGGTAGGGCTTGTATGATATGAGACTGAAAAAATATAGGAATCTTTTTCTTTATTAACGGTTTTATGATTTTTAAAATTTTATGTAATATAAATTGAATAAATTTTATCGGATATATGTAAATATCCATCACTTAGTGGCTTTCCATCCTTCAAAAGCTTTTTGCTAAACATTAGTTGCTCCTTTTTTAAGATGCAGATATTTTTTAAGTAATTTTTAAACTTGTGATTATGCATTGGACTGCTCTACTCAAAATTATAGATGCAGTAGCCCCCAACATAAAACCCCTCTATTACAATGAGTGTTAAGTAAGTCCTCTTACCTTGTTATTATTGTCAAAATACATAAGAAAATAAATATCATTAGAATAAATGAATAAGCACACAAATACAAATAAAACACCACAAAAATCAACAATACAATTAAATATTGTTTGTGAAAGTCTTCAACTACTTAATACAAATACATGACTAGGTTAACCCTTTCTTAGATTGTTTGTGAAAGCCTTCAATTATCTAACACAAATTAAAAATTTTAATCCACATTTCATTTATGAAGAGAAACAAATTTAATATTTTTTTTATAAAGGAGGACTACAATTAAGGAGGAGATGTCACGCTAACCTGAGGTGTTTATTGGTTGGAGACTAATAGACCCCAAGAGTCACCCCATCAACTTGTGGTTAGTGCATATCAATTTTTTGGTTCATGTATTCACTTGTAATAATTTAATTTCGAAAGAGTGAATCAATATTTGTGTATGCACCCATAATAATTTAATTTCATAATGATCAATCAATTTTTTGCGATGTGTGCACCCATAATAATTTAATTTCACAATGGTCAATCAATTTATTGGTTGGTGTGCATCCTTAATAATTTAATATCACATTAATTAATTTATTTTCTGGTTGATACATACACCCATAATAAATTAATTTCACAATGGTGAATCAAATTTTTGGGTTGATGCGTGACCTATTATAAACACCTAATTTTTGTACAAGTCAAGTAGGGATAATTTTAAGAATATACCCCTAAAACTTACTATAAAATCCTAATGAATTCTAGAGTCCAAGTATAATTCCATTGGCGAATCTTTGATAAAATCTCCACATACATATAAAATGATTGGTGATTTCTATTAGCTCTTTCAAAAAGTATCTATGAAATTAAACATCATATTCAAATCAAAAAATAATGGCAAAAAATCCATAGTTAAACCCTTTTCCTTGACACATTCACGGGGCAAATATGCTTGAGGTGGAATAACGATTATGATCAATGGATACTTTAAGTTTTTCAGAACAACTATTTTTGCTTTGCCTAGTGAAATTGGGGACAGTCTAGCCATTTCAAACACTTGCCCAAATGAATAAATCGAAACAAGGAGGACATGAGAGACAACATGAATAAGAACTGCTACAAACCCATACCAAACCTAAACCTTTAGAAGGTGTGTGCCACTCTGAAAAAAGTCATGCCCAAATACACATTCCCAAGATTTTTGAGGTCTTGTTGATCTCATTACCAAATAAATGCAAAGATCTTGTTGATCTCATTACTAAACAAACAATCCCATGTGATAACCAAATTATTTCTAATATTAATGTTTTGATCTAAGATAAAAAGGGTTTTCACATTGTGAGTAAAGATCTGATGAAAAAAAATAACATGGAAACAATTCAAATCCATTAAAAGATAGACATGATTCATTAAAAGTGTGAAAACATTTGTAAATATGTAGGGCTTGTATTTCTTACTTGGATTGTACTTCATTGTTGGTTGCTTAAACTCCTCCTTAGCCTCCTCTTGAAATTTTTGCTTGCATCACAATTCCCACGACATGTAGGGCTCGTATTTCTTACTTGGATTGTCCTTTATTGTTGGCTGCTTAGACTCCTCTTGAAATTATCATTGGCTTTGCAATTCCCATGACATGTAGGGCTTATATTTCTTACTTGGATTGTACTTCATTATTGGTTGCTTAGACTCCTCCTTGGCCTCCTCTTGTAAATGTCACTCACTTTGTGATTCCCATGACTATAAAGGAATACGAATTTAACATAAATGAAATTATATAAATTTAGGTTTTAGGGTTTCATGGTTCTAGGGTTTTAAGCACTTTGAAGCACTTATGTAGATTTATTTTATAAGAGGTAATTTGTGTTAATCAAAAATCCAATGAAGAAAGAGGTTAGAGGATGAGAAGTCTAAAATTGAGATCTTAAATATGTCATTTTAAAGTACTAAATTTGATGGCCATATGACTTAGTATAAATTGAGTACAGACCTATGTAAGTATCTCAAAAGACCAACTAGATAATATAATAAACTGAGTATAAAAAAATTATGACAAAAAATCAAATTATAGAGTATAAACTATGAGGCCATATGGCAAGACAATTGTGAAAAGCGATGATGACATAACTTACAAAAATATTCAAAATATTTTCACAGTGTAAACATTATAAATTATACAATAAGGTCTGCCATAATGTCTTAACCATATCCATATTGGACTTTCAAATATTTTTTTATTTCAATTAACAAACCATGTCAAACAAAATATAATTATTACCTTGAGTCTATTTTATCCATAAATGGTCCTTAACACATTTATTTCAAAACAAACATGTTCTTCCTTGCATATGGTTTTAATGATTAAAAAACTTAATAATAAATAACTAAAACTATAAATATAAATTTGTAAGTTAAAATTGCTACGTCTTCAAGGCTTAAAAAACCAAGCAATGTTAAAAGAGGTTAATGACATAAATTACTTCACATCCCAAAGTCTTAAACCTAATGTATATTTTATTTCTAGTATTGAATGTGGTGCAAGTGGAATTAAAGCTACGAGTGTCGAGGTTGAGATTTTGCTCCATTTTTTAGTGAATTGACATCAACATATTGAAGGGCCAAGGCAAAATTTAATGTTGGTCCAACATGCCACCCATGGAATTAATGGAAGTTGATTGAATACATATGTGATGGTTTTCTCAAAATTTCTAGTTATTTATGCAAGCTATTGGTGGAAGTGAAGTTATTAGTCCAATATATATAATTACAGTTCATTACACTATAGATACCTCAAATAAGTTTGGTATAAAATAACAAGGGAACACCACAATATACTTACACATCTCTGTAATAGTTTAAAACTATTATAGACATGTTATTTTAATCAAACATAACACAAAAATACACATTTTTCTAATCAAATATTAGCGCTTTTCCATCAAAATTAGAGTCATCCAATATTAAGTATCAAAATGCAATTTGACAAGTTATAATCTATGTAAAATTATTGGGGATCACAAATCTGTTATCTTCCTTGATCAACCTCAAATTTTAGATGCCTAAATTTCAAATTTCAACATGTCAATTTTCTATATATATTTGAAAGTACATACACTACGTGAAGTAATAGAGAAGTTTACAGGGAGTCCAGATAAATGGTGGTCCTTGCTTTATAATTTTCACGTGTTTTCACTTTGTCTTGTTCATAACAAAAAATTACATGCGATCATATATAAATAATATATTGGAATACTTATTATATGTGATCCCTTTGTTGAGATATGCTCCTCGTTGGTTTTTACTCTATTTTCACCAATCACATTATAGCACATGCCATGCACTTAATTATATGGGCTCACAACCTCACGAGATTCCATCTATTTTTCAGTGACTTTAATAAATTGCACAGACCCATTGTTGCATTAATTCACTTAGATTTATCATTCTCATGTACCTACCTTTACATGCTTAAAATCCATCTAAACCAAAAGGAGACACATGATATGTGCTTGGTGGTTACGAAGTTCTACCTTAACAAAGTGTTCATTCATGTTTTCATTATGTTCATGTGACACTTTCCACTCTCAGTGGTCACACATTCATGGGATAACACAATCTTCATTTGTTCATTGTGATTTAAATTATATATGTGGACCCATTCATTTATAAAATATGTTTTGCTTTTGTCATGCATTTGCGATCATGCATAACAAATAATATGGCTACAATTAAATATAACACACACTAACCCAAAAATTGACTTGTTGCACTCATTTATAGGCCACACAATTACCAAGTTCACACGTTTATTTATTATTTTGATTATGGACTTGAAAACTCTATGGACTCGTGTGTTTATTTGCCTTGCTCTGTAACTATCATATGTTGCACTCTAGTCTTATTCACAATAAACTAATACATGTGATCATATTTAAATTATATATTCACACTTATATTATATGTGATCCCTTTATTTAGGTCTGATCTACATTGGATTTTACTTTTTATGACCAATCATATTGTAGGTACCTTGCATGCAATGATTGTTTTAGGCTCATGAAGTCACGAGATTTACTCTCTTGTCATGATGCATTTAATAAACTACACAGACTTTTTATTTTATTAACTCAATTTGATATATAATTAACATGCATTCATATTTAAATGTACAATAATTAATTTGAGATTCAAAAATCAACTTTCACAAAAATTCCTACCATTTATATGGTTTATTTCATTTTAAATCCCCTTTTTTATGAGTCGCATGAGTGTCAAGAATGGAAGTGGCAGGGGTGGGATGACAGTAGCTGGCACATGAAGAATGGATGTAGTTTTAGAAAGAAACATTTTATATTTTCAAGATAGGAGTTTTTGTCACATATCATGATGTGGACTTTGGTGAAGATAGGAATGTCTATTTAGTTCCATTTCCTCAGCCATAGATTTATGAGTCATTCCTCTATCTTACAATAAAGTTGATATTTGAGACTATCAGATCTGGTTCACATATTCACAAGTGAGTAACTTGCTACCAATTTATGATTTATTCATGTGATAATGTGGAACTATGTTCAATAGATTGATGGATGACATAGTTAAATTGTGAATTTAATAGTGAATGTCCGATTTGCGCTCATATTTTTATCTTTACCTAGCCACATTCTGTTAGTAGTGAGTGCCCAAAAATTAGATTATAGAGATAATATACTCTATAATCAGTTTATTATTTATACTCGATACTCTTATTTTTTGTCACAATTTTTGCTATACTCAGTTTATTATATTATTTGGTTGGTCTTTACTACATACTTCTTTTAAACAAATAAGACATTGATTTCCTCTGAGAAATAATGGCATGAAAGATATTTCTTTTAAATAATACACAAAGAACAAAATGAATAAATGCAACAGATTCTCATGATCATTTCAACCATATTTCTGAGTAACCGAAAAAAACCCATTTCATAGATTTTGAGAATATATCAACCTTATATCACATGTGTGAATGGAATAATTGCGTGCAATAAAAATGAGTGAAAGAAACAAAATCCTTTTTTAAGGAAAATATTTGCAGATATACATGAAATTTCCAGGAAAACCAACACACATAGTGTTTTGAGCAAATATCATTAAAGAAATGCTTTTCACGGAAACTATTATTATATTTATTCATTTTAAGACAGACAATTGTGCATGTAAAAAAATTACTCTCATAACAAAAGAAACACAAATCCATAACTTCCAATCACAAGGAAACTAGCTTCAAAATTGTTTGTGCCTTTGTTTCTAACCTTTTGCCCTAATCTATCAACTACCAGAGCATCACTTTCGCTAATAACTTGCATAAATGACTAGAAAAATCATGAAGCTATTATATATGTATTCAAAAAACTTACATTAATCCCATTGGTGACATGTTGGACCAATATTAAATTTTACCTTGGGTCCCCTCAATATGATGACACCAATTCATTAAAAAATGGGGCAAGATCTCAACCTCGATCCATGTAACTTTAATTACATGTGCATCATATTCAATGATAGAAATAAAATAAATGTTAGGTTTGATTATTATTTATCATTAAGTTTTTTAGTTATTAAAATGATATATAAGGAAGAGCATAATTGTTTTAATCGGTTTATAAATGTCACCAAAAAATATTCAAAATATTTTTATAGTTTTAAAATTATAAACTATATAATAAAGTTTGCCAAAATGTCTTAACCATATCCATAATTTGCCTTTCAAATATTTTTTTATTTCAATTAAAAAACTATAACAACCAAAATATAATTATTAATTTAAACTTATTGTGTCATCAATGGTCCTTATCACACACACACACACACATGTATGTATGTATACCTGACAATTCTAGACTAACTCATACTTGTCTAGTACTTAGAACCATACATGCATAGTAACTATGGTGAATCTGTGTCCCAAAATAGGACCAAATATAATCTATAAGGTGATTTGAAATGCCTATATAATAAATTATATAAAATTGAGGTTGTTTGAACTATGTATATTTTCATAGAAATAGTCATTTTCAAAATTAAAAAAAAAACCTACTTATAGCCTTTTGGCTATAAATAACCTCTAAAATTTTCCCTGAAGTCGAGTAGTTATGGTGCTTTTCTCATGCTTTCATATATTTGGAATTGGCTTACATTAGACACTCATAGCTTTCATTATCATCATTTGACCATGAATTCCTTTAGATATATCATTTATTTGGATCGAGATGCTCAAACACACTCCTACAAACTCATTGGTCTCTATTTTCTAAATTTTTGTCACCTTGATCATTTTCATACAGTTGAAAAGTGGTCATGACCACTATCGTGTCATACAATGTTGGTCATGTCAGTGGTGGGTCCTTTATTTCATGATATCATGTTTTCTCATGCCTTATTTTTTAACTTTCACCCTTTTTCATAGCTGGTTTACAAACAAATGTGTCCCAATTTGAATTAAAATATGCATACACACATAGGTCTTAAGGTCCTAATCATTACAATTCTAATCAAGGAGCTCACACATTGATTGTATTCATTGTACATTGATAATGTTCTACTCTCATTCCATTTTCTATTTGTTTAAGGATTGTGGTTTCATACTTGTACCAAATGAAGGATTACATTTAGTGAAAGAGCATATAATTTTGTTTTATAAACCCTCATCTCTTAAGCATGGAAGCTAAATACACATGTTTTCTTAGTGACATGGGTGAGTGTTGAATGCTAAAAACTATAAACCTATGTAAATGAAAGGATGAGGATTGATTGAGGTAGTCCCTTCCACAAAAACATCATTTTTTTGTCTTCTTAGTGTGGACTTGAGTTGAAGTGAAGGAGAAGGAATTTATGGATATGTGTGCATTTATCTACTTTTCATAAAGAGGTTTCTAGACATCTTTTGTTTTGGAATGGTTTCAAAAGTTTTAGACCCCAGGGATCTACAAAAATATTTTTAGAATTTTTGAAGGATGTTATTTTCAAGCTACATGAAACTAGGGCCATACAAAATTGGTCTCTATGAACCTATTTTATAGCATTCTTAATTTCTATTAGAGCTCATTTAAATTAAAAATCAGGTATGCATCTCTATTTCACCTTTAATTATCAATTTCTCAAGGCACTTTCATTCATCTTTACTTATTGACACATTGGTATATCTTTGTCTAATATATTTCTTGTATTTACTATATTTACACCTGATTTACCTTTGCCCCATCATTTTATGTGATTATTGCATGTTTTAAACACTTATGTTCCCTCCATATAAAACATTTTAGTGAACCAATCCTTTCTAGGATTCCATGCTTTCTTTCCCTCTAGGGTTTTCTTTTATGGTTGTTTCATATTTAATTTATATAGGGTTTTTTTTCTCATTATGATATCATTAGCCATAGATTATTGTATATCGTATGTGTTTCTATCTTAAGCCAATTAAGAAAGTTAGATATTAGATATGTACTAGGAAAAGTTATATCTTGATTGATCTAGACATATTAATTTAGCTCTAATTCCTTTTCTTGGTATTCATGTGCTTGTTTGAAAAATATAATGGTGAAAATTGATGGCATTCCTACTCCGTATATTTATGATGATAAAGAACATGATTTCAATGATGAAAATACAAATATTTTAAATTATAATGCTTGTGATTCAATTCTTATGCTATTGTAGTCATCTAAAATGTCATTAAATGCAATGAGTGTCACATGAGACCACCCTATCCTTAGCTTAGCCATATACCTATCTTAGGGCCTCTTTTGATCCTTTTCTAGCTTATATTGGCATCTAGCCCATTCCCAATATACCAAAAGCTGCATTGAGCCATCACTTAGGCATCCCTAATCATTTTTTCATATGTTCTATCCACCTAGACAATAGCACGACTTATTTGGTCTATACTGCAATGCACTATTGGCAAAGGGGGCAGTGTTATTGACCTTTAGCTTCCTTTACCCCCAATAGATATATTTCCACTCCTCGAAGCATCTTAGGGTCAGCCTCATTTCATGTCTCAACTAGCATCAAACACTATATAAAGACCACTCTAATTCATTTATCCCTTAGATCAGAATTCTCATAAATAAGCTCATAAACAATTATGTAAATTAAGGTTATTAATCCCTATTTTTGTATGCATCCATCTACAATAGCCCATATCTTAGTTTTACTCAAATTTATAGTTTGAAGTCACATTCAAAGCATTCAAATTGGCATTCATACTTAGACATACTAACATCATTCTAACTGGCACCAGCACTTAGATTAGGAAAACTACATCAGTCTTGATCCCCTTTCGAGGAATTGGTATGTAGACAACACTTAGCACATGGGGTGTTGAGGTCCTGTCCAATCTACCCTACTAATGCCACTCTTATTACACTTGTGTTTGTAAAAACCCTATCAAGCATGGAGGCTTAGGGTTTTATAGTGAAATCAATCAAAATGAATTACAAACAATGATCCAAGTCCTAGTCATGCAAGTATAAGCTTCCTAGAATAGAGTGAAAATTTGCCCCAAATATCACTGCTTCATCTACATAGGGTCAATATCATAACATAAAAGGTCAATAATGAAGTGCACTATTATAAAATAGGGTTGTGGTACTATTCAAAGAGTGTTTTAACACATGTTCTCTATTGATGACACTCTGCCCTACTTTTACATCACTTTCTATCCTACCACTTATCTGTTTCAGTCATATTTTCCAGCTAGGTACACCTTTTTTAATTCATTGTATTTATAGGCTAAGCAAATGAATCAATTATTGTATAAATTAGTGGTTGTTGATATTGTAGTGTTTTATTCCATGATTTATTACTCATCTCTTTTATCTACTTAAGATTTTACATAAATTCCTAGAATAGTTAAATCATTTGGTGAACCTGACTTACTTCGAATAGCATCCAAACCCTAGCTTTAGATGCTCTTCAAGTTTGTATCCTTTTATTTTATATGTTTAGTAATTAATTTAAAAATCTTAGATCCGATTCATTATTTTATTTTTGCAATCTTTCATAGATTTAATTTCTTAAAAAGGTTTAAAATATAAAACTTTTTATTTTCTTACTTTCCAACTTACAATGACAGAATTCGATAACCAATTTGATGAGACCAATAAGAGACAATTATAAAATTTCATTTCTAAGAATTTATATATGCAAGATGATCATATTCACATTGTTCAATAAGAGCTTCTGAAGTCCACTATGGGTCAATACTCTAACCCCATAAATGTTAATATTATTACACCTATTATTAGGACAACTCAGATTTTTCAGCAACCTGATATAACTATCCAAATATCACCAAGTGAAAAACCTCCTATGGATAGTACACATCCCTCCTCTCCAAATTTACAATCCTTTAATCAATAGATCCATTCACTATAAGCCAAGGTGTTACATCTTGACAAAGGTGCCACTAGACCATCTCATGCCTTGGACTCTCATGTTCTCCTACATACACCATTGACATAAAATATAGTGGCAACTCCTTTGCCATCTAGATTTGTGGTACTCAAGATTAATTTATATGATGGTAAGGGTGACCTAGAGCATCATCTACACACTTTTCATGCATCATGTTTGGATTACGTGTCTAATGATTGGCTCTTGACCAAGTTGTCCCCTTGCAGTTCAAAGGACTATGTATTACAATAATTATATGATCTCCCTAATCATTCCATTACAAAATTTAATCTACTTGACTATATTTTTTTGGCATACTTTTTGATCAACATCAATGATAAAGTTTCCTATGCTCAAGTTGTTCAACTAAAACAAAAATCTAATGAGTTAATAGTTGAATATGTCTTGCGATATAAAAACAATATTAACAAAGATGACTAGCCCCATGGAAGATAAATAACTCCATGACATATTCAAACAAAGCTTATTACCAACATTAGATGAATTTATATTATTCAAAAGGTTTCCATCATTTACAGATTTATGCCATATAGTGAAGGAATGGGAAGTCAAACTTCACTCCATGGGCAAGTTAAATAAATATAATCGAATTGGATTCCACTAATAAGAGTTAAAATAAGCAACCATATAAGGTGAGGACAAATGATAACAAGAATGAACAAAATATGACATTCAATATAGCCTTAGAGCCAGCTCCTCATCTAGTTTTATTAGCTCCTCCAAGGAGACCTTTTATGAATATTCTGAACCACCAGCTCACATTCTCCAATGACGTTTGGAATGCACTGTCATAGCTCTCCCTCCCATTAAAGAGGTTGATATGAATAGGCCTCTTCCAAATAATTATTATTCCAATGCATTTATGATTATCACAAGGCCCTTGGTTATACTACAAATATATGCATTGAATGACAACATAAGATCCAAGTCTCGATAGAGGATAATATCATTGATGTGAACACCCCTACAAAAACACCCAAAGCAAAACCAACTGAAGTAAAATCAATGAAAATATTTTTTGATCCATTTCCAAAACATGCGGCTAATGTGATAGAAAACACTTCAAGTATTCATTATACTTATCAGGCACATCCACCACCAACATCCTATCATACTAATATAATGGACACAGACCTTCTACATAATATCACTAGTGTGTATCATACTACAATGTCAACTGGGCCTCTTATCACTTTCTCATAATAGGATATCATTGATGTTGAATCAGATTTATACACTCTTTGTGTGAGCTTATATTGATCATCATCCTATTCAGAGTGTCATGGTTAAAAATGTATCAAACATTAATATGTACACTATTACACTTCTACATTACTTGGGATATTTAGATCAAGATATTTCTCTAACATATATAGTTATTTGTGGCTTTAATGGCCATGTCCAGAGCTCCATTGGGGAGATCATACTTCCATTATAGGTTGGGCCCACACATATGGCCACCATATTCATATTTTTGTTAAGGATCAACCAACAATTTGATTACACTTATGAAAGTAATAAACACGGAATTAAATCAGAATGATGAGTAACTAGAATCAGAAAATAACAAAGAATAAGAGATACAAGAAACCACCCTGAAAACTTGTATTAAACTCTTTACAAAAGGAATACAATTGAAGAAACTTCTTTTCTTCCACACCTCTCTCAGATGTACAGATCTCTCTCTAGATCTCTTTCCCTCAAGAGCTCTCTCTCTCAAGTACAATCAACTCCAACAACCTGGAATGATTCACATATACAATTATGTACTATTCTTCAACATTACATTACATTCCGATGAGCTAAGAAGAATTATCCTATTATATAATAATTAGGAAACTTGAGCATGCATTTACAACCAATAGTTATGCCTCTTAAACAAGGGCTCTAAAAGAGTCTTACTAATAATAAAGACGTGGACTTAAGACTATGACTTAAATCTATCATGCAAACACTCAGTTCTGTCCTCAAAAATAGCTTTCTGGACGCACAGGTAACTAACATCAGTTCCTACCTGCTTGCCTGTGACCGACGTTGGCCGATTCCTACCGACGCCAGCATCTCTTGAACTGCTCTTGACCGATGCTGGTGACTGTGTAAATATGCAACTATCAAATCTACTCCTTGGTGAAGCTTTTAGGCTCCACACCTTAACAATCTCCCACTTGGAGATAAACAACTACACCAATACCTGTACAACAACACCTTCTAGCTCCTCCATCTTCAACTCAATCATGAAGACCAACAGAAGTTGAATGAAGATTCAACTTCTCCTTTGTAACCGGCTTGGTTAACATATCAACAGGATTCTTATCTGTATGGATCTTCTCCAAATTCAACTCACCATCCTCCAATACCTGTCTTATGAAGTGGTACCTAAGCTATATATGCTTTATTCTTGAATGAAAGGCTGAATTCTTAGCCAAATGAATTGCACTCTGACTATCACTGTATAATCTGCAACTCTCTTACTCCTTTCCAAGCTCTTCCATGAATCGTGTCATCCATATCATCTCTTTGCTAGCATCTGTGACTGCAATATACTCTGCTTCTGTAGTTGATAAGGCAACAACCTTCTGCAACTTTGATATCTAGCTAACCGCCGTTCCACCAACAGTGAAAACATATCCTGTGGTGCTCCTCCTGCCATCCAAATCACCTGCCATATCTGAATCTACATAACCATGTAGAGAATTATCTGAACCTCCATAGCACAAATGCCTACTGCTGGTTCCTCTCAGATATCTAAGGATCCACTGAACTGCTTTTCAGTGCTCCTTTCTTGGATTGGCCATATACTTACTTACAACTCCCACTGCTTGGGCAATATCCGGTCTAGTACACACCATTGCATACATTAAACTCCCTACTATGGAAGAATATGGAACTCTACTCATGTACTCTACCTCATCATGTGAATTAGGACATTGTTCTTTACTCAATTAAAAATGTCCAGCCAAAGGTGTGCTTACCGATTTTGCATCCTGCATATCGAACTGTTTCAACACCTTGTTCACATAATCCTCTTGAGACAAAATCAATCTGTGATTTTTCCTATCCCTCTTAATGCTCATGCCAAGGATTTTCTTTGCTACTCCCAAATCCTTCATGGCAAATGTGTGAGCTAATTTCACCTTAAGCTCAGAGATATCCTACATGTGTGATCCTACAACCAACATATCATCTACATACAACAATAAAATAATATATCTACCATTATCCAATCTCTTAAAATACACACAATGGTCAGATTAACACCTACTATAGCCATGCTCAGTCATAAACCTGTCAAATCTCAAATACCACTGTCTAGGAGCTTGCTTGAGGCCATACAAGCTTTTCTTCAATTTGCACACTAGCTTCTCCTTACCTTTGACCTCAAATCCTTCCGACTGTTCCATATATATTTTCTCATCCAAATCTCCATGAAGAAATGATGTCTTAACATCAAGCTGCTCAAGATGTAAATCCTCAATAGCAACTAAAGACAATACAGTTCGTATAGAAGTCATTTTAACAACAGAAAAAAAAATCTCACCAAAATCAATACCTGGTTTTTGTGCAAATCCTTTTACTACCAACTTGGCCTTATATCTCATCTGTCCGTTCTCACCTTCTTTCAATCTGTAGGTCCATCTATTCTTCAGTGTCCTCTTACCAGCTAGCAACTCAACCAAATCCCATGTTCGGTTCTCTTTCAAGGACTCCATTTCCTCAACCATGCCACGCTCTCACTGACTCTTGGATTCCACCTGTATTGCTTCTTGAAAACTCTCTGGTTCTCCACCATCAGTTAAAAATAAATAGAATAATGAAGGAGAATATCAAATTAGAGATTTACTTACCCTTTCTGACCTCCTGATGGGCATCTGAGACTCATCCACAACACGCTGTCTGCCTAAATTCTCTAACAGTGACTGACCTCGATCACTTTAAGCCTTGTAACTGGTCGATGTCGATTCTACTTGACTGACATCGGTTCCTGTCTGGCCAACATCAGTCACTGTGTGACCGACATCAGTTTTTGTCCTACTAACGTTAGTTCCTGCTTGGCTGACGTCGGTCTCTGTGTTTTCCTATTTGTGATTAAATTTTCCTGAGAGCTCATTTTGGACCGTCACCTTGTCCAATTCTCCATTGCTCTGCCCAGATTGATTCAACTTCTTCAACTGATCACTATACATCACTTTTTCATTGAAAACAACATCACAGCTCCTAATTATTTTGTTAGTTCCTAGATTCCAAAACCTGAATCTGAAATCATCAGAGCCATAGCCAATAAATGTGCACCTCATAGACTTAGCATCCAGCTTCTTTCTATTTTCCTTATCAACATGCACAAAGGCTTCACAACCAAAAACTTTGAGAAATGAGAGATCTACCTTTTTACCTGTCCATGCCTCTTCTAGAATTCCACCATCCAGAGCTGTAGAGGGTCCTCTGTTAATCAGGTACACTGCAGTGTCAATAGCTTCTGCCCAAAACTCTAAGGGTAAACCAGCATGTAATCTCATACACCTTACACTCTCCATAATTGTTCTGTTCATCCTTTCAGCAACTCCATTTTGCTGAGGTGTCCTTGGAACCATCCTTTGCCTATGAATTCCATGCATATAACAATACCAGTTGAACTTATAGCTGCATAACTCACCACCATTGTCAGATCTTAGGCACTTCAATCTTCTACCTGTTTCATTCTCAACCATAGCTTTCCAAATCTTAAAAGTCTCAAATACATCAGATTTCTTCTTAATACAATAGACCCATACCTTTCTTGTAGCATCATCTATGAACGAAACATAGTACTGTGATCCTCCAATAGAAGCAACTTGAGTCAGTCCCCACACATCTGTGTGAACAAGCTGCAACTTATGCTTCTTCTTTGTTGACCCAGTCTTGAGAAAAGTCACTCTCTTCTGTTTTCCAAAAACACAGTGCTCACAAAAATTTAGATCTATGCTTTTCAAATCTGAAAGCTTACCTTTTGACTTAAAAATTGACATTCCCTTCTCACTCATGTGGCCAAGCCTTGAGTGCCACAATTTTGCATCCACATCTGAAGTAGATAATACAGGAGGAGAATTGTTAGTAACACAATTACATAAATAGAGAGTACCTACTCTCTTACCTTTGGCTATTACAAGTGCACCCTTGGTCACCTTCCAAGATTCAGCTATGAGAGTTACTGTACAACCCTCATCCCCTAACTTTCCTGTAGAAATCAAATTCCTCTTCAAGCTGGGAACATGCATAACATCTCTCAACACCCATGTGTTGCCATTCTGCATTTTCAGTTGCACTTTACCTTTGCCAATAATTTTACAAGGCTCATCATCCCCTAAATACACTATTCCAAAATCTCCATGGATATAGTCACTAAAATATTCTCTATTAGGGGTAGCATGAAAAGATGCACCAGAATCTAACACCCAAGATTCTATATTATTATGCAAAGAGAATATAAGAGCATCTTGTGCAATACCTGCAACCTTTGCTTCTTCTTTTCCTTCGTGCTGATTGTCCTACTTAGAATTTGATCAACAATCTCTGCTTATGTGCCCCATCTTTTCACAATTCCAGCATTGTGGCTTCCTCTATTTCTGGATTTGGATCTACCTCTCACCTTTGACTTAGACCTTGATCTCCCTTTCTTGCTCTTCTCTTTTTGCCTTCCCCTGCTTTCAAAACTTAAAGCGTTCTAGATGTTTTCTCTGTGCTTTTCTTGTGAATTTCTTCATTCAAGATTACACTAACAACATCCTCTACTTTTAAAATATTTGAAGCAGATGCAGTATTACTAACTGCCATTACTAAGCTATGCCAGCTTTCAGGAAAAGAACATAATATTAAAAGAGCTTTAATTTCATCATCAAACACTATTTAGACTGAACTTAATTGATTTACAATTCCATGGAAATCATTCAGATGATTAGATACAGATCCACCTTCCTGCATACGCAAATTAAATAACTGCTTCATAAGATATACCTTATTAGAAGCTGAGGGTTTTTCATACAAATTTGTTAAAGTAGTCATTAACTCTACCGTTGTTTTTGCCTTTGATAAATTAGATATCACAGTAGATGCCAGACTCAGTCTTATAGACCCCAAGAGCCTTTCTATCAAAAACCTCCCATTCTTCATCATCCATGTCTGTGGGCTTCTTTGCAATCCCATCTAACGGTAAGTATAGATCTTTCTGATATAGATAATCCTCTATCTGCATTCTCCAATGTTGATAATTTTTGCCATTAAACTTCTCCATTCTTAGTTTACTTTATTTTGCCATTGCTTCTCCCACTCAAATAAAAATCCCTGCAGAAATCCCTGTGAGTAACCTGTAATCAATACACACTACACAGATCTGAACCACCTGTTAGTGAACCTGAGCTCTGATACCACTTGTTGGATATCAAGCTCTGAACCTACAACCAAGGCTCTGATACCACTTGTTGGGGATCAACCAATAATTTTATTACACTTATGAAAGCAATAAACATGGAATTAAATCAGAATGATAAGTAACTAGAATCAGAAAATAGCAAAGAACAAGAGATACAAGAAACCACCCTGAAAACTTGTATTAAACTCTTTACATAAGGAATACAATTGAAGAAACTTATTTCTTTCACACCTCTCTCAGATGTACAGATCTCTCTCTAGATCTCTTTCCCTCAAGAGCTCTCTCTCTGAAGTACAATCAACTCCAACAACCTGGAATGATTCACATATACAGTTTTGTATTGTTCTTCAACATTACATTACATTCCAATGAGCTGAGAAGAATTATCCTATTATTTAATAATTAGGAAAATTGAGCATGAATTTACAACCAATAGTTATGCCTCTTAAACAAGGGCTCTAAAAATAGTCTTTCTAATAATAGAGACGCGGACTTAAGACTATGACTTAAATCTATCATGCAAACACTCAGTTATGTCCTCGGAAATAGCTTTCTAGACGCACAGGTAACCGACATCGATTCCTGCCTACTTGCCTGTGACCGACGTTGGCCAATTCCTATTGACACCGGCATCTCTTGAACTACTCTTGACCGACGTTGGTCGCTCCTGACCAACGCCGGTGACTGTGTAAACCTGCAACTATCAAATCTGCTCCTTGGTGAAGCTTTTAGGCTCCACACCTTAACAATTTTTAACTAGTTCTGGAACATTTGATATGTTATTGGGTAGGCCTTAGATACAACAACTTTGATCCATCCCCTCCATTGTACATAGATGTCTTAAATATATACATGTTAAATAGGTTGTTACTATTGAGGGCCTTCCATATGAGTATCCTTTACCTACTCCAAATCTATCTACACAATGATCACTAGTAATAGTTCCATCCATTACCACACCCCAGAGATTAGTTTAGCCACTAGTGAAAGTGAGGTCTACTTATACAACATTACCACATACACACACTCTCTTACAAAGACCTTTATTAGAGAGACCCCTATGTCAGAGACATGCTATGGATTATATAGAGCTTCTCTCTACCCTAGTCACACCTAGGCCAGTGTTATTGAGTCCCCACAACACTTTACATAAATAATCCACACCGGTTATAACTTCTTCCACTAAATGGATCCCCAAGAGCCCCACATTTCACATGTCAATTTAGTCAGATCCATAAATTTATAGCCACACTTTGCAGTCAGCTTCAACTATAGATTATTTAGTACATCTGGTTCTGAAATCTCATATACTTCCTCACACACCACATGCAACACTCTTCCTTTACTTGATATAGGTCACCTTGATAGTGAGTCTCTTGCAAGACTCATTGGTTAGTATGTTATCATGTTACTTGTACATAGTTTATTTTATCTTTCTCCTTGTACATAATTTCATTTTCATGTTGCTTGTACATAGCTTATACTTAGAAAACACAAAAATAATATAATATGTTCAAAAATATAAAAAACATTCAAATATTATTTAGAAAATACAAATTTTAGATTAAATATGTTTCCATGTTTACATTCCTTTATTCGCTAGGTATTACATATGATATTTATGTTAGTGGAGTTAGTTTTATCATAATACATGATTCATTTGTTCCCTTCGAGTGTTCATGTTAGGTTGTGGAGCTAAAAGCTTCAACTATGCAGACGAAAAGGAGGTTGCTGAAGTACCAGAAGTACCAGCGTCGGCAGTATGACCGACGTCGGTCATGATCAATGCAGAAGGCAACCGGCATCGACAGGGAGTCGGCTGACATCGATCAGCACCAGGGAAATAGGGACCGACGTCGATCGCCTGTGTGTTCTAGAACTGTTCGTTGTATGAACAGTTAGTTTGTTGAATTGAGTGTTTGCATGTAAAAGCTATTTCGAGTCTTGAGCTGCGTGTCTATTATTAGTAAACTAAGAGTCTAAGTTATTGTTTAAGTGTGGGATCTATTTATAGACCCATTGGCATGTATTGTAATTATGAGCTGAAAGGGAAGGCAAGGAAGATCCTTCCATTGTAAGATCATTGAGTTGTAGGTTGTTACAACCTCGTAGGAGATCTACATGTGTAAGTATGGTCTGTTGAATTGTAGGTTGCAGGTTCATGGGAGATCTACTTGAAGTACTTTAGAGTGCTTGGTGTACTGGCAGGGTTATTACTGACTGGTTGGAGAGGTGAACACCAATTCTGTGTGTGAGTTGTGTGTTGGGACCATTTTTGGTAGGAGAGTGTTTTGAAGAAGAATTACTGTACACCTAAGGTGTGGGAAGCCTCTGTAAGGTGGGAGAGTGTGGCATCTCTCTATTGTATTCTTTTCTGTACAAGTATTAATAAAAGATTGTATATTGTCTCTCATATTCTATGCTATTTGTGAATTCTAGTTACTTGTACTTCTGGATAATTCCACATGTTTAATTGCTTGTATTTGGTAATCATATTGTGCTCTTTCTGAGGAGCAAGATCCTAACAAGTGGGATCAGAACAAGGTGTGTTGTTCTTGGATTCCCTAACAATTCACGTATTATTACAAGACTCAAGTCTTCCACCTAGATCTAGATTTACTAATATTCACCCATTGGGGGCACATAAACATATACACAAATTCAACATTGACATATCAACCCCATTCAGGGCATCATACACACAACTTCCAATTTGATAGGTTATATCTTTATATACTCCATATCACAAATTTAACATTGATTGTATCTTGATATTGATCATTTTATATTACACTAATTTTTTGTCAACTACTACTATAGACTCAGCTTATGTACATCTTTTCTCTTACATAGACTTGTACCACATGATTGTGCATACTTTCATTTTTAGCTTTACTAGTCAAAATTTGATTGTGTCTCTTTGCTTCTACATCTACTTGAGGGAATTTGAATATGCCATTATTTAATGGATCTAAGACAATTCCTTTCATTTTGTGTATGCTTTGGACATGTGCCCATGCACCTATGTGCACTTATTGATTATGTATGCATACATTTGAACATGTCCTTTAATGTGGATCTAAGCCAACCTTTCTTGTTATTTACATATGTGGACATTTGAACATGCCCTCATATGTATTTATTTCTCAGATTTAGTGAGATGTGCCCATGTCCCATGTATTATGGACCCTTGGCCTACTTTAGGTGCCTCATGTGTTTGTATGTATGCTTTGATGTATGCATCATGACCATGACACTTATCTCTTGCTTGTTCCTTTCACATCTAGTTTATGATGCCATGAGGGACCTCATGCATCTTCCCTTCCTCCTTGGTTTCCTGGATGGACATCATGCCCCATCCCCCAAAGTAGTTTACTCAGATTATAATTATATTTATTATTGATATACATGCTTACATTTTTATATCTATCTTCAAAACCTTGTGAATGTTAGATCTAACATACATCATATATTGCCAACTTATGATCAATTTATTTTACTTATGATGTCATGTATACACATTATATTGGTTTATCACACAAACATTATATATTTTTAGTTTAACACACATGATGAATAAACTTTATTTTGAGAATAGTTATTACATACGTTCAAAAACTCCCCTAAAATGAAGGGGAATTCATAGGGGTTTATCACAAACATCAGGCCATCCTAATGCATTCAAAACATAGTTTTCAACACATAGACATATACTACAAAGCTCAAACTCAAGAAAATATAGTGAAACATAGTCACACATAGATTAGTCTTAGTTTCCCTTAAAAACAACACTTTTAGACAATAATGCAGCACACAAAAAAAAATATAGTGCGCTATAGTCCACCCTCTATGCTATTGATGAACAACATCAAACACAAAAGACTCTAGAATTATCATAAAGGTACAAAAGGTACAGTTCATATTTACACAATCTTAGTCATAGATAATCCAATATGATCAGTAACACATAATTACATAGGGTTGATCAGATTTGGGGCATTATGTGTGGCATTATCACTCCTATTTTAGATTCATATTTGCATAGACACATATTACTATGACTTTGACTTAAATTTTAAGGTGTTATGGAATGTAAATCCTAGGTTGTTAAAGGGTTTGAGTACAATAAACCTGGGTATAAAATATGTAATAAATATAGCCACTAATTTGCATAAGAATTGACATAATCTAATATTTTTAAAAATAGTAATGAATGAAAAATAAGTACTTAGCTAGAAACTAACTAGGAAAGATGATCTGGAGGTTGAAATCTGACACAAATGTTGATCTGAGTGTCACAAATAAGGTCCAGGTGTTAGAAACCCTCTTGGATAGTAGTGTCATACCTTAGATAATAGTGAACCACACTAGTGTCCCACTTTCATCACTAATGTCCTTTGTGTATAAATATGTGATCTTTTAGGTGCACCTCAAACTAAGTCTGATCTACTTGTACTTGTGTGGATGAGCCCTAATTTATTGTATGTGCACTATTTTTGACTAATTTAGGAACAAACCCTAGACCTCCATGTTGTTAGGGTATTTGAGTGGCACAAGTAGTAAAAGTGTGATGTTAGTTGGGTATTTTGGACATCCTCAACACCCTAATATGTTGAGATTTTCCTACTCACTAATAGTCTGAGGAGGGATCAAGCTCGATGTAGTTCTCCTGCCTAAGTGCTTGGTGCAAGTGTAAGTGAAAGATAGTTTGAGTGTTGAATTAAGTGCTTTGAGCGATACTTGGGATTGAAAATTTATAATATTGGGGTTTGGGATGGCTATAGATGACTATATGTAGAAGTAAGGAAAAATAGAGATCAATAACCTTGATTATTCACAAGTTTTTCGAAGCTTATTTGTGAATTTTGTATATGATTTCCATCTAGTAGATAAAGGGATAAAATTCATGTATATATACTGATATGTTGCTTATGTGAAATAGGTCTAGGCTGAGCCTAGGTGTCTTAGGAATTGAAAATATATCTGTTGGGGTTGAAATTAGGTAAAGGACACTAGCATTGTTCCTTGGTCACTAGTGTGGGGAGCTAGTGTCCAAACAACCATTCTAGTGTCCAAGTGGAAAAAATTGGGGCATTAGGTGCCTGAATCCCTAAGGGAAGGTCTGAGACTAAATTTGGGATGTCTAGGGATGTGTAATGCCCATATGAAATCTTGATAAGTGTTAAAAGAGGCCCTAAGATAGGTCTAGGGTTAAGCTAGGGATGGGTGGTCTTAAGTCACACTCATTTCACTTAAGTGACAATTTATATGACTAAATTTCCCCCACTTTATTCTATAAATTTAATAAAATGAAATGATAAGGATAAAGGAAAAAAGAAGCATGCTTAGACTTACCTATGAGGGGAAGCCTGTGAATTTGGGTCTAAGTGTGAAAAGTGTGCTCTATTATGTATCCTTCAAATGAAACATGTGAAAATCAATCCTTAAGGAATAATAAAATCAAATACAAAACTAAGTAAAGAGATAAGAGAGAGAGGAAAATAATGCATACACCTCACTAGGTATGCGAACACCTTGTGACATCCTATGTGTGTGCATGTAAATAGTGATCAAATGGTGAATAGCTTGGACTAAGATGATGGATTTCTCAATATCCATGTGTGGATGTATCAATAAATCAATCTAATTTTGACTCCATCATTGGCCACCCCTACTTGGTGGATCATACATTATGAATAATTTAGATTAGACTGATGGCTTATCCAACCTTCTTATGTAGGTGGCTCAAGAAATCAAGTAGGCTATGACTCTATCATTTCATACCCATTTGAATTAGATGCATATATGAATAAAAATATATGATGTAAATAAAAATGTGTAGGATGGCTCTAGGGCCACTCAAAAACTTTGAAATGTAAAATAACCAAGGGGCTTCTCAGGTACTCAAGAATGTCACTCAGGGACTACACAAAAATGCCAACTGCTCTAGATATAATAAGGCATAAATATGGTGTGAAACCTAGTGTAAATGGTGTTTGAAGTATAAAATGCATATAATGACATGGAGTTGCCATTCCATCTAAGATGAGCTAGTACAAAATTGATCATGTAGAAATAGTGTGCCAAGCACATGTCCCTAATTATGATATTTATACATATGGATTATGGGCCGAGTTATAGTAATTTGTGTATGTGTATATTTGAAATAAAAATATGGGTAATCATGCCATGCATAAATCCCAAAATCTAAGCAAATTGGTATGATTCTATGCAAAATTGAGCATAAACTGATCAAATCTGATAACTTGTGACCAAACTATGCAAATCTAGGTTGTAACTACTGTATTCTTTTATCAAATATGAATTTTAATATTTTTGGGATACTAGAAGGTAGTGTGGTTCCTTGGATAGTATCACATCATGATAGTGTCCTACTTTTAGTGATAGTTTCCTCTATGTTGTTTTTATACCAAACTAACTCTGATATCTGTCTGACTATTTTCCACTTTGTTTTCCTGATTTTGAGATCTATAGTTCTATGTTTGCATGTTAAAAACTATAATCTAACTGCACTTGGATGGCCTGATATTTGTGACAAACCAATATGCCCCCTATTTTGAGGGGAGTTATTATACCTATGAAATAATTATCCTCAAAAGAAAAGCTCTACATGATGTGTGTTAGATTAAGCTTATATGATATCTACATGGTAAACCAATATAATGTGTGTAAATGACATTGGGATGTAAGATAATATAAGCATAAGTTGTTAATGTACAATTTATTTTAGGTCTATCATTCACAAAGTTGTTGAGATAGATATAACAATGTAAGCATGTGTATGAACAACAAATTTGAGTAATAATCTATGTAAATTACCTAGTGTGATGGGGCATGATGTCCATCAAGGCATCAAAGGAGGAAGGGGAGATGCTTGAGAGAACTGATGGCATTAAAAATTAAGTGTAAGAAACAAACAATAGACAAGTGTCATGGCTATGATACATACATAAAAGCATACATACAACACACATGAGGCACATAAAGTAGGCCAAGGGGCCAAAATTCAAGGGACATGAGCACATGGCACTAAATTTGAGAAAATAATACATACAAGGGCATGTTCAAATGTCCACATATGTAAAAAATAAGTAGGTTGGATTAGAACCACATGGAAGGACATGTTCAAATGTCTGCATACACAAACAAGAAGGCACACACAAGGACATGGGCACATGTCCAAAGCATATACACAATGAAAGGAAGTGGCATAGAGCCATAGAATAATGGCTTATTTAAATGCCCTCAAATAGATGTATAATCAAGGAGACACAATCAAGTCTAAAATAGGAAAACTATAAATAAAAGTATGCATGAACATGTGGTACAAATCTATATAAGAAAAAAGATGTACATAAGCCGAGTCTATAGTATTAGTAGTCAACAAAAAATCTGAGTAGTATGGGATGATCAATATCAAGATATAAAAAATGCTAAATCTATGATATAGAGTATAGAAAGATGTAACTTGGAAAGCCAAAATATATTCATATGATTCCCCTAATGGGTGAATGTATCAATGATGAATTAGTGTAGTTGTGTATGTGCCCCCAGTGGGTAGATAGTAGAAAATCTAGATATGTGTGCTAGACCTGCATCTTTAAAGAATCTAAAAACACTAAAAAAAAATAACTAAAACATGCATGTATGATAAAATTGACTATACTAAGATAGATAGCATATGTAGTACCTAAAAAGTATAAAGAATGTAAACATGAATATGCAAACAATCTAAATTTTGTGTTTTTTTAGCAATATTTGAATGTTTATGTGTTTTAAAAATATTGTATTATTTTTGTGTTTTTTGAGTATAATCTATGTACAAGAAATCATGAAAATGAAACTATATACAAGGAACAAGGTAAGAGAAGTTGTATGATAGTAATATTATAAGTAAATATAAGTATGTATAAAATCAAAGTAGTGCTGCTAGATACCTAAGATCACATCCAAAGGATGTAGATAGTCAAATGGTGGATTTGGTGGGAGATCATCCAATGTCAAATATTGAATCTCCCTAAACTTGAATAAATCATCATCATTGTGATCATCATACCATGTTGTAGGTAAAAGTATAGATTTATCCTTGGCTATAGTCTAGATTCTGTGCATTCGAATGACATGCTACTATAATGTGTAATAAGCCTCATGTGTGGTCCTAGGGTAAACCACATTGGATTGTGGGGTATCTATGTGAAATCTATGGTTCTCATCTATGCCATCATGTAGAATGAAAACTATGTGTCCCTTATGAATGACTATCAAACATCTATCTATTCGATCAACTATGGCATCTATTTCTTGTAACTATGTACTTCCAAGTGTAAATAGTATATGAGTGCCTGTGCTCATGATAAAAAGAAGTTTGTTGACCACTTTAGGGCCACATGCAACTGGTAGTGTGATATGTCCCAAGGAGTCATGGTAATGTATAACATGATGTAGCTCAATATCATGATGTATTATGTGCTATAAAAATGCCAAAGTGAAAGTATTAGGATCTAAATCCTTATTGATAACAATGTTAGGGACGTATTTGTCCTTGATAAAAACTTAAATAGTTAATGGATCATTCCTTAAATGTATATGTCAACAAAGAATCTATCATGGCGCATATACTAGTGGAGGTGAAAGTTGTGCAATTTGAATAGTGACTTGAGACTTGAACTTACTCAATTTATATTGTAGTGTTGAACATGTATCTGTATCATGTCTAGTAATTCTATGAAAATGACAAAATGGTCTATCATCTTGTTGCAATAATCTTCTAATGGATATGTGACAAACTTTGGGTAATTCCATCAATCCTCTATCAAATAACATTTGTAACATCTGTTGTGGTCTATCATGTGTATTGCTTACATGTATCTAATCAACCAGGTCAATATCCATAGATGTGACCATATGTACTAAATGTATAGAAGAATCTACCTATAACCACAAGTGAGTGTCTTAGCTTGTATCTATGGAACTATAAACTGGTGGTGATGCATATGGAGTTAAAGGCATAAGTGCCTTAGAATCATCTTTATACTCTATGGGGCCTACTAGTGTGAATCTCAATCCACACACATAATCATTAATGTCTATGGGTGTTGGATCACCTCTGTGGTGGCTTGGGAATTTGTGTCTGAGTTTCTAATGTATACTTCCTCTGAATTAATAAGTAGTGGTAATTGTGCTATGAGAATCCCATCATCTATTATGGGATGAGATAACTATGTTGTAGGAGGATCTGGAATAGGTGTAGGAATAGCAATGCTATATTACCTGACCTCATATGTATGCATATTCTCTATTATAATCTTGTGATGTGGGGGCTCTATGAGAACATGAGGTGTCCCATCTAAATATATAATCAGAGTGGTAGGCTCTATGATGCTACAATATCTGAATTATTGGTTATCAGTTGGGCAAGTGTATAAGTATCTATCATGTAAAAAATTGACACATATATGCAAGGTAGATGGTACATCCTCCATGGAACATACCCATGGTCTCCCAAGAAATAAATTATAATGCAAATGATTAGGCATCACCTTAAACTATGTGGATAGGGTTTTTGGCCCAACTATGATATCCAATGTAATAATACCCAATACTTTTCGAGGAATGTCATCAAAACCTCTAATGTTCTTATACGTATTTTGAATGGATGATATGTCAACCCCCATAGTTTATAGGAATGTGAGGTTGCATATGTTAAGTCCTGAACCACTATCAATTAGAATTCATTTAATAGTGGTGGTTTTGATTTGTACCTGAATGAAGAGTGGAAGATTTTGATCAATAATTGACCGTGAGATCAAATCCTCATTATCAAAAGATGTAACATCCTTGATGTCCTTGATAGTGTTCATGATAATTGAAAAATAAGTTGGGTCTATATCATGAGGCAAATACGTATGATTGAGTGTTTAAAAAAGAATATCTCTGAAAATAGCTGCCTATTATAGTAATCCCAACATAGAAATCTTAGTTCATGTATTTATAAACTAATCCATAAGATCATACTCTTTGTGATGATCCCTAGATCCCATGGTATTATTTTAGGGACAAGGAGGGATTGTTGGATTACACTTCTCCTGTATAGGCCAAGGAGGCATCCAATTTTGTCTAGTGATAGCTCGAACCACAGGATATACTATTTGTTAAGGGAGAGTAGTAGAGGTAAGATGTGAGTGAATATAGTTAATGGGTCTAGGTGGAGGAGTAATAAAAAGAGTCATTTGAGCTATCTGCCATTGAGTAGTAACTGGAGGTAAATCAAAATTGGCCATGAAACAATATTCTCCATAGAAGGGGGTTCAAGGTGAGGTAGAACAATGTGTGAAATAAGTTGAGTTCTAACATGATGCATGAGAGGAGTGATGTATATGTGCATCATCTTAAAAATAGTGGGTAATAGGCATGCAAGACAATCCACAAGACTTTGTACTAAAAAGTAAAAAATGACATCTATCATGATAATCATGATGAAAGGATATAAACTAAAAATTTAGCAAATGATGGAAATAAGAAGGGAAACCCTAGAGGTACATTAGGGTTTTAAACAATATGTTCAAAGTAAGTTAGGTTCACCAAATGATTTAACTTTTAAGGTGTTATGTAATGTAAACCCTAGGTTGTTAAAAGGTCTAAGTATAGTAAATCAAGGTATAAAATATGAAATAAATATAGCCACTAATTTATATAAGAATTAACCTAATATGATATTTCTAAAAATAGTAATAAATGACACAAATAAGTACTTATCTAGAAAACTGACTGAGATAGATGATCTAGAGGCTGAAAAATGGCACAAAAGCTTATCTAAGTGTCACAAATAGGGCCTAAGTGTCAAAAACCCTCTTGAATAGTAGTGTTTTACCTTGGACAATAGTGCATTGTGCTAGTATCCCACTTTTAGTGATAATGTCCTTTGTGTAGAAACTATGACCTTCTAGGTACACCTCCAGTTGAGTCTGATTTGTTTGTGCTTGTGTGAGCAAGCCAAGATTCATTATTTATGTACTATTTTTGACTGATTTAGGAGAAAACCTTAAACTTTCATTTTATTAGGATATTTTAGTGGCATAATTAGAAAAAGTGTGATGTTAGCTAGGTAGTATATAAATCCTCAACACCTCACTGTGTTGAGAGTTGCCTACATACCAATATTCAGAGGAGGAATCAAGCTCGATGTAGTTATCCCACCTAAGTGTTTAGTGAAAGTGAAGTGAATGCTAGTATGAGTGATGAATTTAGTGCTTTAAATGAGGCTTGAGACTATAAATCTATGTATTCTAGGCTTGGGATGGTTATATATGATTATATGTAGAAGTACGACAGAATAGGGATCAATAACATTGATTGTGCATAAATTATTCTAAGCTTGTTTGTGTATTTTGCATTTGATTTCCATCTAGTGGATAAAGGGCTAAAATTCATGTATATATACTAATCTGGTGCTTATGCAGATTGTGAAATAGGTCTAGGACAACCCTAGGTGTATTAGTGTTAGGAAATAGTCCTAACATGGATAATTAAATAAAATATATTATAAGGATGTGCAAATCATGTAGTGATTTTGTATGAGGGTTTTTAGGAGTTAGTAGTTATTAGTGGTTAAAAAAATACCCTATTGTTAGATTTATATTCTTATATATTGTAATATTTTTGATATAATAAAATGTGTCGGTTGAGTGATTAAATTATTGTTTTTGAGCCTTCAGCTCTTCCCCCACTAGGGGTATTTTTAATTTCTAGTATCAGAGCAGGCCCATCCTAGACCTATCTATACCCTCCATCCATTTGTGTTTGCATCAAATTGGATTAATGGCTATATAGTGCATTCCATGTGCAAATGCCAATTTTTTCCAATCACTCCTACTTGCACATTGACAATAATTTGTAGTGCAGATCACGTGCACAATTGTTGTTATACACCACCCACCTGCATCTTCTCCTCTTCCATTATGTTCACCTCTATCTACTATTTTCACACCATTCTATTTATAGTTTGCATCAAAAAATAAAAAAATAGAATAGTTTTTGATTTTTTCTATTTAGGATCTTTCTATAATTTTTTGTTTGAGGTTGCAAGAAGTTTTTAGATTTATAGGAAATTTAGTTTTGTAGCAGAGGAAGAATTAAATATCTTCGTGGATACAACTCTTAAAGGGTTTTATTTAGTGTATGTATTCAAAGTCACACAATGTATTCTTAGATCTGCATTGAGGTAATACCTGGTGAGCACACCCATCACATATCATTTTTTATTATGGGAATTTAGAATATATCATCATCAGATCTCACACATTCAGATCGAATAACTTGAAAACACTCCTCTAACATGAGCTTGACTTACTCAAGATCAAATCATTAACCTCATCACTTGGCTTATCTTTGGATGTGTGACACAACATTATCAAATTATGTTTGGCACCTGGTTTGGATCCAACAACTCATAGACTATTATCTTCACTGCTTGTGAACTACAAATAATTACCTCACTTAACCTTAGCATTTTATATAGTGATCTCGCTGTCAACATCCCATCGAGCTCCACCTCTCTGCTCAGGGTTATCACTGCCAAACCTTGCCCTTATCACACAACACTTAGATGAATTTGCATTGATAACAACATTTATAAGATCTTGCATCAGTTTCATTCACATTCAAAGGAGTTCTCCCACTATGAATCCCCATCTGGGGCATCGATATCGGTATTTGGTTCATTGTTATTCATGAAAAGTGGATCAAAACTCAATTTTTTGAGTTACCTCAAAACCTAGCCCCAAGCTCGTGGATCTCCTAAAACCAATCCTCCACTAAAGTCTATTGTCTATCCATGCCTTCTTAGCTACAAATAACCTTGGCCTTCAATCGGTGATGGAATAGTCTTATTTTTTTGTTTTAGAGTTTATTGTTTATTTTTAGGTTGAGTTTAAGTTTTTTATTTTATATTGTTTGCTTTATAAGTTTAGTTTAGTATTTTAAATTTTGTTAAGTTTTTGATTTTGTAGTTTTTATTTATAAAGTTTTATATTTTATTTTAAAGTTTTGTTTTAATATTTTATGAGTTTTTAGATATTGTAGTTTGTTTTGTTTTTAGGTTTGAATATTAGGTTCATTTTTTCAAGAAAGTTTTTAAATCTATTTTTAAGTTCATATTTTTCAAGTATGTGTTTTATTAAGTCAGTTTGTATTTTATTTAATTTTTGATTTATAATTGTTTTTGAAAAGTAATATTTAATTACTTTGTTTCATTTTAAGTTATGGTCAAACTTTTTAATGTGTGTGTTTATATTTATAGTTGTGAGTCATCTTTTATTTTTGTCACGTCTTTATGTCAAAAAAATAAAAGTGTCAAAGTGTAGAGTTGCCTTTATTTTTTGTGTCAAGTCCTTTTTAATTATGAGCTTTGAATAAGCCTCGAGAGATGATCGTAGATAAGATTGGACTTTCAAATTCACATGTTTGTAATTAAATTCATTATCGGTTGAAACCGACATTTGAATTTCTCACCCCATGTTAGAACTAGGGGGTGAATGTTAGGGAATAGTCCTAACATGGATAAATAAATAAAATATATTATTAGGATGTGCAAATCACATAGTGATTTTTCACTAGGGTTTTTAGGAGTTAGTAGTTGTTAGTGGTTAAAAACAACTACCCTTTTGTTAGACTTATATTCTTATATATTGTAATGTTTTTGATTAAATAAAATGTGTTGGTTAACTAATTAAATTATTGTTTCAAGCCTTCAACTCTTCCCCCACCAGGGGCATTTTTAATAATTAAGAATTGAAAAAATATCCATTAGGGTTGAAATTTGGCAAAGGACACTAGCATTGTAACTTGGTCACTAGCGCAAGGTACTAATGTCTAAGGGGTAGAACCTGAAACACTAGGGGATTAGATCCATAGTGGAAGGGTTGGAAATTTTTTTGGGATGTCTAGGGATGTGTAATGCCCATACAAAATCTGGATAAAGCTTGAAAGAGGCCCAAAGATAGGTCTAGGGTCAATCTAGGGATTGGTAGTCTCAAGTGACATTTTATATGACTATAAACTCAATCCAAAATATATATACACAAATATCAAATTTAAGGGCATGTGCATGACACATTGTTTTCATATGCTCAATTTTGCACTAATTCTCTCAGATGGAATGAAAAACCCATGTCATTCTCCATGTTGTATACTCTAGATACCATATGCACCAATTTTGCAATTGTTTTTAACCAAGATTACCCCATACTAATACCTCATTCTGTTTATAATGGTTGGAATTCCTGAGTGGCCTAGAGTAGCCTTTTACATTCTTGAGTGGCCCAAAGCCATTTTACAT
Organism: Torreya grandis; assembly: GCA_037957365.1. Lineage (NCBI taxonomy): Eukaryota > Viridiplantae > Streptophyta > Pinopsida > Cupressales > Taxaceae > Torreya > Torreya grandis. Next base: position 3,196,452 of record JARHVA010000570.1, on the reverse strand, counting down.
TTCAAAGTTTTCATGTGGCTTAGATCCATCTTACATAGTTTCAGTTACATCACACAATTTTAGTTTCAGGTGCATCTAATAGACATGGGTAGGAAATTATGGATTCATAGCCTACTTGATTCTTGAGGCACATACATAAGGGGATTGGATAATTCATCATTCCAATCCAAGTTATTCACATATTATGATCCACCAAATAGGGGTGGGTAATGATGGAGTCAAGGCCAACTTGAGTTCTTGAGTTGTGCACACATGGGGATTGGGCAAGCCATCAACCCAGTCCAAGTTATTCACTATTTGATCACCATCTACATGCACACACAACATGTCAATAAAATTTTTCATTGGTTTATGTACCTAGTGAGGTGTATTCATTCATTTCCTCTCTCTCACATCTCTTTACTCAATATTTTCTTTTATTTTCTTATTTATTAAGTATTGATTCATACATGTTTCATTTGTAAGACACGCAATGCAAGACAATTCATAGAATCAAACCCACATTCATGGGCTTTGCCTCCTAGGTAAGTCCAAGTACATTTCTCTTTCTTATATCCTAGTCATTTCAATTTTCTACATTTATAGAATAAAGGGGGCATAAATATAGTCATCTAAAATGTCATTTAATGCAATGAGTGTCACTTGAGACCAACCTATCCTTAGCTTAACCCTAGGCTTATCTTAGGGCCTCTTTTGATCCTTTTCCAACTTATATGTATATCGATCCCATGCCTAGATATATCAAAATCTACATTGAGCCATCACCTAGGTATCCCCAATCATTTTTTCACATGTCCCAACCACCTAGATAATAGCTCTACCCCTTTGATCTATAACATAGTACACTATTGGCAAAGGGGCAATGTTATTAACCTTTAGCATCCTTTTCCCCCAATGGATATATTTCCACTCAATGAAGCATCTTAGGGTTAACCTATACACATTTCATGTCTCAACTAACATCAGAGCACTATATAAAGATCACTCGCATTCATTTATCCCTTAGATGGTAAATCTCATGAACAAGATCAAAATTAGTTGTGGAAATTAAAGTTATTAATCCCTATTTACCCCTATTTTTGCATACAATCCTCTAAAGTATCCCAAAGATAAATTTTACTCAAATTTTTAGTTTCAAGTTGCATTCAAATCATTCAAATTGGAATTCATACTCAATCATACTAGCATTAGTCTCACTTGCACTAGTACTTAAATTAGGAGAACTACATTAGGATTGATGTCTTTTCAAGGTATTGGTATGTATGTAACACTCATCACATAGGGTGTTGAGGTCATGTCTAACCTACCTTAATAATTACACTCTTCTTACACTTATGTTCATCAAAACCCTAACAAGTATAGAGGCTTAGGGTTTCATAGTGAAATAAATCAAAACAAAGTACATATGATGATCTAGGTCTCAATCATGTAGGTACAAGCTTCCAAGACTAGAGCAAAGTTTTCCCCAAGTTTCATTGATTCATCTACACAGGGTCAATATCACAACATAAAAGGTCAATAGCATAGTGCACTATTAGAAAAGAGGGTTGCACTATTATGCAAAGAGGGTTTTGACACCTATTCTCTACTGATGATAGTTTTCCCTACTTCTACATCATTTTATACCCTACCACTTATCTATTTCAGTCATATTTTATAGCTAAGTACACCCTTTTCAATTCACTATTATTTATAGGCTAAGAAAAAAAAAATTATTGTATAAATCAATGGCTGGTGATACTATAGTATTTTATTCCCTAATTTATTATTTAACTATTTTATCTACTCGGGATTTTGCATAAATTCCCAAAATAGTTAAATCAACCATAAATGAAAATTATTTTTATGGTCATACTACGTATGGCAATGCTATGAATATTAATGGTACTAGTGGATCTCAAAACATAGAAAATGAAGAAGTAAATAAAGAAATATTAAAAATAATTGCTCAATTTAAATAAACTATTAAGGACCATTGTGAAAATTTGAATGACATATTTCTCATCTTACAAAGGAAATATTATCTAAGAAATATGTATTTGATGAAGTACATACTACAATTATAAATTTGAATGTTTCTATTACAGCTACTAGAGGTTATCCATTAAGTAACTAAGATAGAGCTCATAGTGTTGATACTCTCATGAATCTACCTAATACTTCTACTCAAGTTACTATGAGTATTCCTTCTTAGATTAATGGTAGTTTTGTGCTTCCTACTATTTCTCGACTTTCTCATTCTATTTTTCAATCTCCATATTTTTGTCATAACATTATTTTATATATTTGTACATGTGTGAATTTTACTTCTTAAGATGTACTACTTCAATAAATTATTCAAGATAGGCAAACATAAATTCAACAACTTTCACAAGGATCTCAAATATTAAGTCATGCAGTGACTTCTCATGATATTTTAATCAATACATTAGATTATGAGGACTTTTTAGACCATTTATATATTGGTTTCATTGCACCTAAGTTTTAATCATTCAAAAACAAGGGTGATTCTCCATAACATATCAAAAAATTCAATGTTTCATGTATTGACTTTGCAAAAAATGATATATTGTTGACAAATATTTTTCCTATAACTCTTAGGAATTATGCCCCAGATTGTTTTAATACCATAACATTAGGATACATGCATTATTTCAATTCTTTGGATGATCTAGTTTCTTAGCTCATTTTAAAATCAACATTAGGTAAAAGATCATATTTTCATAACTTGCATAGTTTAAACAATGACCTAATGATCCTATTAGTGAGCAAGTTTTTTAATTCAAAGCAATGATTATAAATACTCTCACCAATTAATTGAGATTTAATTATAAAGTATTTTCTCTCAAATGTTTCTTTATCCTATCAAGGACAGAGTGATGTTTGACACACATATATAATAAAACATTCATTGAATCATTTTTATTCAGATAATTGAGAAACACTTATAGAAGTCTTTGATCCTACAAACTAGGATTTAATCCTCATCTCACCTTATTCTCACTCATCTATTCTAATATATAGTTGAGTTGTTACAAAAAATCAATTTACGCACACTCTAATTTACTATGACTAATATAAGACTAATACATCATTAAATAATGATGTAATAACCTATGATATTTATAACATTTTCCATTTAGTAAAATATAGTTCAAATAAAAATGAATCACAATTCACTAGAACTGGGACATACTTTAGTTCAAAATAATCATCAATAGATAGGAACACATCACCAATCCAATGAAGGTAGTATGAACTAGGAGTCACACTAAGTTCATACATTACATCCATGTAACTAAGGACTCAAACATTTATTCACATTAAACAATTACTTTTGTATAGATATGGACATACCTAACTATTTGTCATAGATTCAAAGACATAAATAGGGACATACTCAATTGATCACCAATTTGATCAATCAGATTGATCCTTAATGACCTTTACAACTTGGGAATATTGATAAATATTCTATTCACTACATGTGTAGCATGGACCTCCACTTCATTTTAATTCTACTCCTCTGGTTGGTTGTGCTCGAGAAGATACAAATCAAAATAGTGGGACTCAATCCTCACCATGCCTTCAATAGATGTTTACCACCTCACTGATCATTTCATAAACACTCATTACAAATCATCACTACCATTGATCACTAATAAGAATATGGTAATCACTACACTAATCACCATACTTAGCTTTAGTTTATTTGGCACTATAGTAAACAACCAGTCTCAGAGTTAGCGATAAACTTGAGATTGTGATTTTACTTCTTCCTCTATTCTTTTCCAACCTCCTCTTGACTTATTTCATATAACTCATTTGATACAACTATATATCACATTTTGATAGTTTCATGAGTATACATTTATATACAAATTCCCCACTTAGAGTGGACTAACTCATTTGTTAATAGTTTTAAATGTTTAATTAAATGTAACTTGCATTTTAATAATATCATGTCATGTCTTACTGGTGTGGGTTGATCATTTAAGACAACTTCCAAATACAATTAGTTATATTTCTTATCCTAGTGCTAATCTACCTAGATTAGCAACTACTCCAACACTTGCATAGGAAAAGAGAAAGAGACAATAAAATGCAAATATAGTGATGCATCAAGATGGAAATGGGTGGCATTGGGTTCTTCCCCTGCCTATGTATGACATATAACTAATAAACATTTAAGATAGGTGGAAACACAATGTATGAGCAAATTCAAGAGGAAATAACAAGCTTTATAATGACAATGGGGCATTCATAGTAAAAATAAAGATAAAGGATAGAAAAGATAGAACCACATAAGTTTTTATCAATTACTTAATTTATATTCTGTTGAAAATATGTTATACAAGGGATTGTTTTCTATACATAAACCATATTTTAAGGCCATGACACCATGAAACAAAATGATGCCCATGTGGATCCAAGAAAGAGCCAACAACAAGTCTAACCTTTATATAATGAGAAAAAGAAAGAAGAGATCCTAGATAATAATTGAATTCCTAGCTACCAAGGGCCAAAATTAGAAGAGATTTTTAATATAAAAGCTTCATTTTATTCCAACCCCTATAGATTTGGTGGATCAAATAATCTTTTCAATTTTTCATGCACATGTTATTTGTCATGTCATGCTTGCTTTTCTTGATATATTATGAGTAGTAGAATCTTGGACTATTAAAATAAAAATGGAGTTGGCCTTTTTTACACATATATTTCCTTTTTAATGGAAAATATTTTATCAAATATATCTTATTTATGTCTTTTCTTTTTAGAGAAAAGTTTTTAAACGATTCATCAACCTTATCTTTTCTTATCTTATCTATTTTTAATACTTAATTTTTTTATTTAAATTAGTGGGGTGAGCCCACTAATGAAATAAATTTTTTATGTCTAAACTATTTATAGCTTAGATAATTAATTAAGCTTTTAGCTATAGAGAAAAAAAATTGCTAGAAAATAAAATTGGGAAATAATTGACCTTGTAAATTTTTCTGAACAATAATAAAACAAATGTCAGATTCTCCTGATGTGTGTGCACAAAGATAGATATTTGGCTTCATGACACATACATGGATGGAGTCTCATATTACAAATGACTCTATCTAGACTATAGATGACTAATGACACAAAATTATGGATTATATAGCTTAACCTATAAAATTGAAAATATTTTGACAAGCTATTTATCTAAGGCCATTATAGGAAAAAAAATCAAAGCATAAAGTAGACTTTATAGACTAAAAATTGAGACAAAAAAAAAGAGAAAACTATAGACTATAGACCTAAATATTACGTAAAAAGTTGTAGACTTTATTTATAAAAAAAAATTAAATAAAACTATAGGTTATAGACTATATTAACTTAAAAATAATTAAAAACCTATGTGTTAAATGAAGCATTGATTTGTATATATAAAATTTATTGGATGTTATATCACTAATTGTATCAATGATGCTAGAATACATGTAAACAAAGGGATCTAAGAAATTTAGTGAGTGTGTGGGGATGTAAGAGACATAAATTTTTTAGAGCACTGTGAGGAAAAAAAAGACAAGAGTATAAGAATGGACTTGGCAAAGGATGCAGATACACAAAAATGGGTTGTCAAGGTCGTTAGTAGAATGAAATGCATACACCACATGAGGTTAGAGAAGACTAAGAATATGAGTGCATATAGATGTATGATCATGGAATATTCATCATATGATACACACACAAATGAATACATGACCTTTAATAAACAAAAATGCACACATGACTATTGATATGTCAACTTAGAGTGATGACACTAAAAAGGATTATGTGCATAGAGGTTTCAGTTAGAATAGGTGTAGATACATGCTTAGGTGGAAAATATCATATAGTGTGACACACATAGATGTGTAGTGTGAGTCTATGATAGATGTGAGTAATGAGATCCAATTTGATAGAACACATGAAGGCACACATGATAATAATTATGCCTTAGAAGAATGCATGATGACATGGTGGTTGGGACTATAACTGATAAGATAAGTTGGTAGAGGGGCACAAATATGATAAAAAATACATAAGAATACATGAAGGTGATGTTGATAATAATATTAAATGCACATAAATACACATACATGTAAAATATCTGAAAAATGTGAAAGTATATTATTTTTTTCAAAAAAATCTCCTGTAGAAATTTAAATGACACAACTTTAGCCTCAGGTGGCCTTTTATGATGGAAAAAAGGCTACCCCCATTAAACTTGGCATCGTGGATGCATGTGAGACATTAGAATTAGACCATCCTACTCTAATACCATATAAAAGGTCAATAAATCATTTCTATTCAAACAAATGAGAGATACATATACAATTTTTTTCTCCTAAAAGATAAGATTCAATCATCATCTCTCCATATTCTCAATCCTTTATTATAATCTATAGTTGAGTTGTTATAAAAACTCAATGTACACACAATATAATATACTTTGGATAATATAAGACTAATGCATCATTGAACTATGATATACTAACCTATGCTATTTCCAACATTCAATGTTTTGATGAACTTTGTGTAGATATTAAAATATGATTTTATATGATATACTAGTCTTGTACACTTGACAAATAGCAATGGCTCAACCCTTTAGTTCATGACCTTTCACGTGGCTAAAATGCTCATAATCGCTATCTCACTTTGAAAAATTTCTTATCTTATAGTAAAAACCCAAAATTATGATTACCCATATCACTTGTATCCCACAATATGCATAAAACCTAATTTATATCCTACTCAAATAGTTACAAATCTTCAAGTCTTTTACCTTGTATGACACTAGTGTTTAGATTAGGACACTAACATCGATGTTAGTGTCCCAACTCTGATGTTAGTGTCCCTTCCTTCTAAATGATAAAATATCAAATATTTAGACATGTATGGGTTGGCCTTTTTTTATTATTTAACCCTCATGTGATATTATTTCAAAAGGTGCAATATAAATATAAACTAAAGTCCATTCATTATTAAATCTATCAAATATCAAGCAAACACTTCTCAAACTCACACTATAGTACTAAAAATCATTTTCACAACTAATTTATACTTACCTATTTAAAAATAAGTCATAGGAACAATATTATTACATGTTTTAAGCATTTAAAGAGCAACCCATGAGGAATATTTTTCAATTTACAAACTAAATCACTACATGCACTCGCATATAGTATATTGCACAATTGTTCACACACAAGCCCACATAAGGGGGAAAACTACATTGGTTTGAGGTTTTATTAAGAATATATGGATATGTAGGAAATAATCATTAACTAAGGGGCCTTTGACATTAGTTTGAATTCACCTGATCCCACTAACCCTTATTTTACAAGGTGTCATACTAAGTTGGAAGACCTAGGTTTTTGAGTTAAACATTGATATCCATAACCTATATGTAAGATCTAAATAGAGAATATAAAAGGTGATAGTGAACCCTAATAGGTACTTGTTCATTATATAAAAGGACCTATACTTCATTCTAGATAGAAGCATTGAAATCAGGATGAAAGCATCAAAATCAAGATGGAAACATTGATGCTAGTGTCCACAATTTGACGCTAGTGTCCATGTTGATATAAAGCTAAACTTCATAATTTGACTAATCAAGGAAGAACATTATATAATATTATTCTACATATATACTTCTCAAATCTTCCTTTACATTAGTAAATAAGATAAGTATTATTTCTTGTTTATGTTGCTACATTTAAATTATTATTTTGTGTTGTACTTTCCATATTTAACATACTTTCATAATTCAACAATGTATCACAATATTGTGAGTCTAAATTATTTAATTGGCCTATTTTTAAATATATTACTCTATATTGGATTAGTATGTCCCCCCAACCCATAAAAAAGGGTTAAACATTTGTGAGCCTAACCTCTAAGTCTTCTTGTGCAACCCTAGCTTGCCTTAGGTTTTTAACCTTATAGGTTTCATATTGTCATGATTAATTTTCATACCTACTTTTTTCCCATTATTAATGACATATTTATTTTCATTTAAAATGTAAAATTATATTAACAAGGATAATTTCAAAACTAAAGATAAGGAGGCATTAATTAATCATATAAATACAACTAAGGAATTAATTGATGTATTTTTGTATGTTACACAAGATTAAATCAATAAACATGTTAAGGCCAATGCATCCACATCTAGTTATGGTGTGACCTTAGGTGGTAATACCATATATTAGATCTCATTATCCCTCCCTCTAAGCACACCATTTATTCCTACATCTAGTGGGGACACGTGATATATTTACAAGCCATTGTTCCCTAAGATTCAAACACATATTTCTACATCTTCAATGGGAACAATCAACACTTCAAATCAATTAATAGTTTCAATTCATTCCTCAACACAATGAATGTTTTCATCCCCTTTGGTGACTTCTCAAATATCAAATGTTAATCCCAATGGGTCTACTATACAAACTCTTCTCTAAGTTATTCAAACTTTGAAAGCTAAGGTTACAAATATTGAGCAAAATGATTTAAAATGAACTCATTCTATTGATTCATAAGATGTATTGCATAATCATATTGCACCTGAGATATCTTTTCACCCTTTTCCAACCAATTTTATATCACCCATGTCTATACTTTATGAATTCAAGGGTAGCCTTGAGCAGTATATCTAATTTTTATATGCAACATACTTTGATTATGATTCCAATGTTAAAATTTTGAATTTTTTTCCAAGAAGCCTAAATTACTATGCTTTGTGATGGGTCTATGATATACCAATATAATCAGTGAAAGCATTCAAACATTTATTAGATTACTTTCTAACACATATTTCAATCAACATCATTTAAAATATGTCATATGCATAAATTGCCAAGATCAAGCAAGGAATCAATGAGATTATTAATGAATATGTTTTGAGGTACAAGAAAATGTTGGCCAAAATGAAAAATCTAATGGAAGATAAAGTTATTCAAGATATATATAATCAAAGTTTGCTTTACCCACTACATGAATCTATTATCTTTAACAAGTTTAAATATTTTGATGATGTATTCCATATTATCTGAGATCAATAAATGAAACTTATTGTATTGAACAAGCTTAAGTATGTAGCAAACACATTGACTACATCTACTACCAAGTTTCATATCAAAATAAGCTATAAGATTAAGCCTATTGAGTCTAAAAAGGAAGTAAAAACTATGGTTAATACAGTGTCATAGTAACTTGATAGACTTATCTTATCTAATGCACCTAAGAGATAATTTATATGATTAATTGAGTCTCCAAATTCACTCCTTACAAAGCTTGTGGAGTGTCATCTCATATCTCTCCCTCCTCCCTTAGAGGTAGATACAATCTGACCTTTACCAAAAGGATATGATGAAAATGATTATGTGATTATCACTAATGTGTCAGGTATTCTATAAACAAATTTTATAATTTGAAGCACAAGATATAGGACCTCATTAATAGTGAACATGTCATATTTGATGATCTTCCAAAGGATTCAAGATCACAACTTGGTGATAATCAAAACTAGAAGATATTCAACACTCCATTACAAGATCATTCTAAGGAAATAATGGAAGTGAAAATGGCATAAAATGCACATCCTCATCCACCACAGTATTTACACAATTAGATGGGATTCTTGGCACACTTAAATACATGGTATCTCATATGATTCAGAGGCATTCTATTACATCTGATGATAACAAAATTATGGATGATGACTCAAATCTTCACTCATTATTTATTAGGGAACATATTTATCATCAACCTATATTACTTTTTTTGGTAGATAATGGTTGTAGTGATAATGTATGTACCATGACATTATTTAAATATTTGGGATACACACATGATAATCTATACCCTTCGACAAACATGGTCAGAGCATTCAATAGGAAAGCACAACATGTTCTTGGTGAGATTGATGTTCATTTACAAGTTATTCCAACACATGTGACTACAATAGTTTCAATTATACCATATGAAAGAGTATTTTATATGTTACTAGGATGACCTTGAATTCATAAGCATCATGTAGTACCCTCCCAATGCATATATGTCTCAAATATAATCATGCCAATAGGGTAATCATAGTTTTAGGGAATCAGTATGAACATCCATTACAATAAGAGAAGTTTATTCCAAGACAACTAATTATACAACCTAATAAGGTTAATCATGAGTTAAAAGGTGAGAAAAACGTAATCCCATTTCTTAGGTGACCAATACTTGAGAGGTTATTACATGAGAGATACATAGTTGACTCCACAGAGTCCTCATTTAAACCTACATAACTCATCTAATTGCTAAGGACAAATCAACATGTTTTTAAGAGGGTACAAAGATCCATAATTAAAGTTTTATTGAATAAGTAATAGATTAATAAGAAATGAATTCCATGAATCACTATATCTTCTACTAATGATTCATGACCACAAAGTTCTATGAGGCACATGTAGATTATCATAGATTCTTTAGTTCAAGATTTAACACATATACTTGATCCTTGGCAGTATGACTAGTTGTTTATACCCCATATTGGTCCTAGAGAACCATATGAGCATCCCATATATGGGATCATAAGATATCCCTTTCTTCCTTTCAAATTTTAAATATGCAAAAATTTAAAAAAATAAAGAAAATATAAAAACATTCAGATAAATAAAAAATACAAAAATATTTAACATTTACATGTTTGATAACTTTTGCATATATATATTTTAATTTATGTTAGTTGATATTATATCAAATAATTTCTATACACATATATGTTTCATGGGTACTTGAGTTTGATACATAAATACACTAGATACATGACACATGCATATACATATGCCATACCTTTCCTCTACCTACATGGCATGTTACATTAGGGGTAGTTGATTCTTTGATCATGATTGATATAGGTTACATTATTTTATGATAAATCTACATTATCATGATGAGATTATATATTAATTCTTACACATGTTTATTCTCATGCTTAAATCTTACACATTGTGTTAGATATGCTATGCTATATGACATTTTTCTAATACACGCATGCAAGGACTAGTATGATATGCTTATGCTTGTTGCTGATATTTCACGTATTCATCTTATCACATGGCTTGATTGAGTGTACTTATTTTTTTGACCTTATTTTGATTATGGAACATTTGAAAATGATCATTATTTATTGGCCATGGGACCCTTGAATATTGTTTTATGGTGTGTGGACATTTAAACATGTCCTCCCTTTGAGTTTGTGGCATTTGAAAATATCCCTTATTTTTAGTCTCTTTAGACCATTTTTACCTGACATTGAGTGATCTTATGTGTATTCTTGATTATTTTTTGAGTTTTTTCTTATTACTTCAAGACGTTTCCATGATCCATATCATGCATCTTAGGGCTTGTTATGATTAGATATTGTGAGCTTCATTGATAAATATACTTAGATAGGATACCATTTTATTCTTGATTACTATATTATTGATACATATATGACATGGTTATGTTATCGTTTTGACGTAAGGTGATTATCAGGTTGAACTCCCCTTACCTCAAAAGTGTGACATATTAGTGGGGGCATGTCATAGAGACATGAGTCCACACATAGTTGGAAAAGTTATTAGAATTTGATATAATTTACGTGATTAATATACACACTTGGGACATAATATTATGCATTTGGAACTATTTTTATATATTTGAGATAGAGTTTTTCATATTTGTAACAAATATTATACATAGTTTATAGATCAAAGGTTACATTTTGACAAATACTTCAACTTGAGACACATTAGAGGTGTATATTCCATGAAAATGCACCAAATAACAAATATGTATTTAGATTATACATCATTTAAAATAAATTTGATGAGGAGGCATCAACAAGGTTCATTCCTTTCTCACCACAAATTGATGCATCAACCTTACCAAAACACACTGATTGAGATTTTATCTAAATAAAAAAATTAGCTCCCTTGATTAGTGCGGTTGAGATTCAATGCCCTTGATGACCTTGTCACTACTTCCCATTTTTTAGGTTGATATATTAGATAGATTAAGTTTACACTTGGGTTATGTGATTGAGATTCAATTATCTCAATGGCCTTGGCATAACTCACCCTTGCACCAGATTGGGGGTATAATCACCCTCCAAATTCCCATCTTCACATATCTAAGGTTTAGTTGTGAAATTATCTCTCCAATTCTTCAATGAGGAAGCATCATCACCAAAGCAAAATACCAAGGGAAAACATGGTTGCATAGATACACAAGTGTACTCCTTCCTTTTTCTCTTTACTTTTAAGCATTACAATATTCAATTTTAAGATTATATACACTAATTACATTGTAACATGCTCTTGGTTGTGGGTAATACACAAAAAACAATCTAAACAAGGCACAAACAAAGGTAAGTGTAAACATTATTTCTACATTATATAGTACCTCAGTATTATACACTTGGAAATACATCTCATAGATGTATCTTATGCTTATAAACCATTCCCATTCCCAAAAGGCTTGCATACACTATCTCTATATGAAAAATTACTTATCTCTTAGTCCAGCCAATGTTATTTTGATGACTCAGACCTTCTATCATGATCATAATGTTAAAAACCTACTTATCTTCTATTTCTACAAGTTATAGACCTATGTCTATTTTTCAACTATTCAAACACTTATGTCCTAGTCAAACACCTACATCGATGCAAGTGTCTTATCCCAACATAAGTGTCCAGTGCCTTAAATTCATTTAATTTTAAAATGAAACATATACCTATGGTCAAACTAAGTGATTTAATGTGAGATATTCTCCAAAGGACACACACACAAATCAACCCTTAGTCATTCCTCACCTAGCAACTTATTACCTATAACAAGGTAAAATACCAACAATTAGCCAATCAGGCATTCAAGTGAGCAAAAATTCCCTATTTTATCTTATTTATATATCAGTCATAAGGGAAACACATATATAGGTTTGAAGTACTGAAGGATCATTCTATGAGTCATATTCTCCAAGTTACTACCTATGTCACTCAATTTACTTATTTATCACACATTTCTTCCTTATGCATACACAAGCTAAAATATAGGGTAAAACTACATAAGTCTGAGGCCCTATTCAAAGTATTATCCATGTAAGTAGTGCCCATTAATAGAGGGGTCCTTGGGGGTAGCTCAAGACTATGATACTAACCCATTTTTTCCACAACCACTATGAAGATGAATAACTAGAGTTTTGATATTTGACAAAGAATAACAACCCATGATCCAGATCTGAGCAAACCAAAGTGAATGTGACATATAACCCAAAATATTCTATGTGGCCACACCCATATCCAATAGTATTATATATAGGACACCTACATCTAGGTTAGATATATGCATTAACAATCATCTGAGATCACATAAGTCAAATTTATAGAATGTGATGATTGATCCAAAATTTAGATCTAATCTATTTCTAGCCTATTTCATATCATATCTTTATGCACAAAATAAACTAGATAATTATCTAATTTTCATTATCATTTCAATATGTAACATAGTTTTACTTACTATTTTTATCATATATTAGTATTTAAATTAAAAATACTATTTATCTAAGTTTTGCAAATTAATTGGACAACTATAGAGATAATTTATCACCCTTGTGCCTTGGGATATCTCTACCCCTTTAACCCTATATCCCCCAGTCTATATTTTAGGGTTAAATTTTTTAGTGAAGTCATCTTTATTTTGTTGAACCAAACCCTATTTTGCATGCAGGGTTTTGTAGAAATTGTTTTATGATTATATAACAACTCAGTCTTTTACACTTGACAAACTCAGACCTTCACTGATCCTCTTAGTTTTATACCTTTGCTACTACAAGTCTCACATCTACTCTATCTTATGCCTATTGGCCTATATCTCTTAGTTTGACCATTCTTATGTTGATGACACAAACCTTATCTCTTGCCTAGAATGATTAAAATTTACTCATCTTCCATCTCTAATTTTTTTGAACTTGTACCTACTTTCTTGCTCCCTAGACACTAAACTCTAAGATATACACTAACATTAATGTTAGTGTCCTAACTCGACACAAGTGTCTAGTGCCCTAAATTCATCTATTTTTTAAATGAAGTGTATCCTAATGGTTGGATTAAGTGATGTATTGCAAGTTATTAATACAAAGGGATTGATATAAATACAAGATCAACCCTCATTCATTCCTCACCTAACAACATGAGAACAAAACTAAGTATTCTTACCAAAGAGAATTCAAAGATCACGCAATTGAATACAGATTCTCTATTTCCATACTAGTCATAGGTAGAACATATTTATAGGTCTACACTACTTAATGAGTATACCAAGTGATCAATTTTCTAAGTTATAAGCTAGGTCACTATTGTACTTATTTTTCACATATTGTATGATTCACACATTACCGACATGTATGAGATAACTACATGAGTCTGAGATCCTCTTCTAGAGTATTGGCTATGAAGGAAAATCTCTATAATAATGGAGTCTTTGGGGTCAACTTGAAACCATTTTACCATTGACCCATTTTTCCCTGAGGTCACTATAAAGATGGAAAATGAAGGTTTTGCCATTTCACAAGGAGCAATAGTCCAAGACCTAGATCTGAATGCACTAGAGTGAAGGTGAAGCAAAAACCAAAAGCATCTAGGTGTTTACATCTTTTTATAGTAGGTATTTTATATAGAACAATTATGTCAAACACATATAATAACATTGATGCAACTATCCTAAATTGACGTTAGTGTCCAAAGCTCGAAAAGAATTAGATCTAGAATCTCATGTCTGTTCCAGAACTATCTTCCAACATTTTTATTTCCTATTTTAGATCCATCACTATGTTAACATTAGAATTAGCTAAGTATATTACTTCCTTATTATTTTTGTACATAACTTAGTTATACTTTCCATATTCAGACTATCTTAGCATAATAAATTTAGTGTATGCATATATTTGAGTTATAACATCTAATTGGCCTGTTATAGATATGATTATCACCCTTGTGCCATTTCATCTATATATACCCCTTTAATCAAAATCTAGGGTTAAAAATAAGATCATTTAGATTATATTTAGGGTTAAACATTTGGTGAACCTGATCTTTGAACATCAAACCTTAGGGCAAATTTAGAGTTTTATGATTTTCTTATGATTGTTGTACTTTATTGCAAATTTTAATTTTTTAATTTGTAAAGTAATGGAAAATATTAGTGAAAAAACCCAATTAAAAATGGAAGATAAAAAATAATTGATTACTCATCTCAATAATAAAAAGGCATAATGGATGCATTTTATTTATGTTATAACAGATGAAATAAGTAAACAAGATAAAACTAAGGATGCCTCACCTAATGATGGTGAATCCTTAGAAGGTACTCTAACTGAGCCCATGGACATAAATCTACCTACATACAGTGGGGGCATGGGTTCTATGTTTAAAACTTTGTTCCCTTAAACTACCATTACTACATATATCATGAAATTACCAATTTTTTCAACACAAATACCAATTTCAATACCTAGTACTACTCAAACCATGTTTGCATCCCCTTTGGTGACTACTCAACTTGATAATCTAAATCCCACTGGGCCTAGAGTTCAATCACTCATTTAATTTGTAGAGACCTTAAAGGATAAGGGTAAAAACATTGAACAAAATACTTTGAAATCCCATCATGCTATAGATTCACAATCTGTGTTGCATAACCTTATTACACTTGAGATATCTTTGCACCCTTTGCCAAATAGATTTTTTGCACCTAAGTTCACATTATGATGGCAAGGGTGATCCTAAAAAATATCTTCACACTTTTTATGTGGCATGCCTTGAATATGCATAAAATGATAAATTTTGACAAAATTATTTCCAAGAAGCCTCAAGGACTATGCTTTGAGATGGTTCTATGATTTACCTCTCCAATATGTAAAAGCATTCAAACCTCTTATAGACCAATTTTTAGCACACTTTTCCATTAATATTTTTGAAAAGATTTCTTATGCCCAAATTTATAAAATCAAACAAGGAACCAATGAACCTATCAATGATAATGTCTTGAGATATAAGATAATTCTAGCCAAAATGACCAATCTTATGGTAGACAAAGAGTTGCAAGACATATTCAAACAAATTTTGCTTGATCCATTACATGAGTCCATTATTTTTAACAAGTTAAAATCTTTTGATGATTTATGCCATGTTGTACGAGATACTTAAATGAAGTTTATGCCATTAAATAAGCTCAAGTATGTAGAAAATACACAAACTACATCTACATCTAGTTCCAAATTTACAATCAAACCAAGTTATAAGGTAAAACATCTTGAGCTTAAAAAGGAAACAATCACCACAATTAACATAGTTTCAAAACAATGTAATCAATTTATCTTATCCACTGTACCCAAAAGACAATTTACATGTTTACCTGAGTCCCTAGCTTCATTACTCCCACATTTACTAGAGTGCCAGGTTATATCTCTTTCTCATCCCATCAAGGTTGATATGATTTGATCTCTACCCAAAGCATATGATGTGAATGATTATTTTGATTATCATCAAGGACTAGATCATTCTTAAAGTAGATGCTTTACCTTAAATCATAAGATCCAAGATCTTATTGATGAAAAAAATCTTACATTTGAGGATCCTCCAAAGGAATCAAGCTCATAACCTAGTGATCACCACAAACAAAATATATTTAACAATCCTTTACAAGACCATTCTAAGAAGGAACCAAAAATCTAAATGTAATATAATGCACATCCTCCTCCCTCACATTCTGAACACCCACTTGATGGGATTATTAGTACTTACACTTGACATATACCTCCTATGGTTAAGATACCTTCTATTTACTTTGATGATGGTGAAATTAAGGATGATGACTCTGATCTTCATTTTATATTCATTCAAGCATATATTTTTTTACCATTTGAGCATATCTTGATAAACACCCCATATGTAGTGTTATTATTGATAATGGTACAAATAAAAATGTTTTCACCATGACATTACTTATGCACTTGGGTTATAATCATCATTATTTTCACCCCTCTACCATATCAATTATAGCATTTGATGGGATGTTATATAAGGTTCTTGATGAGATTGACTTACCTTTATAGGTTAGTCCCACACATGTGGTTACTACATTTTTATTTATCCCTTCCACATTTATCTTTGATATGTTATTGGGAAAACTTTAGATACACACCCTTCAAGCAATGTTGTCTATAGTGCATGGGTGTGTTAAATACATTCATGCCAATTAGGTAATTACAATTTTTGTAATTCCATTTGAACATCCTCTTGAACAAGAGATAATTATACATAGGCAACTAGATATCAAGCCTATTAAGGTTAATCCACCATAAAAGGGTAAGTAATAGGTAATCCACTTTATTAGGTGGCACATAATTGAAACCATTACACTAGAGACACATGGTGGATTCCAAAAAATACCCTTCTACTACACACCATACTCAGCTATCCAAAGCACCTAAACATGATTCGACTATTTTCAATCCAATGAAACAATAGATCACCCAACAATGGGTTCTAAGAACCCCTACTCCTTTTACTCCTAATATTACTTCATGACCATAAAGTTCTATTTTACATATGAAAAGCACCATTAATAGCATAATGATATATATTGCACTTATACATGCCCTTAAACATCATAAATAGGGTATTAAACCAGGTTCATAGTGGGGAGACATATATGACCATCCATTGCATGGAATCATAGGATAATATTTCCTCTTAAAAAATTCCAAAAATACCAAAAAAATAAAAAAAACATTCAAAAATCCAAAAAGGTTTTTACCACATACATGTTCTATTGGATGCTTGGCATCTCTATGCTAATTCCACATTGATGGATGACATATTTAGTTACTCCTACATACAAAAGTGTACCATATGACTACTTTAGTGTGATACAAACATATATAGATACATGATCTATTCCTATCTTAGATGATGGGACTTACCTCTACTCATGTCATGCAAACATTGGGGGCATCCACTTCTTTGATCTTGATACACACATGTTATATGGATTGATGATCATACTACATTATCATTTTTAATCTTACATATGTATTTACACATGAATTTTTCCATGGTTATATATTACATAGGGTACTTTATATGTTATACACTTGACATTTTTTCCTAACACATTTGATCCATGAGCTAATATGAAATGCTATAGTGGTTCCTTATACTACACTTTATGCACTTACTTGAGTGTCTTTCCATGTTATTATATTTCTTATTCGATCACTTGAATATGCTCCTTTGCTTGTGGACCCTGTGCCTATGTATGATTTATTTGACATTTACAAATTCCATTATTTTTTGTATGGACATTTGACTAAGTCATGTCCCTTCATTTGCGTGGCATTTGAACATGCCCCTTATTTTCAATCTCCTTGGACCATTACCTTTTGACTTGTTTTTGAGTATTCTTATGTGTGTGCTTGTTTGCTTGTTGAGATTATACTATTATTATCTAGATTTTGCCCTAATCCTTATCATGTATATTAGGCCTACACATGATTGCATAAGTTATATGTGATTCAATGATATATCTACCTAGACATGTTTCCTTTTATATGCTACATGATTACATTCATAGAATATACAATTGTCTTAACCTTTTGAGGTAAGGTAACTACCAGTTCCTATCTTTACCTCACCTCAAGGGGGGAATATTAGTGGGGGAATGTCATAGAGGCATGTTATCCACACTTGGAATAGTTTACAAATTCGGTGGGGGCATGCTTTAGAAACATGTTCTCCATACTCATTTAGTATATGGTACTTATATTAGTTTTTAGATTTAGCGGGGGCATGCTTTGGAAGCATGTTATCCACACACATTTAGTATATGGTACTTATATTATTTTTTATATTCAGTGGGGGCATGTCATATGGAAATTGATTCCACACATTCATGGTTTCTAGATTTAGTGGGGGAATGGTTTGGAAGCATGTTCTTCACACTTATTCAATATTCAACATCTCCAATTTACAATGGGGACATATTTTAGAAACAATTTCTCCACATTAGTACTTATATCAATTTTAAAATTTCTCCATATATAGTAGGGGAATGCTTTGGAAGCATGTCCTCTACACTTACAAAATTTTCCTAATTGGCCAAAGCACATAGTTATATGGTTCAAATTCACAGTTATGGTAGAATTTTATACATTGGTACTATTGTTATACATAGTTTCACCATGAGACATATCTAATGTACATATGATATAAGATTTGTGCATAATATTGTAAAATATAAATCAATTTTAGATTCAAAATATCTTTTATGGACTATTACGACATCATAAATGTTTTCGTATCAATACCCCACATACTTTTATGTAATTTATTGAGATAATATAATGTAGTAGTTGGTTCATTTTTTGTTATGGTTGAGGTGATTAAATAACTCAATATTACCAATTTTTAAATTTGGACTTGATTATATCATCCAACCTTACCAATTTATAAGTATCATTGGGTTGTATGGTTGTGCTAATCTCAACTGCTAAGTGGTAACTCGCCTTTTCTCCAAGGTTGGGGGCATGTGCCTTACAATATATCTCTCTATCTCCTTGGATATATGAATTTTAAATATTTATCTATATTTTTCCTAATATCATTTTTAGAGCCTTACAATGATACATATTTTTCAAAACAACTTTCCAATAGGCAAGGTGGCTACATTAATAAATATTTGTACTCCTAAACCTTGATCTTTAAATTCTAATATATTTCAAGTAATTTTAATACCAAATTATATGCAATGATTTTATTTAGTAACATGCTCTTGATTGCAATTCAGTCACTAGTAAAGCACTCAAGTTGGACACACACAAAGATAAGGTGTGCATATACACCCAGGTATACATTACTCTTCTTTAAACTAGAAATTTTATTACCAAATTAAAAGAGGGGAATATAGAAATTATTTTATGATTATATAGAACCTCAGTCTTGTACACTTAAAAAACTTAGACCTTGGTTGTTCCTCTTAGTTATATACCATTCCCACTTTTATAAGTCTCACATCTATTCTATCTTATGCCCTTTGGCCTATATCTCTTAGTCTGACTAGTCTTATGTTGATGACATAGACCTTCTCTCTTGCCCATAATGCTTAAAATGTACTTATCTTCTATCTCTATAAATTTTAATCCTATACTTACTTTCCTACTCTATAGACACTAACGTCTAGGATAGACACTAGCATTAACATTACTATCCTAATATGACATAAGTGTCTAGAGCCCTAAATTCATATATTTTATAAATTAAACATATCTTAATGGTTGAATAAGTGATTTAATGTGAGTTATTACTCTAAATGGATTGATATAAATACAAGATCAACCCTCATTCATTCCTTATATAGAAACATAGGAACAATACTAAGTATTCTTACCAAAGATCATTCAAAGAGCACTAAATTGAACAAAACCCTATTTCCATACCAATCATAGGTAAAAAAAAATCTACAAGTTTGAAGTACTAAATAAGTAGCCCCAAGAGCCCAATTTTCTAAGTTACAAGTTAGGTCACTATTGTAATTGATTTATACATATTGTATGATTCACACATAAGCCAACACATAGGGGAGGAATACATGAGTCTAAGGCCCTCTTTTAGAGTATTATCTATGTAGGTATCACCATATAACATTGAGGTATTTGGGGTTAGCTCAACACTATGTGCCACTAACCATTTCCCCTATGGTCACTATGAAGATGAAAAACTAGGGTTTTTTAATTTCA
The DNA here is from genome assembly GCA_037957365.1 of Torreya grandis. Lineage (NCBI taxonomy): Eukaryota > Viridiplantae > Streptophyta > Pinopsida > Cupressales > Taxaceae > Torreya > Torreya grandis. The sequence continues at coordinate 3,175,595 of JARHVA010000570.1, read as the reverse complement.
TAAGGAGAGATAGTCCATGACCTAGATCTAAATGCAATAAAGATAAGGCAAATCAAAATTCAAAATCATCTAGGTGCTCACATCATTTTCCAATAGGCATTTTAGACCAAACACTTCTATCAAACCTAGATAATAGTGTTGATATAACCATCCCAAGTTGATGTTAGTGCCTAGAGCTATAGAATTATCAGATCTAAAATCTAATGATTTTTATAGAAATATCTTCTAGCCATCTTCCTAATTGTTTCAAATCCATATATATTTCATCATTATAATTAGATAGGTATATTACTTCCTTATCATTTCCATACATAGCTTAGTTGTACTTTCCATATTTAGACTATCTTAACATAATAAATTTAGTGTATGCTTATATTTGAGTTTTAGCATCTAATTGGCATGCTATAAATATGATTATCACCATTATGACATTTCATTTATATATACCCATTTAATCAAAATCTAGGGTTAACAATAAGATCACCTAGATTGTATTTTAGGGTTAAATAGGTTTTGGCTCTTTCATAAAAAAATTATTTCAGATCCCTATATTTATTTTTTAGATTTGATTTAATTCCGAGTCATCACTTAAAGAATTTGTATTTATATCTTTTCTCTAGTCATTTTGATTTTTATGTTTGTGATTGGGTGCAAAATTTAAGTTATTATGGATTTTTATATAAAAGGCCCTACAAAGCCCCATCCTTTGGATTATTGGTTTAGTGTCCTTGATGATCAATGTATTTCATATGAAGATCTTATGGCATGTGAGAAATAGGCTCAAATCCCTTCATTTGCTTATAACTATTATAATTAAATAACTAATCGTGAAAATGCAAGTGTAAATGAACATGTTAATTATCATAACATTCTTTAATTTGGTTATAAATGTGACACTATTCCTCTTGGGTATGTGGATCCTAGTTCTCCTATTTATTCTCTTTTGAATAATGAAACACCTAAAAAATTAAAAATGATAAATTTTATTAGTGAATCACATAAAGAAGATCCAACAAACATGAAATAAATGAACACTTGTGATGTTGAAATTAGCAATGTTTCATGCAAAAATTCTCAAGATAAACCAAAATTGATTGCTTCTCTTCCCTTTCAAATGATGCAAAAAGTGAATAAAGTGAGTGTGTGCCTTTTTATATAGTAATGATAATGTGGGAAATATTATTCCTTCTTTATATCACTCAAATGAAACTAGTGAAAGTACTTATCTCTCTAGATCTCAATTATATAAACACATGCATTACTTATCTTCCTATTATTTTAGATTGGAAATATGAAAATTATAATAATAGCCAAAGTAGTGTAGACACATACTTTTATACTCTTATTACAATTCAAGAAAAACAACAACACATTTTTGATAAAGGTTTCCTAATAAAAAAATTTCCAAATTCAAGTATCAATAAGGCAACTCAAGATTCAAATGCTAGTTAGGTTAATGTCCCTTTCTCATATAACAATGATGTACCTAAAATAGAAAGTCATATTGCATCTTATATCCCTCTTGCATGTAATAATAATCCACTTACTTAGGCCCTTTTAAATAATGATTACATTAGCCTTCGTGGCATTCAAAATGATATAATGATCTCTCTTGAATCATCATGCAAAGTGGATACACCTTTACCTAATGTTTACAAACTACATGATGATACTATCCTAAAATAAAATAAGGGTGGTAAGGATATTTTTATTCATATGTTCCATATGGATGGAAAATTAATACCCCCAAGTAATTATTCAACCTCTTTACCAACACCTCCAAGTGATATGTTATCTATAATGACTACCATAGGATATCTTCAATAATAAATGACTATTCTTAAGTCACAATTAATGATAATATTTAAGAGGACCAACCCCTTACTAAATATGTTTTTGATTATCCATATCCTTCCAACTTTATCATGTCTATGTTTTCTTCCTTTAATGGAAAAGATCTTGTAAATCATTTGAGTCAATATATGCACTCTTTGAACATTGGGCTAAAGATAAACACTTCTTATTAAAATCTTTCCATAGAAGTTTAGCTCAAGAGGCTCTTGATTGGTTATAAACACTAAAAAATGATTCCTTATTTATCTTTAAAAAACTTGAGGATGTATTCTTATCTAATTTCAATAAGTACACAGTAACCAAGATACCATTGGAACATTTTTAGGGCTTAACTCAAATGAGGATGAATCCTTTCAATACTTCTATCAAATTTAAGGATATCTTATACTCCTTAAACTATGCTCCATTGGATTTGAAAGTGTAATTCATATTTAGTATGGGTCTTATTTCTCCATTAAAATAAAGGGCATTTCACAATCCCTTTGCTTCATTCAAAAATTTATATTGGGATGTGCATAAATATGGATGTGCTTTAACGAATACTAAAACCAAATTACCTATGTCCCTAACTAAAGACAAAGATGATATAAACAATGATTTAAAATCAATAAATAAAACTAAGAAGGGTCATGAACCAATTTCAAAGCTTTCTTCAAAACTAATAGTGCATACCAAAGAATAAATAATAAAGGCATTGAATAAAAGAAAGTAACATACTTACAAAATACCTCCTATAGTTAAACCATATGCCTTTACAAAAAGGCAACCAATTTAGTTTGATTGGTATAGAGATGGACCACATGATATATTACATACACTATTGGATAAATGGATGATAAAACTTTATCCTAATTCTCACCATCCACAACATAGATTTATAATGGTAAAATGATAAAACTTTTTCACCTAGCATGCTATAAAAGAGCACTGATATAATGATTGTTTTGATCTTAAGAAAAAACTTACATAGTTGGTAGATCAAAGAATTATTACATTTTGGAAAGATACATTTAGATCTCTTTCCCCTATTTATTCTAGACATTATTCTAAGAGGGTCTAGACATTCCATGCTATTCCTTTTAAGGAACACATGGTCAATCAACCTTCACAAAAGATAACCATTAGTAATATTTATTCTCATAAGTACCCTCTACCAAGACCAATCCCTACCACACTGATCCTACCATGAAGCCATTGGTTGATCAAGCTCTTGATAGGGTGACATGTGGAGGATGAATACCTACATAACATATTTGGTTACCTAAAATTGCACATATATATACATGACATATCTCTATAGATGTATTAATGCCAGTGATAGAAATAAAACCAAATGATCATTATAGTTGGTATTTCTTATTTACAAGAAGTTTTCATTACATATAGTGATTCCCTCATTAAAAAAATGAAAATTTCATTAAATTGAAATATTATACCACTATTTCATTTATCATATCTAGATATTCATTACACAAATAAATAAAGGACACATCCTCTTAAACAAGATAGATTTATACCTAGGTAGTTAATTATAAAACCTACTAAGTTTAATCCTCTACAAAAGGGTAAACAACATGTAATCCCCTTTACTAGGCAACCAGTGCTCGAGAGACCATTGCATCAGAGATACATAATGAGTTCCATATAATATTAATTTATTACACACCATATTCAAATATCTAGAGCACCTAACCATGCTCCTATTACTGCTATTCCAAAGAAACCAAAAATCATTCAGTGATCAGTTCCACAAACCCATACTACTACTATTTTTTTATGGCCACGAAATGTTATTATACATAAGTAGAGCATCATAGATACTACATTGGTAGTACCACCAATTTATTGCACCGAGTTTGCACTAGGGAGATACCTATGAGAATCCATTGGATGAGATCACATGATAGTCTTTTAAGTATCAAGTATTCCAAAGATGACCAAAACAAAACTTTAAAATCCAAAATATTGTCATCATTTACATGTTATATTAGCTCATTGGCCTATATGTTGTTGGTTCCATGTTGGTCGATAGCATATCATTTATTTCTATAAACACATGTGTTTCATGTATCTTTTGAGTGCGATACAAGCATACACAAATATGTGATATGTGAAATTTTAGATGTTAGCCTTCCTTTTACTCATGTCATGTGGACATTAGGGGCATATAATTTTTTGATCATAATACATTCAAATTATATAATTCTATGATCATGTTTAAGCTTATATACTTACACATACCTTTATCCATTCTTATATCTTTCTACTTAACCCTAAAATGGAATCTAGATTGGGGTTATCTAGATTATTAAAGGGGTATATAGAAATGAAATGGAAAAAGGGTAATAATCATATCTATAGCATGATAATTAGATGCTAAACTTAGATATAAGCATACATTGAATTTATTATGATGAGATAGTCTAAATATGGAAATTATATCTATTCTAGATATAGAAATGACAAATAAGTGATGTACTTAGCTTGTTTTGATGCTAATGCAGTTATGGATCTATAACATGTTGAAATTAGGTGAGAAGGATATTCTAGAACAATCATCAAATTTTGATCCTAATGCTTTTAGATCTTTGAATGATAATGTTAGCTTGGAATGGTTGCATTGATTCTACTATCTAGGTTCGATGCTAGTGTCCTATATAAAATATATGTTGAAACAAGATGTGACCACCTAGATGTTTCTAGGTTTTGCTTCACCTTTACTCTAGTGCATTCAAATCTAGGTCATGGACTATTGCTCGTGAAATGGAAAAATCCTAGCTTTATATATTCAATGTGACCTTGGGAAAAAATGGGTTAGTGGGCACACACTATCGATCTGACCCCAATGAACACTCTATGAAATGATGCTACCTACATAGCTAACTTAGACTAATGTAGTTTTCCCCTATGTGTTGTCTTGTGTGTGAATCCTATAATGTGTGTAAATCAAGTACAACATTGACCTAACTTTTAACTTGATAAATTGGGCTCTTGAGATGCTCTTTAAGTAATTGAAACTTATATATGTATAGTATTTATAATTGGTATGGAAATAGGAATAAATATGGAAGCTTTATTCAATTGAATACTTGATAGAATACTTTTGATAAGTGCCTTTGTTTACTTGGTATTTTTATAGGTGAGGAATGAATGAGGGTTAATCTTATATTTATATAAAATCTCTTTGGAGTAATAACATGTATTAAAGCACTTAAGTTGACCATTAAGATATGTTTCATGTGAAAATTGGATGACTTTAGGGTATTGGACACTTACATCAAGATAAGATAGTAATGTTGATGCTACTATCTGACCTGGACACTAGTGTCCAAAGAGTAGGAGAATAGGGATATGTTTAAAACTTACAGAGATGGAATATAAGTGCATTTTAAGCATTCTTGGAAATATAGAAGACCTAGTTCATCAACATAAGACTAGTTGGACTAAGAGATATAGGCCAAGGGGCATAAAGATAGAGTAGATGTAAAACTAAACTAAACAATAAAGGTAAATAATTGAGAAGAATATCCAAGGTCTAAGTTTTCTAAGTGTATAATAATGAGGTGATTTATAATCACAAAATATTGTCTACATTTCCCACCTTTAATATAGTAATGAAATTTATAATTTAAAGGAAAGGAATGCGTACTTGGGTGTGTGTACACCCTTGTCTTTACATGTGCCCAATTTTAGTGTTTTTCTAGTGAATGATATGTAAGTAAGAGAATGTTATAGTATAATATCAACACACATAATTTGGGTTAAAATTACTTTAAATAGATTTAAATTTAAAGAGAAATTTTTAGGAGTACACTTGTGTGTCGATGTAATCACCTTATTTATTGGCAAGTTTTTTTAAAAAAGATGTATCATTGTAAGGATGTAAAATTGAAATTAGGATAAATATCAATAAATAATTAAAGTGCATATATCTAAGGAGATATAGAGAGATATTGAAAGGCACATGCCCCCAAATTTGGAGCAAGAGTGAGTTACCACCTATCAATTAAGATTAACTCAACCATGTAACCCAATGATATTTATAAATTGGTGAGGCTGTATAATCAATTCCAACCTAAAAACTTGGAAATATTGAGTAATTTGATCACCTCAACCATAACAAAAAGAGAACTAGCTATTATAGTAGATTGGCTTAATAAATATCTATAAAAGTATACTAGGTATTAGTATGAAAAAGTTTGTGAAGTGGTAATAGTCCATAAAAAGAGTTTTGGAATTTGAAAATGATATGTATTTTTCAAGATTTGGCACAAATTTCATAACATATACAAATTAGATATATCTCATGCTAAAAATGTGTATAAAAATAATACCAATGTATATAATTCTATTACAACTATGAATTTGAATCATATAACTATGTGTTTTTACCAATGCAGATAATTGTGTAAGTGTGATGAACATACTTTGAAAGAATGCCCCCACTACATAAGGACAAGTTTGAAAACTGATATACATACTAATGTGGAGGACATGTTTCCAAAACATGCCCCCACTATAAACTAAAGATGTTGAATACTAAATAGGTGTGGAGAACATACTTATAAAGTGTGCTCCCACTAAATATAAGAATTATGAATGTGTGAAATCCATGCCCATATGGCATACCCCCACTAAATATAAAAAAATGATATAAGTATGAATGTGGAGGACATGTTTACAAAACATGCCCCCACTGTAAACTGGAGATGTTAAATACTTAATAGGTGTGGAGAGCATGTTTCCAAAGTATTCCCCCACTGAATCTAAGAATTTTGAATGTGTGGAAGCCATGCCTATATGACATACCTCCACTAAATCTAAAAATTGATACAAGTACCAATGTGGAGGATATGTTTCCAAAGCATCCACCCACTTAATTTGGAAATTGATATAAATACCATATACTGAATGAGTGTGGAGACCATGATTCCAAATAATGCCCCCACTGAATATGAAAACTATGTTGAGTGTGGAAAACATGCCTCTATGACATGAAACCACTAATAAGGCCCCCTTTGAGGTGAGGGAATGATAGGAATTTGTAGTTACCTCACCTCAAAGGGATAATATAATTTTATACTCTCATGTAACCATGTAGCATATAGAAGGGAAAATGTATAAGTAAAATTTATCATTGAAGCACATAAAACTAATGTGATTACTTGTATGCCTAAGATGCATGATCTTGATCATGGAAATGTATATATAATAATTGTTGACACTTGTATTTTCACCCTTGAGGAGATGCATAACTCTCCTCATCCAAGTGGAACCATGGAGACATCCCTCTTGATATGGGTGGTAATTGTTGAGAGATGAATCTCTAGAAGGGCTAGTTCCCTTGATGCACTCTTTGAAGCTCTTCTTTACCTATCGACTTGTAGATGAAAATGGATGAGGAAAAAAACTAAGAAAACCAAAAAAGGTGATGCAATTTTTTTTGATATCCTCCCACTTGATTTAACGTCTACTACTTAAAGACAAACAAAGCATTTTCTCACACAAAACTCACAACTCAAGATGCATTACCACATCAATGTTTCATATGTTAGATTCAAGAAGGTATTTGATAATTAGAGGGAAATGGATGTTTCCTTGAAGGGATATAGTCATAAAACACTTCTAAGGCACCTATACACTTAGGATGGAATACTAAAAAAAACCTGTAATAATACCCTTTCTGCAAATTGGTAGACAATCAAGAATAGCATGCTAGAAAACAAAATACTTCACTAGACAAAATGAACAAGATTACAATCAATAATAAATATTAGAACATGTGAGTGGAAAAATCACTTGTCTATTTCTTCAAGAGTCTTTAAATTACAATTTTTTCTAGAGTTTCCCCATCAACCAATGGAGGCTATTTAAAAGAGATAAAAGAGTGCATATTTATAGCTTTTGAGAGAAAAGCCAAGAAAAGGAAGTGCAAAGGTCACTTGGACATGTGTCAAATTGATACTATTAGTTTAAAATTCTTGGATAAGATATGTGAGGTGATCCATGTAATGTTAGGAGGTCCAATTGTCCATATTAGCCATGAAAATTGTGAGAAGTGGCATAAAACTCCCTATTTGTTCACATAAAACTACCTTCATAATTTTCACATATTTGAACATCCCACCATTTATTAGGGACATGTATAGTGATTGGGATGAGAGGGAAGGCCTTCAATAATACAATTCCATGCATTGGTTCTGATCCTACTCATTTAGAAACTCCTAAAATGAAGTAATCATTGTCTATAGTCTTAAAACTCCTTATTTCAATCACCCCTCACACTTGGCCTCAGAGAAGTCTCAATTTTCCCATGAAAATACATGGGATAGGGTGAATGACACATATAAATATTATATATGGCTTTAGACCTCTCAAACTTGCTTTAAAAGGACATCTACTTGAGGTTTCCACACTTTTTACCCTTGTGTGCACCATGCCAATTTTGACAGACTGAAAGGGGAGATTTATTTTGGACACTTGGAAAATTTTCCATAGGATTAAATAACCATATGGAGTTATAATATGTCCTGATATTCACATCAAACTTGGTTGTACCTTTTGAAACATCATAGACCCTACAAAACACAAAAAATGGTGAAATAATCACTATTTTGTATACTATCTGTATAGTTTCATACACCTCCTTCCATGTGTGATAGCCTGAGTAAGTCCTCTACATATTCAGGTTATTTTCATGTCACTTATATTTCATTTAGATGTTTTAATTGTAACATTTCTCCAATTAGATCTTTATGAGGGTTTATAAGGGTTTTAGAGAGGTGTCTGGTCTTAAGCTTTGTTCATAAAGCTTAGATGTTGGACTTGCCTCAAAATTCCAAAATATTTATTCCAATGGACCCTAATAAATTCCCTCAATCTCTCTATTTCCCAGACATATCCTTAGAAAAGATATGAGTATTTGAAAACACCCATTGAGCTTGTTTTACTCTCATTTTGCATGCTTGGACTATGTCAAGGCTTAGAAAACACTCTCATTTAGGTTTATCTACATTTAAATGGCTCAAATACACATATATAAATCATATTATCACGTTTAAATCAATAATATATCATCCCAAGGGTTATAAATGAAGATGGATCTCAACATGGTTCTAGGTCTCTTTGAAGTCTAGTGGGTTTAACACTCTCTCTACTAGTCTGAGCCACTTGAGCTGATATAACATGATTATAATTGTTTATTTTATATTATCATACTCAATTTATTATTGAAAAACCTTGACATAATCTCTCCAACATTATTTTCATCACTTTTCCTCTCTTTTGTCTACTTGGCCTAGTGGAACCATGCCAAAGTGGATTATATGCATGCACAACCAAGTCATTCTGAGGGATTGGAGATTGTGTGAGTGCATATAATAATTATTACACCTAAAGTACACATCACCCAATGTTTATTTTATATCCCAAGGCCCCATATTTTATCATTCACTCATTTTGCATCTTTTGCTTGGGCAAACCAAAGCTCTAATTTTCCCAAGTGACTGACCTCGAAGATAAAATATAGAGATGTATCCCTTTTAATTATGGAAAAATTAGAGTTTTTAGAGTTTTATAAGGTAATAATGAGGCTCTATACCAAAGGGTAATGTCAGACTCCCTTATTTAGGCACCTAACCAACTCAATCTCTTTAAAAAAGGAGATAGAAAACCCTATTTTCTTGCATTTTTGCCCAAACCTCCTTATAAATGATCCTTAAAATCTCATGATATGATCCTATGATATTTATAAATTATATAAAAATTTAATTTGTGCTCATGGATACTTTTAAATGATTCAAAACCTTTGACTTGAGTGTATTCCTTATGTTTACCCCTTGAACCAAGGGTTTCCTAGCTTGTTTGTATGGACTGTAGTCCATTTTCCAAGTGAGGGGAGAATTTGAGAACATTATAAATGTCTTGGGAATTTTTGGGAATATATTGGATCATTATTAATCCAATTTAAACCATTCACACCTTCCTCTTTCTCCTAGAGGGTTCATGACGCATTTATCCCTCCACTGTCCTTAAACCCTACCTTGACTGTGACAGTCCTCCCTGTAGGTGTTTGTGTATACATTAGGAATTGAGAATGGAATTTTAGGGTAATTTTTGAGTGATAAAAATTATTTTTATTCCTATCACTCACTAAATTTATTCTGAAACACTTCAATCTTCAAACGACTCATTCTTATCCAAGACTACGTTGATTGCCTTAAACAGGACTGAGACACTTTGGGTTAGTTGTAGGTGGTCACATGGCTTGCTTAGAAGCTTGTTTGAAGTGGATGGAGGATTATTTTCATGTATGATATCAAAATAACTTCTCATTATTATAACCAATATGAACATTCTCAATCTAATCATCAAACCTTATGCTTAGGTCTTTGATTAGGATAATCTTTTTTGACCCCTGTAGCTTATTTTGGATCCTTCAAACTTGAAACAATGTGAAAATGTATCATAAAAAATCCTTAGAGTAACTTGAGTCATGGTTTGAGTCATTTTAACTACCTATAGAGTATTTCAAACCTTAATAAGTGATAAACCTTTCTCAATGTCTATCCACAGTCCTCCTTTAATAGCTGTAGGTATAATCTTCAGTTCTTTTTATGGACTGTGAGTGCATAAAAGAGGTCATGAAAACTTTTATCAACTTTATATGTTCCTCTAGGTTATTCATATGTTCCTTAAATCACCTATCCACATAAAAAGTGTGGATTATTTTAGACCTTCTTAAAGCAATAAATGGTCATTGTTTCCTCTAGGCCTGTAGGTGTTGATCTCTTCAAAACTTGTTCATGGTGTATATAAACTCTTTTAAACATATTATGAGGTTCCCCAATGCATATGTCACTTGATCATACATTTATGTCCCATTTAGGACTCAAAACAATTCCTTTAATCTTTTTCTAGAATAGTTTCTTCTTGGAGAGCCTGATGCAGGTGTTAATTATCATAGTGTACAAACATAACCTAAGCTTAGAGGATCAAAACACAAAGTACTACTTCTCCATAGTGGTCCTTGAGACTTTATGATTCCATTTCATCATATAAACCATTAAAAATATGAATAAATTAATTTTTGCCTACTCAAGGTGTCAAAAATCCTCTACATCTTCATAATCTTGTAGATGTCACTAAAACATCTCAGTGTATTTTAGAGTACTTTTAGGATCCTCAAAGACTTATCACCTTCTATTCCTTCTTCCCCAAAATTTGTAGAGTCCTTTATTGAGCTATAGGATATATGTATACCAAATTTTAAGACTTAAAACCTTTTGTAAGTGCACTTTGGGAGGCCTACCAAAACCACTAAGGCCTCTGTTTTGGCCATTTTGGGATAAAAAAGGCTTGAATATAGTTTTCTTGGTCTTTACTTATGTTTCCATACTCCCTTTGCTCATTGAAATTTGCATTGGTTTTTAAACCTTGATTATGTATTCCACAACCTTAAAAGGGTGTCAAAACCATTTCAGACTCTTCCTTTAAGCATTCAAGCATTTTGCCCAGCCACATATAGGTGGCTATTTGGCACTCTATAGTGGGGTATAAGTGCATACCATGAAACTTAAGCTTTCATATGAAATTTTATGCTCTAATAAAACAATCTAACCCATATTTAGTCATCTCTCAATAAGTTAGGGTGTATGTCAAACCTTTCATACTCAAAGATGATGTCAGTAAGAGTCTTGTAGATGCAAATCTGAGTTGAAAAGTAGTGAGAGTGAGATTGAATAGTGATATGATTTTTTGGAGGTCTCTTAATACCTTAAGTGAAAATTTTAACCTTAAAAAGGATAATATATTCAATAACACTTTGATAAAAAATTTAAAACACCCTCCATTATGTGATAACCACCTGTATGTTCATGGAATTCAACAAACACTAAGCATGAAATTGGTATAAAGAAGGAAATAAGATTGTAAGCTACTCAATGAATATCATGGTGAGGTCAAAACATGGAATTAAGTGGTGTTATAACTTAGGGACTTATGGGACACTCCTTTCCAGTTGAAAACCAAAACACTTCAATTGAAACCATACATGGTGACATCTCCTTGTATGATAGGCCAAATTTGCTCATCTAAACTTCATGAATCATGATACCAAGAATGGTGAAAATTTTATAAGGAATCCAACATCCTTTGGAGCCAACATAACCAACTATTTCATATGGACTTTGTAGAAAATGTGAAAAACCTAGAGGGTGCATCAAATTACTACCAAATCCGCATAGTCAACTTGTTAGCAATTGTTCATAAAGAATAGCTAATAATTTTAAAAGATACATATATTAAAATTAATGTCTCATATTTTAATATCATCCACCAAAGGAATTTTTTTTGTAACTACCTGTACCTTCCATACTGAGCAAAAACTTAAAGGCTAGTTCAGTCTGTCCCAAAAAGCAAAAAAGTGCAAACTTTTTTTGGCCTCAAAATTAAACTTTTAATGTAAAAAAATAATATATATGACTTTTATAATGTTTTAGGGATCCCATAAAAACTCCCACACTTGGCACACTTCCCAAGAATTTGTATAAGTGCTAATTTTCCTCCTTTTGAGTTGATTTCTACAGTTTCAATTAGGGAGCCTACAAGGATCTGATGTAATTGACATGTCAGACATCTAAAATAACTTATTGGACATTTTACACAAAATTGGGACACCTAGGCACCTTGGGAAACATGCCAAATGTATTAATGACTCTTAAAATGACATAAAAAGACCCCTAATGAATAAATTGGCTAATGTGACTAAGGCTAAAACTAATATGACCCAAAATTACATCATATAACAAGTTAAATATCCTATGATAACAAATTAAGACCCATTTTTCTTAGGGGTGCCCAAATTTGGCCAAGAAGGCAAATTTGGTCAATAAAATGGTGACTCATATGGGTAGTATGCCTACTATACTAAGGTCCATTAGCCTTATCCTACCAAGGTAAAATGGAGTTCATGGATTATTTAATATGAATATCAAGGAATTTTCCAAAAAAAACACAAAAAAACACACCACACCAGCAAAATCAAGATAAAACAAGACATAAATCAAAGCAAGACACAAGATAAACTCACACATGTGCATAATCAATTAAGGAACACAAGGAAAACAAGAAACTATGTACAAAGAGAGGGGAGAACCTTAGTAATTTTTTTTTAGATATATCCAATTGAGTGGGATATGAAGCTCCTCTCCATCCAACCTTGAGAGTTGGAAAGCATTGTGTTGTTTGCATTGTGTGATCACATATGGGCCACTCTACAAAGCATCAAACTTTATGTGTCTTCCAAGCTTGGCCCTATCTTCATCCCATTTTAGAACAATGTATCCTTCCTTGAAACTTTTTGGCATGTATTTATTGTCAAATTATCTCTTTGTTTCTTCTTGGTAAGTTCTCATAGTTTGCATAGCTTGATCTCTTATCTCCTCAAACTCCATCAACTCACATAACCTGACTTTGATGCTTTCATTCTCCATCAATTATAGCTAATAGGTGAGGTCCAAGGCTAGTAGCTCAAGTGAAATAGGTATTCTATTGTCATGTCCCCTTTTTAGTTGACATGTTTAGAGTTGATGGTTAGCTTATTATGCAACCCTCGTAGGCTGATAGGATGGATAGAGGGTCATGGTGGGGCTTGGCTTGGCTTTGAGTAGCAAAATTGTTCCAGTTGGCTTTCGTTCGGGCTCTTTCGGACATGGATTAAGGGAGATATTAATATTTGATTGATTTAATCAAATATTAATTATTTGGTCTAATTTTAATTAAATATTAATTATTTGGTCTAATTTTAAAACCCTAATTCTAATTTAAGAAACCCTAATTCTAATTTAAGGAAATCTAATTTTGGAAGCACACCTTTTTGGAGGGTATAAGGGTTTCTCATGGGAGAGAGTTTGAAAATATGATTATTGTTTGAAGACAAATTTTGCTAAGGATTTTCTTGAGAAGAATGAGCCAAGGGTTCCAGGATTCCATTTGCATTGGAGAATGTCCACTCTTTAGTGTGTGCGATTCAGAGGTTTTGAAATATCAGTTGATCTATTGCCAATTTGAGAGATAGCTTCATACAAAAGTTATCACAGAGGTTTACAAGTTTAAGAGATAAATTCACATAGAAGTTATCACAGGAATTTCAAGTATTTATTTCATTATGTTTTGATTCAATAAATTTCAAGTATCAGAGCCAAATTCCTGCCATCTTGTTGGGTAGATTAGAGCTAAATTCCTGCCATCCTGTTGGGTAGTTTGGACATTGAACCAGCTTGTAAATCATGGGCACTTCAAGTACTCAAAAATAGTGGGACAAGGATATGGAGAAGTTGAAACAAAGTTTGAAGAGGTTAAATGAATTTTTTTCAGACCCTACATTCGAAGACAAATTAACACGGAGTAGTGCATCCGTTGTTAAAGGGTCCACAACACAAAGCGAAAAGCAAGGAGATAACAGGAGTACTACTATTAATCAGAGACCATAGCGGACCCATTTCAAAACTAATAGGCCTACACATCCTACAGATGCTCTCATGGCTGCAAATGATGAGTGGGACTTATTAGCTCCTCAAGTTTTCTGTAATATCCCCAACCAATAGGGACTCCCTTTTTTTAACAAAGCTCTGATGCCACTGTAATATCCCCAACCAATAGGGACTCCCTTTTTTTAACAAAGCTCTGATACTATTGTAATATCCCCAACCAATAGGGACTATAGAAAGACAAAAGCTTTGATACCACTATAATATCCCCTTTTTTCCTTTAAATCTAAAACTGGATATTTTTTCTGACTATTTCTCTGTATTTTGCTTTTTGATATTTTACATGAATAAAGATACGATTTTGTAAGATAAATTCAAATAAACAAATAAACCACAGTAATCTCTTAACTGGAAAATCACTACTTTTATTATTCTTCAGAATGATTACAATAATGAATCTCTGGCATGAATATAAAGTAATACAAATATCATCTCAAAACCTAATATTTTGCAAATCTAGAATGGCTCTCAGGTTACTGTGTCGACACACAGTCACCGACGTTGGTTATACTACCGTCATTGGTCGATAGACTACCAACATTGATCTCTGTCGGTCAGCCACTCTACTGATGTCAGTCTTTAATCGACTGATGTCGGTCTCTGTGTCCTCTGCGGCACTGTTTTGGCCTGTTGCCAAACTGAACAGATTTACACAGATTTGTATGGACTTCGTACTACCGCCAATACGATATAACATAATCTATATGCTAAACACTTAATCTCAAGATATATGGCTCTAATATGGAAAATCTCTATCTGTGCAATATCTGAATCAAAACCTAATCAAATAAATCTCTGTAAATACCTGTGATAACTTCTGTGTGAAGTTATCTCTCAACCTAGTAATAAATTAGCTGATATCTCACAGCCTCTGAATCACTCACACTAAAGAGGGCACGTTATTTAATGCAGATAAAATACTAGAACCCTTGGCTTAGTCTTCTCAAGAAAATCCTTAGCAAAATTTGTCTTCAAACAATAATCATATTTTCAAACTCTCTCCCATGAGAAACCCTTATACCCTCCAAAAAGGTGTGCTTCCAAAATTAGATTTCCTTAAATTAGAATTAGGGTTTCTTAAATTAGAATTAGGGTTTTAAAATTAGACCAAATAATTAATATTTAATTAAAATTAGACCAAATAATTAATATTTGATTTAATCAATCAAATATTAATATCTCCCTTAATCCATGTCTGAAAGAGCCCGAACGAAAGCCAACTGGAACAATTTTTCTACTCAAAGCCAAGCCAAGCCCCACCATGACCCTCTATCCATCCTATCAGCCTACGAGGGTCGCATAATAGGCTAACCATCAACTCTAAACATGTCAACTAAAAAGGGGACATGACATCTATATTCCCTTCCATAAACAAGTGTGTATGGTGAGTTTCCAATTGCTCTCTTTGGGGTAATCTTATCAACCCAAAGGGCTATCTTTAACTTGGAATGCCAAGTCCTTTGGTTCTCCTACATTGTCCTCTTTGTGATCCTAATTTGATTATTATTTATAAACTCATCTAGTCCATTCCCTTGGGGATAATATTTGGAGGAGGTACTGAGATAGATGCCATGCTTCAAAGCCCATTCACTTGTCCTTACTCCAAGAAAAACCAATGCATTATCTGAGATTATTTTTGAAGGAGTTCCAAACCTTGTTACTATACCTTAATATAATTCAAGAACTAAGCTTTCATTTTCCTCCTTGAGAGATATATCCTTCACCCATATTGTAAAGTAATCTATAGCAGTCAACACCCACTTGTGACCAGCATTAGAAGGTGATTGATTAGGCCTATGAACTCCAAACCCCATTGCATAAAAGGTGCATCAACTTGAATTGGATGAAGAGGCAAGGTAGAAATATTTTGTTTGTCATAAAATAGATCACATTTTAGACACTTCCTTACCCAAACATGGGTGTCCTTGAATAAGCTAGACAAAAAATATCCAACCCTCATAATCCTAGTAGCTATGGTTCTTAGAGAAAAGTGACCACCAACTAGTCCATCATGAAACTCAAATAGTACCTTATCAATCTGATCTAAATCAAGACACCTCAATAACACACCTAAAAAGTCCTTCCTAAATATCACTCCATCAATAAGTACATAAGGAATAGATTAAAATCTAAAGTACCTTCTTTTAGCTCTATCAAGACCTTGTGGACACTCACCAGTTTGAAGGAAATGAATCATGTCTTATGTCCAAATCCTCATGGATGAAGGTATAAATTCCATAGTGTCATCATGAAGTTCCGAAAAAACCTCCTTTTTCTCCTTCAAGTTTGAAACAAGATTCTCACATAACCCTTTTGCCTTCACTAACTTGGTTGTCTTGATTTCCACATCATATTCCATCACTTTAGTGATCCAACCTTTCCTCTTCTCATTCAAATACTTTCTCAAGAGAAATTATTTGACATTAGGATGAGGTAAAATTATGTTAATATTGTTATTTGATAGCATATGCCTAAATTTATTTAGGCTCCTAATAATTGAAAGCACTTGTTTTTCTACATAAGTGTATCTTACCTCATCCTTCTAAACCTTGGCTAAAGAAGGTAATAGGCTATTATAAATTATCATCATTTTCTTGATTAAGCATGGTAGAGATTACCTCTTCATTCCCAAAAGTATACAAATTTAAATCCTTTGAAAAATTTGGACTTACAAGAGTAGGAGCATGGGCAATGGCTTGTTTGATTTCTTCAAAACTTTCCTTTCTCCTTCTTATCCAAGTGAACACTTCATCTTTACTTAGCATATAGGTTAGAGGCTTGAAAAATTTATAAAACTTAGGAATAAACTTTCTTATGAAATTTATTTTACCAAAGAAACTTTGAAAACCTTTCTTATGTTTAGGTAAAGACAATGCCAAGATGGCATTCACCCTTTTAGGATCAAAAGATAAGCCTTTCTTAGAAACAATGTGTTCTAAGAGTTTGCCTTGATAGATAGTAAACACACATTTATTTGGGTTTAGAGAGATTCCAAACTCTCTACACCTTTCAAAAATCTTCCTTAGGTGATTCAAGTGATCACTTGCATCCTTGGAGAAAATTGTTACATTATCAAGATACGCCAATACAATGTCATTGATTAGTCCTTGAAAAGTCCTATCCATTACACGTTAAAAAGTATCTCCAATATTAGACAATCCAAAATGCATCTTACTATAGGCATATGTACCCCATTTAGTAGTAAAAGCCATCTTATATTGGTCACTTTCCTTTACCAAAATCTGATTGTACTTGGAATAACTATCTAAGAGAGAAAACCTCTCACTACTTGCCACAACTAGTAGAATTTTCTCCATAAAATGGAGGGGATAATGATCTCATAAATATACTCTATTAAAGTCCCTAAATTACACACACAACCTGATCTCCCCATTCTTCTTCCTAATAGGGACTAAGTTGGCCAACCAAGATGAATGCTTGATAGGAAAGATGATCCTCGACTCAATCAACTTAGTGAGCTCTTTCTTCATGAGGGGTTAAATCTTCAAATTTATTGGATTTTTTATTTGCTTAATAATATTGGAATTTTCATCTAGCTCTATGGTGTGTTGACATAGGCTTGGATCAAAACCCTTCAAGTCACTATACTCCCATGTAAAAACATCACTAAACTCCTTGCATAATTTAATGAAAGCATGTTTCTCTTGACTAGTGCATGCCTTTCTAAGTGAAAGTAGCTTATATTTAAATATTTATACCTTCTCATAGTTATCTTGTTTGGTAGATATGCTTAATTTCTCCTTATTTATCTGATCATCCTCATTGAATATGCTTTCAAGAGTCACTAGGCCTTTAGGAAGCTTGTTGGACTTTAATTGAACAATCTACCCTCCATATTGTTGCTGTAGTTTGGACTAATTTTTGGAAGAAAAATAAAATTCCTCTTGTATAAAAAATTATATTTTTTGGTCACTATCAAACACTTTCTAATTAGTGACATTATCCGATATGGAGGGCCTTATAATCACCTTTAGTTGAGGTTAGTTCTTGTCTTCTTTTATCCCTTTTGGAACATCAAATTGAGCTCTAATTGATGCAAACCTATCAAAATTATTGTTGTCCTCTCTTGGAATAGATGTGATGTTTAAAGGCTTGAAATATTTCAAAATATCCCAAACCCTATGCTTATAGGACTTGAGTAAAGAGTTTTTAGTCAAATTCTACCCTCTGACTTGGTTCACAATAAGCTCACTATCTCCATATACTTACAACTCTTTAATCCCTCTTTTCCTAGCCCATTCAAGGCCATGAATAAGGTCCTCATATTTTGTCACATTACAAGTTCATGAGAATTGAAATCTAAATGTTGAATAGTACCTTTCTTTAGAAGGTGAAACTAACATTGCTCCACCACCTGCCCCAATCTTGCTTCTTGACCCATCAAAGAAGAGCTGCCATAAACCATTCACATCCTCACTTAGATTCACTAATTATGGTATGAAAGAGTCCTTCTCATGCTTATAATATAACCCAAGACTAGATTCTTAAATAAACTTGTAAGGATCATGCTCATAATGCTCTTTTCCCCATTCATCTAGGAATAAATCAGAAACTCCTTCAAGGGAAGATGATGGAGATTGGTCAATGTGAAGTTACTCTTCATTAATGATAACATAATTAAAATTTGAAACCTTAGGTGATTAGGTTTCCAATTGATCATTATTAATAGGTTCTGACTCAATCTTCACTTTAGTGCCATACTCTGTCCTAAACACCATATAGGACCAATTGGCTGCCAAGTATCCACCTATCTTAGCTATGAAATATCTTGACAAGCAAAGGGAAAAATATGGAGGAAAATATTCCGTGACCACATCATGATTAATATAAAATTTAGGATAAGCATGAAGGATCAAATTCAAATCTTTAACTAACCCCAAAGTCTTGGCTGGTGATCCATCTAATTGTAAGACTCCCTTCGTCATTGGCTCATATTTGAGGCTTAGTTTATTTGCTATACATTTGGGCATAGCTAAATTACTAGCACCAATATATATATATATATATATATATATATATATATAATGCAATTATGAACCAAGAAATCACCAATGATTATAGATATGTATAAGGAGGAGTTTTCTCATTCTTTTTGACTTGACCATCTATAGGTTGAGTTCTATTAACTAGGGAAACATTGTCATTCCTAGATGAGCTAGCTTGCTTACCCAATCCATGAAATTATTTTTAGAGTATATCTTTATACCCTGGTATTGTCAAAGAGTCCCAAAATGAGATATTCATGTGTATCTTCTTCATCTAGTCTACCACATTGATGGAAGGATTACTCATCTTAGGAATCTCTTTGGGAGCACTAGCACGTTGTGATGTAGCTTGTGGAGGTGGAGGCATAGGAGCTAGCCTTATGTTTTGAAATATCTAATTATCTTACACCGTAGGAGCTGAATTATACCCACTCACCATTGGAGATGATGTAGGGGTCAAAACAGGGCCTTGATTGGCTCCTTGAGCCTCTTTAACAACCCTCCTTTTGGATTTAGTGTTAGAAGATACAATAGAATTGATGTTGCTTGGGTTTTCTAAATGATTTATAGAAAAAAATCTCCCTCCAAGTGATTTATGAGAGTAACATCATATTGAACTTAACCATTTTCCATCCAATGTTACATTGACATCTCAGAATTTAGAGCTTGTGGTACTTGGTTTCCTTGGATTGCCATGGTTTGATTATGATTTTCATTCACATAAGCAACTTGTTCTTGAATTTTCTTAAAGTATGGATAACATGTATATTATTGAACCAAGTTATTTTGAGTTGGGATAAGAGATTTATAAAATAAGGGATCATTAGGGTTGTAGCTTTGATAAGGCCTAGATTGGGTGATTTGACCTTGTCTTTAAGCATTACCTTGAAAAGGAGGTTTATTGGTTTGTCCAAACTGATTGTAGGATTGGTATGGCCTATAAATTTGGGCTTGTTGCCTTTTGAGAACATCCAAATCATTAGTGATAGTTTGTAACAAAATTTTGACTTCATGGATCTCATTGGAAGGAATAATGGTATATTTCTCATTACTAGGCAAAGGAACCAAGGTAGCTAATGTCACTTGACTAGAAGGCTACAAATTAGGGAATAATGGAATTGGAGTCCTAGGAGCAATATTTCATGATTAAACAAGATAGTTCTCAAAATTTATGGCTATATTATAGGTATTATGGAGTGTATTCCTAGCCATGGATTGGATCATCATAGCTACATCACTATTCAATACTTTTAGATAGTACAATAATGCATAGTTTGGAGTAGGCCTCACAAGAGCTAGAATTCTATCCCATGTTTTTTGAAACCTAGTGTTAAAATCTTGCTTAAAATCATGTGGTAACCTCTTGATATTGGTCAATTTATTAGATAGAGATAGATAGTCACTCTTCTCTCCAAACCTCTTAGTCAATAGATCTCCTAGTTCATCCCATGAACCAATAGAATTTTCAGGTAGATTCACATACCAACCCAAAACCTTTCCTTTGAATGACAAAGTCAAAAACTTAATATCCACATTCTATTGAGTGATATTATGGATATTAAAAAAGTTTGATATGTTTCTAATGTGCTCAATGGAAGTAATAAAACCCTCTCCACTAAAATATGGAACACTCTTAAGGGCTGCTCCTAGAATTTGATCATATTGGGCAAGGTTTAAAGGAGATGATCTGATGAAAGGCACAAAAGGTTATCTCCTTGACATATTGGAATGTGAACTTTGTGTATTAGGTCCTGAAGTAAACAAGATCTTATACTTCTTAAACAACAACTCTCTTGAATAAGTATTGGTGTTCACAAACCTAAACCTTCAAGCATAATATAAGGGTAATTGCACAAACTCAAAAGGTAAACCTTTAGAAATAGACCTATTGGTTATCTTTGGCATGGAAATTAGGAACTGATCATCAACCAAAACTTGAAATATTCAATGGAGTCTCTAGGTACTAAATGTAGATTCTCTTGTAGTTGTAACTATGCCAAGACCAACATCAATCTTAGACAATCTTATAAGACTTAGAAGTCCCACTAGGCATGCCAAAAATTGTTGACACTTGGATTTGAACCCTTGATGAGATGAATAAATCTCCTCATATAAGTGGCACCATGGAGACATCCCTCTTGATATGGTGGCATTATTGAGAGATGAATATCTAAAAGGGCTAGTTCCCTTGATGCACTCTTTGAAGCTCTTCTTTACCTATCAATTTGTAGATGAAAAATGATTAGGAAAACAACTAAAAAAACCAAAAAAGGTGATGCAAAAATGTTTAATATCCTCCCACTTGACTAAATATATACTACTTAAAGACAAACAAAGCATTTTCTCACATAAAACTCACAACTTAGGATGCATTGTCACATCAGTGTTTCATATGTTAGATTCAAGAAAGTATTTGATACTTAGGAGGGTAATGGATGATTACATAAAGGTATATAGTCATAAAAAAATTCTAAGGCACCTATACACTTAGGAAGGAATAGTAACAAATACATGTAACAATACCCTTTCTACAAATTGGTAGACAATCAAGAGTAACATGCTAGAAAAAAAAAATCCTTCACTAGATAAGACCAACAAGATTACAATCAATACTAAATAGTACATGTGAGTGGAAAAATAACTTGTATAGTTCTTAAATATTATTTCAAGTAAAAATTTGGCTAGTGTTTACCCATAAACCAATGGAGGCTACTTAAAAGAGTCAAAATAGTGCATATTTATAGCTTTTGAGAAAAGAACCAAGAAAAAGAAGTCCAAAGGTCACTTGTACACATTTAAACTTGATAATATTAGTTAAAAATGCATGAATAATATATTTTAGGTGATAAATGAAATGTTATGGGGTCTAATTGTCCATATAAGCCATGAAAATTGTGAAAAGTGGCATAAAACTCCCTGTTTGTGCATAAAAAAATGCCTTCATAATTTTCACCTATTTGAAAATCCCACCACTAACTATGGAAAGTTATAGTGATTGGGATGAGACTCAAGGACTTCAGGCATACAATTACATGCATTGGTTCTGATCCTCCTCATTTGAAAACTCCTAAAATGAAGTAATCATTGTCTGTAGTCTTCAAACTCTTTGTTTTAGTCACCCCTCACACTTGGACTCAAATAAGTCTTTATTTTACAATGAAAATACATGGGATATGGTTAATGAAACTTTTAAATCTTATCCATGTCCTTATACCTCTCAAAATTTATATAAAAGGACATCTAATTGAGGTTTCCACACTTTTCACCCTTGTGTGCTCCTTGCCAGTTTTGAATAGCTAAAAGGGAAGCTTTAGTTTGGACACTTATAAAATTTTAAATAGGATAAAATTACCATAAATATTTATAATAGGTCTTTATCTTCCCGTCAAACTTGGTTTCACCTTCTGAAACATCATGGACCCTAAAAAACACAAAAAATGGTGAGAAAAGCACTATTTTGCATACTTTCCATTTAGTTATATACACCTCCTTGCATGTGTGAGAGAATAATTTAGTCATATAAATATTAAAGTTAGTTTCATGTTACTTCCATTTCATTTGGATGCTTGAATTACAACATTTCTCCAAACAGGTCCTTATGAGGGTTTATAATAATTTTAGAGAGGTGTCGTGTCTTAAGATTTATTCATAAAGCTTGGATGTTGGACCTACCTCAAAATTACACAATAATTATGAAAAGGGACCATGATAACTTCCCTCAATCCCTCTATTTCCCATGCATATCCTTAGAAAATATGAGTATTTGAAAACACCTATTGAGCTTGTTTTACTCTCATTTTGCATGCTTAGACTATGTCAAGGCTTAGAAAACACTCTCCTATAGGTTTATATGAATTTAAATGGATAAAATTAATCTATATACATCCTATTATCATGTTTAAATCAACCATATTTAATCCCAATGGTTATAAATAAAGATGGATCTCAACATGGTTCCAGGTCTCTTTGAAGCCTAGTAGGTTTAACACACTCTCTGCTAGTCTGAGCCACTTTAGCTGATATAAAATTATTATAATGGTTTTTTGTGTATTATGATACTCCATTTATTCTTAAAAAACCATGACACAACTTCTCCAACATTCATTTCATCACTTTTCCTCTCTTTTTTCAACTTGCCCTAGTGGAACCATGCCAAAGTTGACTATATGCATGCACAAATAGGTCATTCTGAGGGATTTGAGATTTTTTAAGTCTCTATAATAATTATTAAACCTTAAATTCACATATCCAAATGTTTATTAAAAATAACAAGGCCCCATATTTGATCATTCACTCATTTTTCATCTTTTTCTTGGGTAAACAAAAGTTCTGATTTTCCTGAGTGGCTGACCTCTATGACAAAACAAAGAGATATAACCCTATTATTTATGGAAAAATTAGAGTTTTTTTAGTTATATAAGGTCCTAATTTTTATATTTAACAAATTTAAATGTTAAAATCCCTCATTTAGGCACCTAACCAACTCAATTTCTCCAAAAAAAGGGCTAAAAAACCCTATTTTCCTGCATTTTTGCCCAAACCTCCTTATAGATGATCCTTACAATATCATGATATGATCCTATGATATTTATAAATTCTATCAAAATTGAATTTTTTCTCATATATCTTTTTAAACCATTAAAAACCTTTTCCTTTAGTGGATTCCTTATGTTTACCCCTTGAACCAAGGGTTTTCTAGCTTGTTTATATAGACTGTAGTCCATTTGCCAAGTAAGGGGAGAATTTGAGCACCTTGTCAATGTATTTAGAATGTAAGGTAATTTATTTTATCATTATTAATCCCATTTAAACCATTCACACCTTCATATTTATCTTAGAGGGTTCATGACTCATTTAGCCCTCCACTTTCCTTAAACCCTGCCTTGATTGTGATAGTCCTGCCTATAGGTGTTTGTGTATGCATTAGGAGTTGGGAATGGAATTTTAGGATAATTTTTGAATGAAAATAATTATTTTTATTCCTATCACTCACTTAATTAATCCTCATACACTTCAACATTCAAACAACTCTTTCTTACCCAAGACTGTATTGACTGCCTTAAACAGGACTGAGACACTTTGGGTTAGCTGTAGGTGGTCACATGGATTGCTTATAACTTATTTGAAGTGTATGAATATTTATTTTCATGTTTAATATAACAATAAATTATCATTATTATAACCCATATGAACATTATCAAGCCAATCATCAAACCTTATGCTTAGGTCTTTGATTAAGATAGTCTTTTGTGACCCCTATAGCTTATTTTGGATCCTTCAAACTTGAAACAAGGTTAAAATGTATCTCAAAAAATAATTAGAGTCACATGATTCATGTTTTGAGTCATTTTAACAACATATATAGTATTTACAACCTTAATAAGTGATAAACCTTGTTCACTATCTGTCCACAGTCCTCCTTTAGCAGTTGTAGGTATAATCTTCAAGTATTTGTATGGACTGTGAGTGCATAAAAAAGGTCATGGAAAATTTTATCAACTTTAGATGGTCCTCTAGGTTATTCATATGTACCTAAACTCACCTATCCACCTAAACAAGTGTGGATGATTTTATACCTTCTTAAAGCAACAAATTGTCATTATTTCCTCTAGGCCTGCAGGTGTTGATCTCATCAAAACTTATTCATAGTTTATATAAACTCTTTTGAACATATTATGAGGTTCCTAAATTAATATTTCACTTGATAACACCTATATGTCCCACTTACGACTCAAAACAATGCCTTTTCTCTTTTCCTGGGATAGTTTCTTCTTAGAGAGCCTATTGTAGGTGTTAATTATCACAATGTAAGAACATAACCTGAGCTTGGAGGATCAAACCACAAATTAATACTTATATATAGTGGTCCTTGAGACTTTATGATTCAATTTCATCTTATAAACCATTAATAATATTAATAAATTCATTTTTGCCTACTCAAGGTGTCAAAAACCCTCTACATCTTCACAATCCTATAGATGTCACTAAAACATCTCAGTGTGTTTTGGAGCACTTTTAAGACCATCAAAGACTTATCACCTTCTATTATTTCTTCCCCAAAATTGGTAGAGTCCTTTATTGATAGAGAGGATACATGTATACCAAATTTTAATACTCAATTTTTTTTTCAAGTGCACTTAATGAGGCATACCAAATTTTAATACTCAATTTTTTTTTCAAGTGCACTTAATGAGGCATACCAAAACCACTAAGGCCTCTGTTTTGGCCATTTTGGGACAAAAAGGCCTGAATATAGTTTTCTTGGTCTTCACTTATGTTTTCATACTCCATTTTATCAATTGACATTTGTAATGGTTTTTCAACCTTGATTATGTGTTCCAAAACCCTAAAAGGGTGTCAAGACCATTTCATACTCTTCCTTTAATCATTCAAGCATTCTACCTAGCCACCTATAGGTGGGTATTTGACACACCATAGTGGGGTATACATGCATACCATGAAACTTAAGCTTGCATAAAAACTTGTATGATAAAATACAACACTCTAACCCACATTTAGTCATATATCAATAAGTTAGGGTCTATTTAAAACCTTTCACACTCAAGGATGACATCAATAGGAGTCTTGTAGATGCAAATCTGAGTTGCAAGGTAGTGAGAGTGAGATTGAACAATGGTATGGTTATTTGGAGGTCTCTTAACACCTTAAGTGTAATTTTTAACCTTAAAAATGATAACATATTAAATAAAACTTTATGTGGTAACCACCTGTATGTTCATGGAATTCAATAGACACTAAGCATGAAATTAGTAGAAAGAAGAAAACAAGCTTGTAAGTTACTCAATGAATATCATGGTGAGGTAAAAACATGGAAGGAATTGGTTTTATGAATTAGGGACTTATGGGATACTCATTTACAATTGAAAAAAATCACCTATAGGAAGATACACTCATTAAACCAAAACACATCAAGTGAAACCATACATAGTGACACCTCCTTATATGATAGGCCAAATTTTCTCAATAAAAATTCATGAATAATCAAAAAAAGAATTTATACAATTTTATAATTAATAAAACATCCTTTTGAGGCAAAATAACTAATTAGTTCATATGAACTTGGCAAAAAATGTGAAAAACCTATAGGGTGCATCAAACTACTACCAAATCTACATAGCCAACTTGTTAGCGATTGTTCATAAATCAAAGTTGATAATTTAAAAAAATACATATATTAAAATTAAGATCTCATAGTTTAATATCATCCCCCAGATTCATTTTGTCTAAAACTACCTATCCCTTCTGTACTGAGCAAAACATGAAGGCTAGTTTAATCTGTACCAAAAAGCAAAAAAATACAAAATGGTTTTAGCCTTAAAAATTGAATTTCTAGTGGAAAAAAGAATATATATGAATATTATAATGTTTTAGGGACCCTCAAAAAACTACAACATGTGGCACACTTCCTAAGAATCCATACAAGTGCCAATTTTCCTCCTTTTGTGCTGATTTTTTCAGTTTCAGTTAGGGAACCTGCAAGGATTTGATGTAACTAACATGTCAAAAATTGAAGCTAATTTTTTGGACATTTTAAATGAAATTGGGATACATAAACACCTTTGAAAAAATTATAAATGTATTAATCACTCTTAAAATGACAAAGTGATCCCCATTAAACAAATTAGCTAATGTGACTAAGGCTAAAACTAATGTGACCCCGAATGACATCATATAACAAGTGACATATCCTATGACCACAAATTAGGACCAATTTAAATGTGTAAACATTAATTTTTTTACAATGGGTGTGAAAATTTGATGAAGAAGTCAAATTTGGTCAATAATAATAGTATAAGCTCAACAAATAAATAATCACACACACTAGAGTACTCAAAAGTGAGTCAAAAGGCAATAGTCCAAGGAGACTACAAATAAGGGTCATGCTAAATTTTTGCATAATCAAAGGGACATGACTTAGTCATAAGTTCATAAAATCAATAATGACATATTCAAATGTCCATACAACAAACAATGACATATGCAAATGTAAATACAAACATACATAAGCACATGACATGTAAAAAAATTATCATATTCAAATTCTCAAAAATGAAATACAAGACACTCAAGAAAGTGCATAAATTAAAGCATAAACAACCAACATAAACATGTCATAGTATCCCATGGATCCAATGTGTTGGGAAAATATTTCAAGTGTATAATGTATCAAGTACTCTATGTAAGATATAATCATGGAAAATAGGCATGTGTAAGTACATATGTAAGCTCAAACATGATAATGCAGAGTGATCATCAAATCACATAACCTATGTTTATCAAGATAAAATAAGTGGATGCCCCTAATGTTCATATGACAAGAGTAGAGGGAAATCCCAACATTTGAAATAGGAATGTATCATGTATCTATGTATGCCTGTATCACACTCAAGTAGAAGTGTGACACATATGTGTATGTAGGAGTAATTGAGTATGTTATCCATCAATATGGAAGTAACACATGGATGCCAAGGATCCAATAGAACATGTAAGTACTGAAAGTGTTTTTAGAGTTTTGTATGATTTTTATTTTTTTATTATTTTTTGAAATTTAAATAGGAAAGACCATCATATGATGCCATTAAATGGATGGTCATATATGTTCCACATTGTGAAACTTTACAACCTTAAGTTGGATCTTTTACATTATTTTCATCATGATTAAATGGGTTGAAAATGTACAGAACATGTTCCTCCTCATGTTTTCCACGTGTATTAAAAGATGTAATGATATCATTTGAAATATGTATTAACGTGACTTTGTGAGGAAAGGAAACACCTTGATAATTTAGATAAATTTTTTCTTCCATTTAGTATAGCCAAAGAGTTCCTAGTGTAAATACATATGGAAATGTGGTAGGCATAACCCAAACCCATGTTTGAATTAATTTAGGACCATAATCAAATGGTATTTTTATGTTGCCTAAGGAGTCTTTACAACCTCCTTTGTTTTGTAAGTTTGTTGGGTTGAAGCCTATTTTTTGTAAGTGTCTTACACTGTAAGTAGTTTTTGATTATGTAGGATCAGTATAGTTATGCCAGAACTAAGCACCACCATGTATAGGGTAATTTTTAAATCTTGTATACATGGATGCTTTTTATTTTGTTCACTTTGAGATTATTTCAAAAGATGTGGACCTTGGATTGGCCCCATGTTGAGTAACATTTGTGAATTGATCATATATAGATTAGGAATACCACAAATTTGTTCATATTTCTCCTTAAGTAAGCTATCTCCATCCTTTGTGTGAGGGGTAAAGCTTTTGTATTTAGAGGGAGATATGTGAAGTTTCTTTGAATGATTATTTATGAAGGAAGCATATCTATGCACATCATAACGTAAATGGGTAAATGATTTAGATTGTTTATGCAATGTTCTTTCCATTAATGGGGAAAGAAGGCCTCTACTAAAGATAAATTACAATTCCAAATATGAGGTTCTAAATGCTAGCTCATTGACATACTTTTGAATTAAATGGTATAATATTGAAGGGACTCATCATCACGTTATTTGAAATTGTGCAAATATTTTAATGTAAGTTTTGGCACTTATGGATATTAAAAGCCATGAAGAATGCATCTTCTAATTTTAAGAAAATGCTTAAGGAACCCTTTGGTAAACTATAGAACCAATTTTGAGCCTAAACAAAAATACTCATATGGAAAACTTCTAGTAATAATTTTTCAACTTGCGTTCATTGACCAAAAGAATGTACATAACTAATCATGTGGTAAAATGGGTCTTTTAATGTCAAAAAGAGAGCTAAATTTGGTAATTTGAAATCTTATGGGTAAGGATATCCAAGTATACATTATGCAAGAGGTTGATTATTGAATGGGGTAATTTGTGCATTATCATTATAGAAATCCATTTACATTTGGAGTATATAATCTTACCTTTTAAGGTCCCAAATAGTGGTCATCATAGACATTATATATTATATGGGGATATATGTGTTTACCATAGGAGTTATCATTGGTTTCAATCCACCACCTCTTTTGAATCTAGGCATATGAGTATCATCATCCTTATTTATAACAAATGCAAATTCCAGATCACTAAATTTAGGATATGTTGGTAATGGGATGGGATATTTTAACTTTGGTACATTTGGTATATCACTTGAAATCTTGTACCATTTGAATATTTTGTTTCATTTTCCTTTGGTAAGGGTATAACAATTTTAGCTTTGGAAAAGTTTGTTAAGGATACCTATTTTAATATGGAATTTTTATTAAATGAAGGTAGGAAAAAAATCTTACCATCAAATAGAGGGATATTGTTGGGAATGCATAAATGTTGGGGGGTTTAATCAAATTTATTGAATATATGTCCCCGTTATTAGTTGTTTGCACATTAGCCACAATCTCTTTATATAGCTACCATAATTTTTGATGATCAAATGAAGGAACCTCTTGGTCATATGTACCCACTTTTTTAGTAAAATGTAATGTTTAATTGGATTGAATGGTTGGTGAATAAAGGATTTTTTTTAAAAATCCCAACCCTTGCCTATTTGTATTTTTATGTTTAAGAGATATAGGGTGGGTTATACCTTACTCATATTTTCCCAATACTTGGCCTTGGTATCCATACTTTTACAAGTATCAAATGCCAAAGGCATATAATGGTGGTATAGGAAGTATGGGTAAAGGCTTTGTATATTTATTAAGATGGATGGACTCATCTCTTGAAGTGGTGGGATCATAGACCTGATTAGAGGGATAAAAACTACCACCATTCAAGGATTTTAAATTACATGTTTTAGCACTTGGAAGAATGCAAGAGTAGTCAATTTTAACTCCTTACTTGAGGGAGAATTAGATAGTGTCATAATCATAGTCATCAAAGAAATCGATGTTATCCATGATAAAATATATAAATTAAATAAATATTAGGAGAAAATAGGTAATAATCATCCCAAAGGGCAAGCTTAAGGTTTTGATGTTTAAAGATCAGGTTCACCAAATGTTTAACCCTTATATATATATATATATATATATATATATATATATATATATTGGGGTTATCTATATTAATAAAGGGGTATATAGAAATGAATGGCACAAGGTGATAAATAGATCTATCACATGCTAATTAGATGTTAAACTTAGATAGAAATATACACTAAATTTATAATGTTGAGATAGTCTAAATATGGAAAGTAGAACTATGTTATATATTGAAATGACAAATAAGTGAAGTACTTAGCTTATTTTTATGCTAATGCTAACTCAATATGATAATGGGGAAAAATGGGATAAGTGGGTACATAGTGTTGAGTTAACCCCAATGACCCCTTTATCAAAGGAAATTGCCTACATAGTGAGTAATCTAAAGAGGGCCTCAGACTGATGTAGTTATCCCCTATGCATTTTCTTGTGTGTGAATCATATAATGTGTGTAAAGTAAGTACAATAGTGACCTAGCTTGTAACCTAGTAAATCAGGCTCTTGGGTTTCTCCTTTTTTACTTCAAACTCATATATGTGCATTCCCTATGACTGGTATGGAAACAAAAATAAATAGGGAAGCTTTATTTAATTAAATTCTTGATAAAGTGCTTTTGATAAGTGTCATGGTCTTTTGGGTCTTTTTCGAGGTGAGGATTGAATGAGGGTTGATATTGTATTTATGTCAAATCCATTTGGCATAATAACTTGCATTAAAGCACTTAGGTTGACCATTAGGATATGTTTAATCTGAAAATTAGATGACTTGAGGGTATTGTACACTTGTATCATGGTAAGATAGTAATGTCGATGTTATTATCTAACCTAGACATTAGGGTTTAGGGAGTAAGAGAACAAGAATAGGTTTAAAATTTCTAGAGATGGAAGATAATTACATTTTAAGCTTTCTAGGAAAGATAAAAGACCTAGGTCATCAACATAAGACTTGTCAGACTAAGAGATATAGGTCAAGGGGCACAAAGATGGCACATATGTGAGATTTTCATAAATGAGAAAGGTAAAGAACTAAGAAAAACAAACAAGGCTTGATTTCTATAAGTGTATAAGACTGAGGTGATATGTAATAAAAAAATACTATTTACACTTTCATAGTGTACTTGATATGCTATGTACTTAACATTTTTTGCTAACACAGATATCTAGGGGATAGCGTACCATGTTTATGTTGGTTGCTTATGTTTTTATTTTTTGTACTTCCTTGCTATTATCATGCATTGTATTACTTGTTTGAATATTTGAATATGATCCATTTATTTTGTCCCCTTGCCTTTATTTTCCTCTTTGACATTTGAATATGCCATTACTTGCTCTATGGACATTTGATTATGTCATTGCTTGCCTTGTGGACATTTGAATAAATCATGTCCCTTTGATTGTGTGGCATTTAAACATGACCTTTATATTAGGTCTCATTGTACCATGGCCTTTTTATTTGATTTTGAGTTCCTTTATGTGTGTGCTTAATTGATTGTTGATCTTGTCTTATTACTATCTAGACGTTGCCATGATATATATCATGCATCTTATGACTTGATGTGATCACATTCTATATGCTTCAATTATATATCTACCTAAACATATTTGTCTAATATGCTACATGATATGTTCATAGTTTACATGGTTATCTTATCCTTTTGAGGTAAGTTAAATACTAGTTGTTACTTCCCCTCACCTCAAAAGATGGGGGGCATATTAGTGGGATCATGCCATAGATGCATGGCTTTCACATTCTTCACAGATTTGGATTACATTGGGGGAATGTTTTAGAAATATGTTCTCCACACTCATACAATTATTATTTTCAAATATATAGTGGGGGCATGTTATGAAAACAAGCTCTCTACACTTACGCCACTTGTGAGTTTTAGATTCTAGTGGGGGCATGTTATGGAAACATGTTCTCCACACTTGCATAGTTTTTAAATTAGACAAAATTCATAGTTATATGATTCAAATACATAGTTGTGGAAAAATTATATACATTGGTACCATTGTTATACCCATATTTTAACATGAGACATACAAAAGGTGAATATTCTATGCAAAAAAGTACCTAAAATTGCAAAATCAAATCAACTTTCATATTTCAAACACTTCTACAAACTTTAACTCACTAGATTGGACTATTTCAAACTATATTGAGCTAATCTATTATAGTATCTGGTTCAATTTTGGTATGGTTGAGGTGATTGAATCACTCAATATTACCAATTTTATAGGTTGGACTTGATTATATAATCCAACCTCACTAGCTTTATAGTGGAGTTGACTTGGTTCACTCACACTCATTATGTTATAAGTATGATTGGGTTGCATGGTTGAGATAATATCAACTATAAGGTGGAAAATCACCTTTTCTCAAAGGTTAGGGGCATGTGTCTTATAATATTTATATATGTATGCACTTTAAATATTTATATTTTTTATAATGTCAGATCTAATGGTTCATAAGGATATATCTTTTCAAATCAAATTGCTAAAAGGCAAGGAAGTTTCATCGATGCATGTGTACTAAAACTTGATCTCTTTCTATTTCAATCATTTTAATACTTTTATTTTCAGATTATATACATAGATTATATACTGTAACATGCTCTTAGTTTTATGTTAGCCATTAATAAAACACTCATGTTGGACTCATACAAAGGCAAGGTTTATTATACACACTTACATACACATTTATTTTCATTTAGACTAGAAATTTTAGACACTATTTATAAATTATATAACACCTCAGTCTTGTACACTTGGTAAATACATATCATGGAAGTACCTTCAGCTTCTAGACCTTTTTCGCTACCAAAAAAAATTGTGTACACTACCTCTCTATGCCAAATTTATTATCTCTTAGTCCAACCAATATTATTCTAATGACTTAGACCTTTTATCATGCTCAGAATGTTATAAACATATTTATCTTCTATTTCTATAAGTTTTTTTACCTATGCATGTTTTTTAGCTGCTCAGACACTTACGTCCCATTTAGATGCCTATGTCGATGCAACTATCCTATCCTGATGAAAGTATCTAATACCCTAAAGTCATTCAATTTGAAAATGAAATGTATACCTATCGTTGGTATAAGTGATTTAAGGTGAGATATTATCCAAAGGGATTGATATATACAAGATCAACCCTCACTCATTCTTCACTTAATAACTTCTTACCTCTCACAAGGCAAAATACCAAAAGTAGCCAATCAAGAATTCAGGTGAACAAAGCTTCCTTATTTTCTCTTATTTCCATATCAGTCATAGGGACAATACATATACAATTTTGAAGTATTTAAGGATCATGAAATGAGCCTTATTTTTTGAGATACAATCTAGGTCAATCTATGTAATTTATATCACACATTGTATCCTTATGTATACACACACTAGGATAAATTCATAATTTTGAAACCCTCTTCAAAGTATTGTCTATGTCGACAATGCTAATTGACAAATGGATCCTTGGGGTAGCTCAAAACCATAAACACACTGACCCATTTTTATCACATCCACTATGAAGATGAAGAACTAGAATTTTTATATTTGATGAGGGACAACCCATGATCCAAATCTAAGCAAACTAGAGAGAAGGTGACATAGAACCTAGAATATTCTAAGTGGTTAAACCCAAATACAATATGTATTCCATACAAGACACTTACATCTAGGTTAGATAGAATCTTTAACACAATTGTTTGAGGTTGATACAAGTGTTTGATGTCACATAAGTTAAATTTATAGAATTTGATGACTAATCTAGAATCCAGATCCAATCTATTTCTAGTTTGTTCCATATCAGATCTTTATGCACATAATAGACCAACTAAGCATATTGTTTTCATTATCATTTTAATATTTATTATAGTTGTACTTACTATTTTTAGCATATCTCAATATTTATATTCAATATATTATTTATCTTAGTTTTATAAATAATTGGCCAATTATAGAGATAGTTTATCACCCTTATGCCCTAAGCTATCTCTACCCCTTTAACCCTAGATCCCCCAAACTAGATTTTAGGGTTAAACAAGTGTGTTGTACACACCAAGGTACATATTTATTTCCTTTAACTAATTAATTTCATCCTTATGCATTACTATTTTAAAATAGAGGAAATATACATACTTAAATATGATTTTATATGATATACTAGTCTTATACTCCTAAAAAATATCAATAATGGCTCAACCCTTCATTTCATGACCTTTCTCATGGCTAAAAGGCTTGCATTCACCATCTCACTATGCCAAATTAATTTTATAATAGTCTGACCCCAACATTATAATTACCCAAATCACTTGTATCCCACAATGTGCATAAAACTTGATATATATCCTACTCAGATAGTTACATATCCTTAATAGTATTTTACCTTGTAGGACACTAGTATCCAGAATAATACACTGGTGTCCATGATTTAGCCTTTTAAGGTTTAACTATGTAAATCATATGTTTAGATTAAATGGTTGAGATGTCTAAATTAGTTAAATAATATGCAATAACTAAGTACTAATTTTTTATGGATTTTAACCTTCTTTGACCTTCTAAAAATAGTAATAATTTGCTTAAATAGAGACTTATCTAAAAATTGATTATCATGGATGATGTAGGTTCTAAAAAATGAGTTTTGGATACATCTAAGTATCATTAATAGGGTCCTAAGATATGTTTGCTCACCTGATAGTAGTGCCTCACATAGATAGTAGTGACATGTTCTTGTAGTGTCCTCAAAGTGGCACTAGTGTCCCCTTTATAATGTTATTCCTATTTTTTGGGAGCACCTAAATTTGTGTTTTTAGATCTTATACTACATGCATGAAATCTAAAAATTTATGTTGTGTCTATAAAACTTGATTTAGTGTGCAAACCTTAATCCTCCTTACAAGTATGACATGAGCAATAATTGTGTGTTTGTTATTAGGATAGG
Source organism: Torreya grandis (assembly GCA_037957365.1). NCBI lineage: Eukaryota > Viridiplantae > Streptophyta > Pinopsida > Cupressales > Taxaceae > Torreya > Torreya grandis. Next base: position 3,140,273 of record JARHVA010000570.1, on the reverse strand, counting down.
TTGAACATCCTCAACACCCCAATGTGAAGAGAGTTGCCTACATATCAATATTCTAAAGAGGGATCAAGTCTGATGTAGTTCTCCCACCTAGTGCTTGATGCAAGTGGAAGTAAATTATAAAATAGGATTGGAATTGGATCGCTTGAATGTGATTGAGTTTTAAAATCTTTGAAATCTAGGTTTAGGGATATTGTAGATGTTAGTATGCAGAAGTAGGGAAGAATAGGGATCAAATATCTTAATTTTGCTCAACTTATCTTTTATTTGAGTAAGGTTTTGCATCTATTTTCCATCTAGTGAATAAAGGTAAAATAGACTTGTATTTGTAGAGATCTATATCTTGCGTAGATAATAAAATATGCTTAAGTTGACCTTAGGAGGGGCACACATTTAAAAAAGTATCCATTAGGGAGAGTTAGAGCAAAGGAAAATAACACCTAGTTGAGGACACTAGTACCATATGGCTGTAGTGTCCCAAATGTGGTGCTAATGTCCACTTGATAGACTGCTTAGCAAACTATGTTAGGACCTGGGAAAACTATCTTGGAACTATGTTTGAGCTAAATGTAACTATCTATGGTCTACATAATGACTAAAAAATTATGGCAAAGGCTCTAGGACAGGTCTAGGGATAATATAAGAATAAGATAGCTCAAGAAACACTCTTAGAATCCAAATACCACTTTTAGGTGATTACATTTGTCCCCCCCTTTATGCTAGAAATTTAACAAAGTAAAATGACGAGTATAGAATAAAAATAAGTGTACCTAGATTTACCTTGGAAGTGACACTTATGTAGTACATTCTAAGTATGTGAATCTGGGTCTACATATGTGGAATATGATCTAACATAATGACCTATAATGAAACATGAAAAAAATTTGTCATAAAGAGATGATCAAAAGCAAAAGACCATGCTGAAATAAAGTAACTGAGTAAAGCTAATTAAAGAGAGAGGAAAGGAATGAATACACCGCAATGGGTCAAGAACCAATACATGAACCTGGTGACAGCCTATGTGTGTGAGTGTACATAGTGATCACATCATTGAATAGATTGGACTAAGCTAATGGATTACTCAATCCTCATATGGGTGGCTCAAGAAATGAATCTAATTTTGACTCCATCATTACCCACCCATGCACGATAGATCCATATGTTTGAATATCTTGGGTAAGACTGTAAGTGTGTTTAACCCTCTCATGTGGGTGGATAAAGAACTCAAGTAGGTGATGAATCCATCATTTCCCACTTATGTGAAGTACATGCATCTAAAACTAAACTACACAAATTATTGAGAGTATCTAACTAAGTATATCTAATTGTGTATGTCATCTTCATAACCACATAGGTATATTAGGTGGCTCTAGGACATTCAAGAATGCCAACCACTATAGATGGAGTAAGGCATGAATCTAGTAACAACCTAGAATGTGATAAAAAGTGTATACATCATAGAGAATGACATGGAGTTTATCATTCCATTTGTTTAACCTGTGTGTAGTTGAGTATATGGAAACTATGTGCTATGCACATGCCCCCAATCTAGTATTTGAGTATACTAAATCTAAACTAAGTATGTAATAACTAAATATGTGTAACTAAACTAAGTGTGGGAGTGATCATGCCATGCATGATGCCCCTAAATTTGATAAATTGGTATGAATTTGAGTTGTAAAGAATGTATCTGAGCAAAATCTAAACATAATTGTCAAACTTGTGACTATATCTATGCAAATTTATATTATACTTAGTGTACCAGTCTGGATAATCTATACTATCTTGAAGTTGGAGCTACTAGATAGTAGTGGCCTATAGTGGAAAGTAGTGCACTATGGCACTAGTGTCCCAATATAGGTACTAATTTCTATCTAGTCTAAAATTTAGGTGACTGAACTACTTTTTGAGTCCTTATTTTTTCCTACGTTTCCCCTATTTTTGAAATCTAAAATTGAGCTTGTGTGCTGAAAATTATCTAAGAATAACAAAGAAGGAGCTTGCTCTCTATAACAATCCCCTATGAATTCCCCATCTTTTGAGGGTATTTTTGAAACCTATGTAAGAAATATCCTCAAAATAAGTAACTCTATAAAATGTGTTAGCTAGATCATATGCATGATATTTTAATACAATATACAAACATAACATCATAATGTAAATGAATCTGATCATAAGTAGGTAATGTAAGATATATGTTGTAATATAGCATTGAAAAAGGGTGAAAATATAGATTTAATCAATATGAGTAGCATATAATATGAATAAATACCTAGGGGGATGGGGCATGATGTCCATCATGACACCCAAGTAGGAAGGGTAGATGCATGAGGTCCCTCATGGCATAAAAAATTGGTGTGTGTAAAAAATAAATACAAGTGTCATGGTGAAGAAGCATACATACAACCACATGAGGTACATAAAGGTAGGCTAAGGGGCCACAATATAAGGGACATGGGCACATGTCACTAAATCTAAGAATGAAGACATACAAGGACATGTTTAAATGTCCACATTCGTAAGTAACAAGTAATTTGGCTTATATCCAGATATAATGACATGTTCAAATGTCTACATATATGATTAGGAAATCACACAAAAGGGACATGGGAACATGTCCAAGGCATACAAACATATAAGTGGCATAGAGACAAAGAACAATGGCATATTCAAATGCCCTTGAAGATAGAAGAAGCATAGGAAACACAATCAAGTCTAATATAGGAAAACTATAAATGAAAGCATGTATAACTATGTATTACAAATCTATATAAATGCAAATATGTACATATGTTGAGTCTAACTAGTGATAGTCAAAAAAAAATTTGAGCATGAGTAGCAGTGATCAATATCAAGGTATATCAATGCATAAAATAGAATGTATTTAATATAAGGATAAAACTTGGTAGTATAAATAGTGTATGAGTTGCCCCTAAGTGGGTGGATGTATCAAATAAATAAACTTGGATAAGTGTATATGCCCCTAGTGGGTAGATGATAACAAGTTTGGATAAATGTAGTAGACTAGAGTCCTATTTGTAATCTACAAGCACTCAATAAGAATAAGTGAATCATATATGTGTATGATAAAAACCAACTATACTAAGATAACTAGCATATGCAATATCTGGCAAGTATTAGAAATGCAAGCATAAAAATGCATATAATCTATAAATTTTTGTAGTTTTTTGAGTAATATTTGAATGTTTTTATATTTATACATGTTATATTATTTTTGTGTTTTATGAGTATAAGCTATGTACAAGCAAATGAAACTAAACTATGTACAAGGAGTGAGAGAGAGAGAAGGAAGGATGTATAAGATTAGGAACCTTACTAACTAATGAGTCTAATGGGAGACTCACTATCATCATGACCTATGTCAAATAAGGGAACTATGATCATGCATGTGGTTTGAAAGGGCAACTATGATTCCATGATCTACTGTTCTATGTAATATGTGTTTGAACCTACTTGTGTAGTGATGCTATGATGTTGTGGTATTGAATGTGATTCCTTATGAACTGTAGGGGTCTTAGGAATCCATATGGTAGAATAAGAATCTATAGGTGATGTAGGTTCCCTATTCTTAGAACCCCTAAAACCCAATAAAATTGATCTTATTGTAAATTGAGTAGAGGAAGGTCCTCTATAATTTGTGATGTATCTCTTAGTAATGGTCTTCATGAGAGAGTACACATATGTGTAGATATAATAAGAGTAAACCTGACCTACACTAATGACTCTAATGAACACTATGATGTATGAATGGGATCTATACTCTACTATAAATGATGACCATACAATATCTGGTAATGGTGATGGAACTATAGCTAGTGTCTATGCTAGAATTATAGCTAGTTTCTATCCTATAATTATAGCTAAAATATTTAAAGGGTACTCATATGGGAAACCTTCAATATTAACCACAATATTAACATGTATATACTTCAAGCATTGATGTATGATAGTTGTGATGGCATATAGCTACTTTACCCATGGCCTACCCAATAATATATCAAATACACTTGCACTAGGTACTACTATGAATCTAGTGGCTATATGTGCTAGTCCCACTTATAATAGAAGAAAAATATCCCTAATGCAGATCTAAACATGGCCATTGAAACCTCTAATGACCATATATGTGGGGAATATATCCTACTCTATTTATCCCAAGTGCTATAAGAGTGTCATGGTGCACATGCTTATGATTGACCCATTGTCAACCATAAAAATGTGAAAAGGATGGTGGTCTATGTATGCTTGTATGAAGAGTGCATGAAAATCTATGTCATCATCCACAATATCTTAATTTGAAAATGTGAAAAGTGGTCTAGGTGGCACTTTAGTGTGATACATGCTAATAATGTTATGCAGTGGATGTGTCTCCTCTATAATTATGTGATAGGAATCTAGTGGTGGATGCACTTGGTATTTGTAGTGAACACCTAATGTGCCCCCCACCTCATTCACTATATGCTTTGGGAAAGGATATAAAAATATCATTAGTGTTTTAGCCTCTATTTTATCTTATTTTTGTGCCTTTGTGGGTGTGCCCACATCAATAATGTTAACCTCAATGAGATCTTGTATCTTATGTTTTAGGAAAATGCATCTATTTTTTGTGTGTCCTGGTGACCTATGATACTCATAGAATGCATTTGAATCATAAATATTTGGAAGAGTCAATGTCATATCAACCTCTTTAATGAGAGGGAGAGATATGACATTGCATTCTAATAGTTATTATAAAACCCATTTAGTGAATCTGAATATTAATGAAGACTCTGCACTGAGGAGCAAATAAAACCAATCTGGGAGATGGCTTAGAAGTTGCATTGACTATGGCCTTTTAATCACTTTTATTGTTTATGGCCCTTACCTTATATGGAGGTTTGTTTGAAATCTTAATAGTTGATTCTAATCCATTTATGTACTTGAGTTTCCCCATTGACAAGAGCTTAAACTCTCTTTCCTTGACTATGTGGCAAAAATCAATAAATGTAGGAAACTTATTAAATAAGATAACTTCATGTAGTGATGGTAATAGAATCTATTTAAATATATCCTGAAGCTCTTTGATTACCATGGGGATAGTCAATTTGGATAATATTATCATGTATCGTAAGACATAATCTTCAATAGGCTCATTTAACTTTTAATTTAATTGTACCACTTATGCATATGATATCTTATCATTGATGTTGATAGAGAAGTGTGCTAAGAACATGTCATCTAAAGGATTAAATGCTATGATAGATTGATTTTGAAAATCATAAAATCATTGCAAGGCATAATCTCTTAGACTACATGGAAATAACTTCATATTAATCCAATAATTGGACACATAGTAAAAACATGATACATGAAAGGCTCTTAGGTGATGTTCTGGGTCACTCTTGCCATCATATGATATAAGATTTGGTACCATTAAACTAGATGGAAAAGGAGTTACCACTATGTGATGTGCCAAAGGTATATGTAAGAGAATGTTAGAATCCAAGGCATGTGGTGGCCTAGTTTCTCCCTTCTCAAGATGTAACACCTTAGACTATAGAATATGAATCTCATGCATAAGGGATTATACATATAGAGTGGAAGAACTATCCATAAGTGCTATATCTATCACTGATGGTTGAATAACAATATTAAGTTGTTCTATCTGAGTTGGTTAAGTTGGGCCCACTAGAGGTGTAACATCATTATTAACTGGAGGGGTTAAAGATTGAACATTATTTGTCTTATTCTTGATTCCATATGGATGATAGGATTTGTACATGATCAAGGGGTTTTTATCAAATTCTATCTTTGAAGCCCTGTAATAACTCATCTTTGTTAATAATTATGTCATTATTGTTAAGTGGAGGGAGAGTGTCCTATTTATCAATGTGTACCTCATCTTTCTCTTGGTTGTATTATTCATCTTTTGATGAATTGTCATTAAATTCCACATAATTAGGGTGTGGAAGATTCATAACTAAAATTTTAATAGGTTACTTATCCTTGTTATAGGCCCATATAGTAGGAATCTAAATATGATCTAAAGTATTACCACTTATTCTAACACTTATTAATGGAAGAGAGAGAAACTTTTTAAATGGAATATAGTAAAAAAATTAGAATAGAGATACTAATGTAGAATATATGAATTCTAAAAAATTAATATCAACTAATGAAAATAAGATTAAAAAGGATATAAACCCTAAGAACATATAGGGTTAGGGTTTTTTGAATCTAAGGTTTCTTTGAAATAATTTAAATTATGTAAATAAATTGAAACCCTAATATAAAATTGATTTAATTTAGCTAGGTTGTCTAAAAAATTTTAGAAAATCAGAGATATGTAGCCTTGAATTATTTCACAAAATTTTGGAATTTATGAAAGCTACAATTTGAAGCAATATTCAAATTAAGATAGGTTTAACAAATGATTTAACCTTTCAGGGTTTAACTATGTAAATCCCATGTTTTGATTTAAGGGATAAGATGTCTAAATCAATCAAATAATATGCAATAATTAAGTATTAATTTGTTATGGATTTTGACCTTCTTTAAATTTATAAAAGTAGTAATAAATATGATTAAATAGAGACTTATTTAGAAAGTGACTACTGTAAATGATTTGGGTTCTAAAAATTGAATTTTGGATAGGTTTGAATGTCTTAAATAGGGTTACAAGATCTTTTTTCTCACTAGATAGTAACACCTCACTTGGATACTAGTGTCATGTTGTAGTGTCCTCAAAGTGGTGCTAGTGTCCCCTTTACAAGATTGTTCCTATTTTTTGGGAGCACTTGCACCTGTGTTTTTAGGCTTTGTTCATACATGCATAAAATCTATAACTTTATATTGTGCTTAGAAAATCTAATTTAGTGTGTAAAACCTACTCCTCCTTACAAGTATGGCATGAGAAATAATTATTTATTTATTGGTAGGATATGCTGGATATCCTCAACACCCCATTATAAAGAGAGCCACCTACATACCAATACTTTGAAGAGGGATCAAGCCCAATGTAGTTCTACCATATAGTGCTTGATGTAAGTGTAAGTGAATGTTAGAATGAGAGTGGAATTGGATGCCTTTAATGTGATTGAGCTTTGAAATATTTAAAATCTAGATTTAGGGCTGATGTATATGGTAGTATACAAAAGTAGGACATAATAGGGATCAAATACCTTAATTTTTCTCAACTTGTCTTTTGTTTGAATAAGCTTTTGCATCTATTTTCCATCTAGTAAATAAAGGTTAAATAGACTTGTATTTATAGAGATTTGTAGCTTGTGTGGATGAGAAAATGTGCTTAGGCCAACTTAAGAGGGGCACACATTTCAAAAAGTATCTATTTGGTAGAGTTAGGGCAAAGGACAATAGAACCCAGTTGGGGACACTAGTGCCATGTGGATGTAGTGTCCCAAATGTGGTGCTAATGTCCACCTAAAAAACTACTAGGAAAATTGGGTTGGGATTTGAGAAAGCTATCCTAGGACTATGTTTGAGCTGACTGTAATTATCTATGGTCTGCATAATGATTAAAAATGTATGGCAAAGTCTTTAGGATAAGTTTAGGACTAAGCTTGGAATAGGCTAACTCAAGCAACATTCTTAGCATCCAAATACAAATTTTAGGTGACTACATCTGACCTCAACATTCTAATTACACAGATCATCTATATCCCACAATATGCATAAAATCTAATTTATATCCTACTTAGATAGTTATATATCCTCAATAGTCTTTTACCTTATATGACACTAGCATTCAAAATAATACACTAGTGTCCCTACTTTCCAAATGATCAAATTAAAAATATTTCAACAGTATAGGTTATCTTATTTGTCTTATTTGACCCTCTCATGAGATTATTTCAAAAGGTGTGGCATAAATACAAACCAAATGCCATACATTATTGATCTATAAAATATCAAGCAAATACCTCTCAAGCACACACTATAATACTAAAAATCATTTGCATAACTAAATTATATTTTCTATTATTCACTATTTATAAATTAATCATAGGATTAGTATTGTTACAAGTTTGAATCATTTAAATAACATACCTTGATAAATATTTATCAAGTTACAAGATAGATCACTATATGTACTTGCATATAGCATATTGCACAATTGTTCACACACAACCCACATAAGTGGGACAACTATATTAGTCTAAGGCCATCTTTAGAGTATATAGATATGTAGGTAGTGATCATTGATAGAGGGGAATTTGAGGTCACCTCAAATTAACTCGAGCACACTAACCCATGTTTTCAAGGTGACATTCCAAGTTGGAGGACCTAAGATTTTGAGATAAACACTGATATCTAGAACATGTGTGCAAGATCTAAATAAAGAATATTCAAGATAATAGTGAACCATAATAGGCATAGGTTTTAGTTATAGAAAAGGATATGTACTTCATTCTAGATAGAAACATCAAAATTAGGATGAAATCATTGATTCTAGTGTCCACAGTTCAGTGTTAGTTTCTTTATTGACAAAAAGTTAAATTCCAAAATCTAACGAATTGGGGCAGAACATCAAACTATCTTATCCTAAATCTATACTTGTCAAATCCACCTGTGCATTAGTAAATAAGATAAGTATTATTTCTTATTCATGTTTCTACATTCAAATTAATGTTTTGTCTTGTACTTTCCATATTTAGCATACTCTCATAATTCAACACTGTATTAGAATATTGTGAATCTAAATTATTTAATTATTCTAATTTTAGAATAGCTTACTCCATAGTTGATTAGGATATTTCCCCTAACCCATCCATAAAAGATTAAACACTTTTTCATATAGTTAGGAACTATGATATCAAGCTTATATAGGGCAATATGATTTAAAATGGGACTAGTTTCCCTCCCTCTAGTAGAGTTAAATATCAATGTGAATTAACATTTAAGGCTAAGTATAATTATAACCCTACTTTTCAAGCTAAGAATGAGACCAATAATGTATTTAATGTACTATCTCAATCCCCTGACAAACTTTTCCTTTCTTTTCAATAGTGAAGACAATTTACATGATTACCTGAGAGTCCTCACTAAGTGCTTACACTATTACTTGAGTGCAATATGATCTCTTTACCTATGTAATGTGAGTTTGAATCATCTTGGAATTACCTAATAATTATTATGTGGAATCATACTATGAGTATCATAGTGCTTCAGGTCATACTACTAATATGTGTTTTTAATTGAGACATGGTATTCAATATTTAATTAATAGTAATGAAATTTAAGCGGAATGACACAATAATAAATTGAATTAATTAGTTTCAAAAGTAAATAAACATTTTAAAGTCTTTACCAATCCTCTTCAAAATCATACTACTCAAAATAATAACAAATAAGATGGTGTTCACATGATTTCTCCAAAACAACAGCCATTGGTTTCAAAAGCTCATATCTTAGATGGTTTCAGAGGTGTGGTAACACATGCTCATAAATAGGTCTATTATATTACCTTCATGACCATGAAATTATATCAAATTATTATAAAAATGGTTCATTATTCATACATTATTTGATAGATTCACATTCAAATTTAAAAGATGCATTATGGTTGACAATCTTTCCAGCTTAAACGTATGTACAATGCAATTTTTTATCAGTAGGTAATACACTTAAAATATTTTAGTTGGTATAAACATAATTTTTAAGGGTTAAGAAGGTATTTCATTGATACATTTTGGGGGTATCACCATTACATATCATTGTAGGTCCTGAGAATTTTATAATTGGTTTCATGTAGTGTTGAACGACAAGATATATGAAATATTAATTGGAATCCCTTGGATTAATAAAGTTGAGATAAATATTATTTACATCACATTAGTGTCTAAAATTTGGGCATGATAAAAAATTAATTACCATTCAAGGCACTCTTTATAAGTCACAAATACAAATTGAACATGAGGTATTACACAAATAGCCTCCGAAACAACAAATCATACAACCTCAAGTACAAACAATTAGATTTGAAATAATTATTCATATATGCACTAAAGTATTCTTATCTAACATATTGAATTTGTTCAATATAAAATACCTATTGATGTTTCAACTACATGATCCAAACAAAGTGATTATTTACAAGAGGATAAAACAGCTATTACTGCTAATTACCTTGATAGTGATAATGATTACAATAATAATAATTATGATTTAGGTTATTTTAAAATTCATTATTAAATCAAATAGATTAAGATAGATATAGAACTTATCCTACTTAGTAAATCCAAGCTCAGAGAAGGTAATCAACTAAAATCTATCAAGATACACCTAACCAAATTGAATCCACTAAACCTAACCAAGGGTTCTTTTATCACATAACACTAAAGGAGAGCTTTATAAATCATCTAGTCAAATAAAACTATGAAATAACCATAGATAGGTCTTATAATGAATAAAATTAAACTAATATAGTGCTCACCAAAGCTTGTGGCACAAATGGGGATGGTTTTGCATGCACCTAAATCTACTCGCTTCCTTTATCCTCACTAACATTACTATTAGTCGACACTAATTCTTCTTATCTCATTTATCCCCTCTAATTTTTTCCTAATATCACCAATTTATAATTATTTATCTAATATCCCCCTTCATTATTATTCACTCACCAACCTTATATCAACGCCACTAATCTATTAATTCCAATAATCATTTCTTAATCTTGACTAATCCCATTTATCCATTATTTGGGAATTATAAATTCCCATGACCCACCTACCCACCTAAACCAGCATATTAATAGGATATTATACACCCCTAGTCCATAATCACCTATCTAATCACCCATCATAATCCCATACCTAATCCTAATTACTCCCTAAAAGGATTCTAGAATCCTCTCTAAATTGGCCCCTTCTCTCTAGAATCCTTTATTCTAGAGGCTTCTAAGGAATTTTTAATTCCTCCACCCTTGATCCCCATGGCTCAAATTTGAATGAGAGCCATAGATATTACCTCTTTGGCCTTTTTAAACAATCCACTCGTACATTGAATCTAACTATCAATCACAAGCAACTAGAAATCTATGAAATCCATAAAATCTCCAAGCCAAATCCATTATCAACTAGTCCATAAATCCTTAATCACAAACATCAATAAAGATATTATTTTATAGAATTTTGAGTCTAATTAAAATAAAAAATATAATAATTTAGTTTTAATATCTTAGAGGGAAGATAGGAAAAGAAATAAATTGATAACATTCATCTTAATTTTTTTGACTTGCTTCCATAATCTCTCCTATTGAGTGCATTGTGCATTTTGGGTTTGAATTTCCATACTTAGGTAGTTTAATCTAATTGCTCAAAATTTCATATAGATTTTAACAAACATAGTGGGATATCCCCTCTCAATTTAACCTTTTTACATCTTAGATGTGTTTTGGTAGATTGTAGGGCTTATGAGTTAAGGAACAAGCATTGAATTTTGCCAAATTATCATGCCTAGGTGAATTGCAATTTTGTTGTGTAAAACTACTAATTTATAGTCACGATATTGTCCTCAAGAGTTACAATTTTTCACTGGCTACCAAATATTAACCCTAGTGGCTAACACTTTTTATAGGTTTCTACTTTTTCACAAAATTATGACTTTATAAGTCATGATTTTGTCTATGAAGTCATGGTTTTGCCTGAAACTAAGTGATATTGTATTAACCACTAATATTTTGCATTTTGGTAGGTTTTTGATCTTTTGAAATATTTATAATTCATAATTAGTGATTTTGTATATATATCAATAGTTTTATCTTTGGATTCACAGTTTTACAAGACATAGTGTTTTACCAAGTATAACTAGTTTTGCTTAATTTTTTTATCTTCTATGAGTCCATATTAGTTATTTTCATCTTACAAAGATAGAAATGGTGGTGTTATGTGTGCAAGGAAACAAGACATATCATACCTAGACCAATTTATCATCCTCACATAAGACCACAACTCTACAGTCATGATTTTTCCTTAAAATTCATGGTATTACATTTGTAAATAGTAATTTTGTGTTTTATGTTAAAATTCCTATGCTGAACTGCTAACTAGTTAACTGCTTGGTCTCTATTTGTTTAATAATTTTTTGTCTACATGAAATAGGGGGACCTTATCCCAAAACAACTAAAAACACCTTAAAACCCCCTCTCAATAACCTATTGTGAAACCACAAGACCATATAAGTAATATCTATTATTAGTCTTACTAGGCCTTGTTCATACTTTCTGTTATTTTGTAAATATCAATATCATCTTGAATTCTAGTCAATTTAGTTCTATGAATAATTCCAAGTCCAAAATATATTGTTTGTCTCTCCATTGTCATATTGTTGATTGCAAAATCATGGTTTTGATATAAAAATTGTGATATTGCTTAGCCACTCATGATTTTGTCAAAAACTATGTAGTAACACTAGTAGTTATCCCCTTTTGAATAAAAATCATGACTTTCTAGTCATGATATTGTAGTCTCTGGTTTTAGTATTGCATTGGTTTGAATGTGTATCTATGATATTGCCTTCTACAGTTGCATTTTTTTTTAATTTTTGCATTCAATTTTCTCCCTTTTGAGTCCATTTTTTTAGAGTCATTTTTGGTGAATTTTGACCCCATAATGGGAACTTTCGCTTAACCATGTCGTGACCCCCTCACCCAAAGAAGTTAAAATCAAATCATGATTTTTTTTAGTGGGTTTTATTAAGGATTATTATACTAATGTATTTTTTCTTTTAGGGGTGACTATTGAAGTGATTTTGGCTTGTTAGCATCTTCTTTTGCAGGTCATATTTTTATCCAACATTTTGTTTTGCAGGTTTTCCCTCACAAGTGCCAATCAAAGTACTAATCATTTTCATATAGGCCACATATCAAATACATTTTGGAATATTTAAACTCATTTTATTTTTGAATTTTAAGTATTTTAATTACTTTGTTTTAATTATGTTGTATATTTTTATATTTTGTATATATATCACATTTAATTAATCAGTTAATTAATTTCTTTTTGGTTTGCTTGTCTATCACTCGAGGGATATGGTGGTGTATTGTCTCCATCTTGAATCCTTGAAACAATTCTTGGAGGATAAAAAACCAACAATCATCCCTCCCATTTTTATTTTCTAGGGGTAATGTAATGTGGAATTGACACCCACAGACTTGTCATAGTCTTAGGAGGATAGTGACCATGGATTTCACCACCATGTACTAATATACACTCTATGTTTTGGTGGAGTATAAATATTAGGAACAACTATCATTAGGATAAGTAGTTGACCTTGTACATGTCATTCATGAAGGGGAAGAATTCATTCTTTAAACTAAGCATTAGACAATAACCTACATAGACTTGGGCCCCACTATACCTAATGTATATCAGGGATGTCCCTAGAGATCCTATTCAACCTAGCATAGGACCATTAGCCATAATAGGTGAAATTTTTCAAGAATTAATATCATCTTCCAAGTGACTATGATGTGTAAAAGAAGTTGAGAGGGTTAAGGATATTTCATAATGGGTCACCAATATATAACCTCACATGTGAAGCTGTTAGATGGTGCAGTCATCAAGTTACACACCCTTGAGTTTACTAATCATAGGTTTGTGGTCTGCTTGATTTGGCAAGTGTTGTGTTATACTAGTGATGTTTATGAGCCAAGTCATCCTTTTACCCAAACTTATATACACCTATCTAGGTCTCCTCACATATCATCATCTTGTATATCCTTGTCTCATCAATATGTTCTTGTACATATTTCCTTTATAGATTTGTGTATATCCTTTTAAGCTTATCTCATGTTGCATCTTATCCTATCTTTCATCACCCTCTTGTCTTAATCCCATCCTACTTTGGTTGTATCCACTCATCATTGGTCATAACCCCATCATTTACATATCCTAGTCAAGTATTGTCATCCATCTATAACATCTTATCATAGTCTAACCTCATATTATTCAATTAAGTTTAACATTAATCATATTGTACATCTTATTTATCACTTGGTCCACCTTGTATATAACCAACTTGATCACCTCCTAGTCCAGTCTCATCCATCCACATCACCTACATATCTTAATCACATCTTGTCATACACATCTTATCTTAAGTCCATCTTATCCATAAATGATCATTTGTATTGATCTTGTCTAGCCACCTTATCCACATTTTATTAACCTAGTGTTAATCATAGTCTAACCCATCTTTACCCAATTTACCCCATTGTCCATACTAGTCATCTCTTCAAGTCTGTAGTCATACTTTAGTCTTAATCCACATTGGTAAAACATTCTTTTCATATCAAGGTCATCATTATCCTGCTTGTGTCTAATCATATTAATATAATCATCTCTCCCTCTTTGAGTCGATCATATTAGGTCTTGATCTAGTTTTAATCCAATCAATCCTTAGTTGATATCAGTCCCTTGGGCTGATCTAGCCCCTCATCTAATCTTAGAGCTTATCATATTTCACCTAGTTAGATCCAATCCTAATCATAAAATCCTAGCTCCAATCCTAATTTAGTCTACTTGATCTTATCCTATCCCATCAAACATCATAGTCAAACTTGAGACTAGGCTAAAGAAAACATTTCTCCAAATTTGTTCCACACATCCCATCATAATCCTTTAGTCTTACTATTCAATCCCCCACACCTGCTAATTGGGTCGGGTGAATCACACCATTCATACTTTCTCCCATCCTTATCCATGGCATCTAAAATAGATTTGGTCATTACCTTGATTGAGAAATACCTAATCACTACTAGGGATATGCTCATTTAACATCTCCTTGAGATGATCACTCCATATCCTATAGACTTTGACCCCTACATCCAACCTTACCTCTAATTTAAACACATCCACATGAGTCCCACTCCAATCCTCCATCCACTTGCCATAGCCAATCATCTACCCCTTTCTCTACTAGCAAAGGGAATCCAATCTTGGCCACCTCATAAATTACTAGTCCACCCACCCAGTCATGTCAACAATCACTTGATCCAAAGTCTAATGCTTACACATCTACATCATGAAGGGTAAAGAGCCCCTACTTCCTATATCCTTATAATCCCTTTTCCACTAGCTTGTTGCTAATGACATGATGGCCTATCCATATGCATGGAATTTTAATCCTACTAATCCTAAGCTATCTTAGTATAATGCTAATCAATACTATGCATATCACCAAACTTAGGGGAATACCATTAATACATGTCATAACTTCCAAAACTATGCCCAAAATCTCATCAACCATGATGATATTGAAATCAAGAATGAACCAGATGAGTCTACATCCATGAGTGAATAAGAGGAGGTATGCCAAGATTCCATTCCTAATCATGATCAATCCCTTCCCTTTCCAATCCAAGGTCAAGACACCACATATATCTTTTATGGTCCCCCCATCTTTGACAAATATTCCATAAAAAATGACTCTATTCCCTATGATCTTAGTCCTTCATTTTCTCATGAGTCTTTCCTCCATGGGCCTATCTTTGGTGAATCCATTATTCCTCCATCATCTCCCACTCATCTACCATATCAAAAACCCAACATTGAGAGCTTAATTATGGACAACAAATCTTCTACTACTAGTATTGCATCCTATACATCAGAGTCAACATCAAAGTCAATACAAGTGTTAAATACATTAGTATCATGTTTAACACTAGTATTTAAATCAGATTCCTCATTAGAAAAAAAATCCTTAATATATATTATAGAAAATGATGACTATGCCTATCCTTTTGAAGATACCTCTAATTTAGATAAAAATCAGTCACTAAGCATATATTTTAATCCCAATTAGGACAATGAAGTCATAACAAAATTATTGCACACTTCATCTATCAATAATAGTCAGAGTGGATCTAATCCTACATTAGATGCATATCTTTTAGCTATTCCTATTGATCCTTTTATTTATCTTGATGAAATATTCTCCGATGTCAAAACTAGGTCTCCTAGGAACCCCTATGAATACCATGATACTCTATCACCACTCATTAACCTCATCATACCATCTGCCCCACATTAATCCATCATAGACCCCTTTTTTCCTATCAATGATCATTTAATCATCACCCTCCATAGGGATGAACAAGAACACACACCATTGGACTCTTATTCAACTAATATAATTTGTGACACAAATAAAAATGTCCAAGACTATATTCCAAAAGTCAATAATCATGATCAAATTACCTTTGATCCAATAATTCAAAATCAAGCAATGTCAAATCATTAGCCTAATCTAAAAGTGTCTTCCCCTAGTGAAACCTTCTCTGAGGCACTAGGGGACCATCAAATTCAAAATAATCATCATCTATCAAGTCAAAAAATCACTCTCTTTTGGTGAAGCCCAAAATTAGGCATTGAGGAGTATTCAAAGTCAAATCTAATTAGCAAATCAAAATAATGTCAAAAGCACTATTAGTATGGCCGATCATCTTTCAAATAATTAGATTAAAGATGAACCACAAAGTCAAAGTGTCTTATATATTTTAAAGTCTTTTATAATATGGCACCAATTAAATGTGGAATGTCTAATGTATCAAATGGTGTATGCGACTGCTATTCCCACTTCCCCATCACCTATCATCCCATCAAGCCCCACTATCATTTCCAGTCCATTAATCCCCCTTTAAAATTAAAATATAAACCAATCCATACATCATATTACCCACTCAAGCAACTTTGTCTCTTATAGGGGTGACAAAAACACCTAATCTAGATAGCTATAAGAGTCTCAATCAAGAATCATCAAAGGTCACACAGACCCCAATACATCTAGTAGTGATAACATGGTCCTAACATTACATATATACACAATAGGTGTTGGATAAAGATCCATCAAGTGTTAGTATTATTTCTTCTTGTACCCATATCTAATAAAACAAGATGCCCAAAAATCTAAAGAGTCAAAAAATCAAAAAAGTTGAAAAATCCAAAAAAAAGAAATAAAATAAAAAATCATTCATCCAATGGTGAAAACTAGTCTTCTAGTGCCTTGGGCAAGTACCATGATGAAAAATGGTTTATGGAATCATGGTAAAATAATCTATTGTCCACATTATACCTCAAAAATTGGTGGAAAATCCCTCTATTTTATCCATCAAACCCATCCATGTTCCCCTTATCTATATTATCCCTTGGTCTATTGTACTTACCCATCATCTACCACCATATCATAAATCCTATTATGTCACTCCTTTCTCATAGTCTTAACCTTCATAACGGAGTGGAAGGTGTCTTTAGAAATGTTCTAGAATCATCTTGACATATCCTTTAGTGGGAAATCAAGAAATTAAACATTTGGTTCTTTCACAATGTGGTCATTGGCGATCCCTAGTCCATTCTTCCTTGGTCCACATCCCCTTTTTTGCATCACCCTCATCCTTTTATCATTCCATCCATTATTCCATTTATCCTTATCTTGGTTGCTCGGCTTGGTATTCCCTTTGCTAGTAACCCCATTTTTATAGTGTACATACATATTCTAAAAACCCTAAAAATAATGAAATTTGAAAAATCCAAAAATAGTCTTATATTATTCCTTTTCCCTAGTCACATACATCTCCATGTCTTTCATATTTTACAATCACATCATCCATCTTCATATGCTAAACCACGGGAAAATCTAGTCTATATCGATCTAGCATTGAACTAGTCTCACTTTTGCCTAATCAACCTTATATCTCTCATCTAAATATTCAAATCTTTAACTTAATCCTAATCTAAGTCCACATATATAAATCCTCATCCAAGTCTCTCACCTAGTTCAAAAACCATATCCACATCCATATCCTTACTTAAGTCCTAATCCTAATCATCATTATTAGTATATTATAAATCCAAGTATATCATAAGTCCACAATCACATCATGATCATCATAGTCTAGTCCATCACCCAATCACTCATCCCATCATTACACAAGACACTGCATGTAGATACTTGTGTGTGTTCCTTGTCTATCCTATTTAGCTTATTTAAATATCTTTTATCATGTAAATATTTGACTTTCTTTGTCTTTTGAGTCTATATTGCATCATATCTATTTTTTTATTGAAAAATGAACAAGGATCCTATGAGGTCACCAAAGCTATATTAATGATTATAAGTGACCTTGATGATGCAGTGTTTGTTATTTTCCCATGCACTTCGGCATAACATCCTCTTGGTCATACTTGTAGAATGGGGCATACTACCAAGTGATATATTTAATGGATTTCTTAGACTATGATGATGGTAATGATGTCTTGATAATTTCATCTAATCCATTTAATCATCTCATAACCCATATCTAATCATTTATCCCCATCCTTTATCTAATCATCCCAGTCCATATGTCTATCATCCAATCATTTGCCTTATATATTTGATCTACCATCTCATCATTTATATTTGTATAACATTTGAGTCACATCATATATATAATAACTAACATGTATAACATGCCTTATCATCTTAATATTATAATCAATCATGTCATCCATATCGAGTTATAACTACATTAGCTCGAGGTCTTTTCAGACTATGTAGGTAGCACTCAATCACATGGTGTGCCTAAGGATATCGCAACCACTCTCTCCTCTTTCCCATTATTCTTCATCACATCTATATTATCTTTCATCATCCTCAAGTCCCACCTTAATCAAATCTTTGAGATATAATATCAATCATTAATCAATCAGTCTATTGATCAATCACCATCCTCACAATCATCTCCCTAATCTTTTATTCAATTTCTTATACCTATTGATTGGGCTTGATAAATAACAACATCCATATTTTATTCCATTAATAATCCATCATAATGGATTGGTCAATTTATAATCTATCACTCCCTTTCATGTGTCCTTATTATGGGCATCATCACTATCAATCACCCTATAGCTCATTTATTCGATGCATTGTGTCCAATTCTTTCCCTTTGTCTTCTGGTCACTAAACCATATTGTCTATTCTCTCTCATCTCCATCATATTATCATTAAATCTTAGATTTGAGTTATAATCATCACTAATATTATCAAATAATTATCTATCCTAGCCAATATCTCTCTCTTGAATGTGTCCTTGTTTGGGATACATTGAAATCTTGTAGCCTTTTAATCATATCATCATGTTATAGTTGATTCCCCCTTGGGATGTGTTGAAAAATGAAACATAGTCATTCTTAGTCCCTATGTATATGTCTTTGCTAGAGGCATCATCAATTTGTATCTCAATGCTCAGGTTGAGTCAATCTTCTTCATTATCTATGTCAACATCTCACATCCCATCCCCTTATCTATCCATCACATCCCACCCCTCATTTCTTATTTTGAGTGTCCATCCATCTCATTCTTCCTTGCATGTCCCATAGAGGGGCATCATATTACTTAATATCATTAACTAAAATTCATCCATAAAATGGTTTTCATTGAAAGACCATTGCTCCTTCCATTTCAATCACTTGTAATGCCATTTCAAATAGAGGTAAAATGTATGCACCTAAATCCACTAACTTCCTTTATCATCACTAATATTATTATTAGTAGACACTAATTCCACTTATCTCATTTATCTCCTTTATTTCCATGTTAATATCACTCATTTTTGATCATTTATCTAATATACCCCTTCATTATTATTCAATCACCAACCTTATATTAACCCCACCAATCTATTAATTACCCTGATCATTTTTTAATCTTATCCTAATCACACTTATCCATTATTTGGGAATTTTAAATTCCCATGACCCACCTACCCACCTACACTAGGCTATTACTAGGCTCTCCTACACCTCTAGTCCCTAATCACCTATCTAATCACCCATACTAATCCCATACCTTATTATAAATAGTCCTTAAGAGGATTTTATAATCCTCTAATTCTATAATCCTCTCTAAATTGGCTCCTTCTCTCTAGAAGCCTCTATTATAGAGGCTTCCAACGAATTTTTAATTCCTTGGAAATTCTTCCACCCTTGATCACCATGGATAAAATTTGAACAAGAGCCATATATCTTCCATCTTTTGCATATTTTAACAAGCCACTCCTCCATTAAACCTAACTAGCAATCACAAGCAACTATAAATCTAAGAAAGCCATACAATCTCTAGGCCAAATCCATGATCAACTAGTCCATAAATACTTAATCTCAAACATCAATCAAGCTATCATCATGTTATAACTTTGAGTCTAATTTTAATAAACAATATAAAAATTTATTTTAAATATCTTGGAAGGAGGATATGAGAATTGAAAAGTCAGTAAG
>JARHVA010000570.1:2117500-2395000 GCA_037957365.1 Torreya grandis | reverse complement strand
ATATCTATGTCATAAATAATTGAAATACATTCTTAAAATTCACAAATTAACTACTTATATTAATTTTGTTTTATTTAGTTTCTCATATTCCTAAATTTTCCTATAGAATCATCCCATTTAATATTAAATTGACCCTATATCTTACTTATGATACTAAATCAACCATTTATATTTCCAACTAGATCAACCCATTCAATACTAAATTGGCCATATTTTTGCTTCAACATACTAAATCATCCCTATAATACATAGTCAACCTCATTTTTTAGACCATATCATCACTTTCCAATAGACTAGATTATCCTTATGATACACAATCAGTTGTATCCTCATTGCAAACTAAGTTGGCCTTTTACTATGCATTTGACCACCCATTATATTAATAAATTGAACCACTACTATGTAATCAACGCTTTGATTTTAGCTCACCTTATGGACTAATTCAACCAATTCAACTATGTTTTTCCACATCAATGACTTTTTGACCTTTTACCATAAATACCTTAGGCATTTATTAGTCCGACTTCTTCCTACCTAGTATCCTGTTCTACCTCTAGTTTACCTTAAAAATTCCAAGGGTTCATTCTGGTGCCTAGATTTTTCCTACCAATGAATTTTATATATGTAGTCCAATTTCAAATAAATATACTCAAAAATTTGAAATTCACAATTACTTACCTGTGATGCACTTACTATGGCTGCTATGCATCTTCCCCATCTCAACTATCATATCCTCACCATGATCGCTCTCTGGTCTCACACTAGGTCTCTCAGAGCTATTTTTTTTTAGAATATTAAAAATAAAAAATGAATTATTTTTCACCCTATTTATATTTACTATTCAAAATTATTTACCTTTCAAATATTTACTACTAGATTCTGTATTTTGACTATATCTTTGTTTCTACTAGCTTTTCTTACAAACCATAAAATGTTCTAAAATCCTGACATCATAGAGAATATTTTCACTTATTACATGCATATATTATATAATTTTTTTATTTTTTTCTCTTTTTTTTTCTAATTTATATAGGTTCACATAATATTCCCTCTACTGGACACATTCACATTTATTGCATCTTATTATTTATCTACAACACTAAGGTAATTAAAGGTATGTGTTTTTTAACTCCATCCTTTCATTTATCTTATTTACTCTATACTAAAATTTATTTATCTTCAACATTGTGTGTTGATATATTATTTTATCAAACCAACATCTCATGTTGCACCTAAGTGACACATGATGAGATTCAAGTGAGGCATATGTATCGACATAATATTTTCAAACTTTATCAATTATTGATACTTTTTATCTTGTAGAAACCCATTGAGTCTCAATCTTTCTGAGTAAATGCCTTAAGAGGTGCACTAGGAAAGGGGTGGGTAGACCATTGGTGCTTTTCATAATTGTTTTCCCTTTATTACCACTTGTTATCAATCCATCCATCTCTTAAAAACATCCCCTTAAGTTTTTTTTATCTTTTTTTAAACCTACTTTAGTCATTTTCCACCTTCATTAGCCCTTTCCTAGCCTAAAAACCCTTTCCAATAATTTAAAATACACTGTCATCCCCATCAACCTTTTACTCTAATTGATAAAACTCATTTAGGGTCTAAGTTATCCCCTGGTTTACCTAGACCAATACCTAATTTATTTTTATCAATAATGATACAAAGTCAATTGGGCTGACCCTGTTGGCTAACCTTTCATAAAGGTTTAGGGTTAGATTTAACTATATATACACACTCATTTCATCATTTATAGGAAGATAAGAAGAAGAGTATTATATTTTGCATCTTCTTATCCACCATTATACTTGAGAAGTATAATGTAGGGTTTCAATACTTTATTTAGAGATATGGATCTTGTCTTGTGGAGAAGTATTTTGGATGGATAGAGAGGTCATGTATCCTATATTTGACTTATCCTTGTTATCCTTACATGATAAAAAAAACCTCTTGAGAAGCAACTTGGCCAAAGGAGATATTGAGATTTAGCGGGTTTGTCTTCAAAGGTAAGTATTCCTAACTTTTCCCCTCCTTTGTAAGATTAGATAGATTTGCATTTTTACTTCTCTCCCATGTATTAAGATTTCATATACATTCATGTGAGATATATTTCCTATGCATGTTTAATTTTTATGTTTATTACCCCCACTTTGTACCAAAAGCTTTGGTGAGCACTAGATTAGACTTTACTTTGTTTTAGTCATTTACACTTAGTGAATATGAAAACATAGGACCTAGTTAGGGTTATTACATAGGTTTATTTGACTAGAGGATTTATAACCCTCCCTAATTATTTTTATTTTGTTAAGATATCAATTGACTAGGTCTAGTAGATCCATCTTAGTCATGACCTCAAATATCTAATATATCAATAATAGAAAGTGTAAATAGGATTTATCTTCTCTAAACTAAAATTGATTAATAGATTAGTTGCATTTATCTTTGAATACAAACCCATTATAGGTGATGGTAGGTGTGATAACTCCTATGTCAATATTAGAAATTTGAGGTACAAGAGGTTCATTTTATAGATGTATGATTATTTTATTAATAAGGGGTGGTTGGTGAATAAAGATACCATGGGAATCCCTAAGGTGAGGTAGGGGGCATTCAAATTTTACAATACCCATGAAGCCTATGGATGTTGGTTTTAAAGGTTAATGAGATGTTTTTGGATATGCATCATTTGATTTAATGTTATTGGTTTGAAAAGTATGCATTTGATTGAGTATTTTTAATAAGAGTTTGTGATTCTGTGTAGTATTTTGACTAGTGTGCACAATATGTGATGCATTAGTATTAATATTAATGGCTTGAGTTACACTATGAGTAGTAACATGCACCTAACTAGTGTTATGATAATCATTGGTAGAAAAATAAGCACTAGTGGTATGAGAAGAATTGGTATTAAAAGAAGCACTAGTGGTATGAGAAACATTGGTAGGAAAATAAGCACTAGTATCATGATTAGCATTGGTAAAAAAAGATGCACTAGTGTCCTAATTAAGGATAAGGGTCTTTAGAAGAGGTCCACTAGAAGTTGAACCTATCATGTTAGTGGAGATACTTGGCATGTAGGTTGAATAAGTCATAGAATAATATGTCATGGTGTGTGAAGGAGACCTAATAGATAGAAAAGGTTGAGAAGAAAAGAAAGTTTTTCTCCCAAATCCATAAGAGAAGGTAGGGGAAAGTGATATAGGTTCATATAATTGAGGACCTATCATAAGATTGTAAATGGTTGAAGGGTATTTTCCTATATGTTGAGGAAATTCATTTATGAAGAAGAGAATTTTGGTTGTGTATTCTAAATCACACTCATCTTCTAGTTAGAACAAAGGATTATGAACCATAATTGTAGTGTGAGTGGAAACATGAACATTACTTGCATCTAAGGTGGGAGTGATAAGTTATGTCTTGGGAAACCTATTAGGATTGGTAAGACTCATCATGTTTCTTATTTAACTCCATATAATCCTAAAATAGGAAACTAATGATGAATAAAAGAGGCTAAAAAGTTTATGGAAAGAAAAATCAGTTGATAGGATACAAAATTATATTGATCGTGTTTTGTAAAATAGGAAATATAACAATGAACAAAGGGACACATTCATACAGGTTGACTATGTACTACTAGATAGAAAATAGAACAAGATGAAAAGAGGACAAAATTAGATAGATAAACTATTTAATATAAGGTAGGAAATAAAATATGATGATAAGATACATAATCAGGCAAGTTGATTATGTACTCTAGAGGGAAAAACTGATCGGGTTAAAAAAGGTGCATGGTCATATAAGGTGAATGTGTACTGAAGGGAATCAAGATGAATATTCTATAAGAGAATATGCTGATAGGGATGATACTATTTTGAAAATATAAAAAAAATTTAATTAAATAAAGTGAAGCACACAAGCAATTATATCAATGTGATTTATCCAATTAGAACACACATCACAAACCTTACACTAATGTAGGTTAATGCAAGTTTTGTAATACAAAATACAATGATCAAAGAGAAAGCAACAAATTTGAATGTAAATGATAACTAATTGGTCATTCATAAATGTTTTTAAGTTCTAATAAATTTTGAAATTAATGTTATGGGAATTTAGTTATAATAAGGAACTAGAAAGTAATCTATGGATAGTTTCAGGTAGTTTAGGTTATAAGGGATATGTATTAGTGATGACATTGTCTTGGTATTAGGTCTTACCCGTTCACTTCATAATATTGTAGAGATAATTATGTCAGGTGATTTTCCAACATATACCATCAACCACATGTTTATACTTAGCCAAAAAACCAAGTCAACTTTTCCCTTGGTGATGAAATCCAAGTAGGTAGACCTTAGGAAGAAAAATGTTCAAAGATTTTTTTTGTGTAAAGTTATTTATAAGTGTGTACAAAAGAGAAAAATAATGTGGCTAAATTGATAAATTGAAAAACCACCTAACTAATATATGTTTTTTATTATAATAATGCAAGCAACTGAAATTAGAAGTGAACTAATTACTAGCAAAAATAGGTTAACTCATTTGACTATGAAGAGCATAGAGTCAGTTCAAAAGATACTATATGAAAACAATATAGAATAGAGTCGATAGGGTCACTACCATTCTAAAAAAGCAATATCTTGAAGAACACAATCGAATTGATAGACTGTCTTGTAGAGAGAAAATAGGCTACAAAACTATTTCAAGCTATTTGACCTAGTTTGATATAGCATTGAAGTTTTATAGATTGCAAACTTATGAAAAATAATATTGTAAATGAAAAAAATTGAAATGATAGAGAATCTAAGAATGAACTTTGGTGGTTTTGAAGATGTTTAGTATACAAAATTTTATTCGATGGTGCTCAAGTGATGAATTTAAATATTTTTTGAATAGAGTTGACTGGGTTGATGAAATCTAAAAAATCTATGTACTTAAAAATAATCTATGAATAGAGTCAATTGGCTTGACTATGTTTGTAAACTTGTATGCTAAAAAAGAACTGTGAACAAATTTTACTGGATTGACTATGTATGCAATACTATAACCAAATAAGAATAAATTGTTGAGATGATTGATTTAGTCACCTATATTTGGAGAAGACCTGCACAAACACAATAGAGTCATTTTGGGGTGACTATGTGTTAAACCTAAACATAAACTATTAGAACTATATTGATAGGTTAGATAAAGTACTACAAAAATAAAAATAAATAATATGATGATAAAATGAATGTGTGAAAGAAAAATTGAAAGGGTTTGATTCACATTGGGTTCACTAGAATTTATATAAAGGATAATGTAGCTAACTTATTAATCAATTCTAGCTTGGAGAAGATAAATCCTACTTACACTTTGATTTTTTGATACATTATATATTTCAAGGTCATGACCAAGATTGGTCTACTAGACCTAACTAAGGTATCTCTTACCATAATAATATCACTAGAGGGTTCTAAATCATGTATTCAAGTAACACTATGTAATAATTGTAGCTATTTCCTATGTTTTCATATTTTCTAAGTACAAGAGAAGTAAAGTAAATTCTAATCTAGTGCTCACCAAATCTTGTGGCACAAATTGGGGGTAATAAACATAAAAATTAAACATGCATAGAAGTTTTATACTCAAGTCAATGTATAGGAAATATTAATGCATGGGATATAAGTACAAATTCTAATATATCTACTTTAACAAAGAAGGAAAAAAGTTAGGAATACTTACCTTTGAAGATGAACCCACCAAGCCTCAATCTCTCTCTTGGCCAAGGTGTTTCTCAAGAGGTTGTTATGGTATGTAAGGATAATAAAGACAATTTAACTCTAGTCTACATAACTTATTTATGTATCCAAAAGATTACTCCATAAGACAAGATCTATATCTCTAAATAAAATATTGAAACCCTAATCTATGCTCCCCCAGTAGAATGGTGGATAAGTAGATGCATAATAAAATATTATTCTTATTCTCTTCCTCATAAATGATGGAAATATATGTGTATATATAGATTAATCTAACCATAAAACTTTGAAAGTTTAACCAATAGGGTTATCCCAATTTGACTCTGTATCATTAATTCATAAAAAATAAGTTAGGTCTTGTTCTAGATCATCCAAGGCTGACCTAGACCCGTAACATGCAAATATCAATTTGAATATAAAGTCATCCTATGCCAAGAATGTACAATAAATGTCAAAAAGGGTTTTAGGGTTAGGTAAGGGATAAGTAAGGCAATGAATTGATAGGAGGAGTGTGTAAAGAGAGGATGCATATATTAGATAAGTGCATAGAAGATGGTTCTATAGATATAAAGTGGTGGTATAGGGGAAAATAATCCTATGAAGCACCAATGGTCTGCCCAACCTTTTTTTGGTCCACCCTTTAAGGCATGCATTCAGAGATATTGAGACTAGATGAGATGTTGTAAGAGATAAAGCATTAGTAATTGATAAAGCTTTTAAATATTATGTATACAATAGGTTCCAAAAACTCTCAAGTCCCTCTAAGGTTTTTAGGGCTAACAATTTAATATCATATTTATGAAACATTATGCCAACATTGAAGCATCACTCATATATTTATTTAATAAGGAGTCTTAATGGAATGAATCAACCACCAAGGCATTTAATAATTTGAAATATGCCATGTGAACCACTCTAGTTTTTTATAACCCTAATATTTCAAAAAACTTTCATTATTGATTGTGAATCATTTGGACATGGCATGGGGGCATTGCTCATGCAAGAAGGAAGAACCCTTACCTTGAGTGTCATCAACTCAAGGATAAGAATAGTATAAATCCTATATATGACACATAGATGATGGTTATTCTACATGAATTCAATAAATATATACCTTACCTTATGGGTAGACATTTTAAGGTAAAAACTGATCATGATAGTCTACAAGATTTTTTAGAGAAAAAATTGTCATACAAAGAACAAAAAAATGGGTGGATTAAATGTTGGGATATGAATTTAAAATCATATATAACAAAGGAAAATATAATGTTATATCAGATTCCCTATCAAGGAGGGATGAATTCACATAGACCTTATTATTTTTAATATCTATTTAACAGGCAAATTGGTTGGAAGAGGCACATTCAAACTAGGAGAATGACATGAATACACAAGCTCTGATTCATAATCTACAACAAGATTATGATGTTCTAAAAAAAATAGCATAAATGGAATGCCTTATAGGATAAACATTATTATATCTATGCAATAATTTTATCCTCAAACACAAGATCCTTATAAAACCTCATGCATATATAATATGAACCACTCATGATTTTTAGAATCCTATCATAGAGTCAAGTAGGATTTATTTTGGGAAGGACACAAGGGGAATATGTAAAATCTTTTGGCTAAATGTATGGTGTGTAAAATAATGAGGGTAAAATAGTTAAGACTCCAAGTCTTCAACAACCCTTATGCATTCATAGTCAAAGTTGAGAGGAGGTCTTCATGGATTTCATTAAAGGTTTATTAAGACTGAAGATAAATATGTCATCATCGTAATTGTCGATTAGCTCACAAAATATTTCAATTTTTTCTCCTTTTCACAACCATTTGTGGCCAGTACATTAGCTACTAGATTTCTAGATATAGTTCTAAATTTAAATGATAGCCCCTATATCATAGTAAGTGATCATGATCCTATCTTTACCAATAATTTTTGGATTGATTTTTTATCATGTTTGGGGACTTTGTTGGCTCATATCTCATCTTATCATCCTCAATCCAATGGGAAAACTAAAGTAGTCAATAAATCCCTATCAGCTTATCATAGTTGATTTACATAAAATATATAATATAGATGGGTTCATCGGTTTCCATTAGGTTAATGGTGGTTTTTACTTGTACAACATGCCCTAATTTAATTATAAAATCAGGGAATCTCTTTTTCCCTAGAGTCCAGTATTTTGGGTTTTAGTTGGTCTGGGTCTGATTTATCTATTGATCTAGTTGGGAAAGGTCCTTAAAAATATATAGTATTAATTGTATATTTGTTTCACTCTTTAGGCTAAGTCTAAACTTAAATATTCTATTACATTCACTTGGTCTAGAAGTTTTAATTTGGAGATTCTTTAGTGAAACTATTTGAATTTACTTAAAATTGACAAGTTTTAGTTTGTTTGAGACTATGTTTTGAATTGCATTCAAATTTCCAATTCTAGACCATTTTGTCTCAAATTTGTGCAAATTATTTGACCATTGTAGGGTTTTTATTATTTTCCTTGAGTAGTTTGGATTGATATTATCTTATTTTCATTTATTTGATTGAGTATTTGTATCTAATTAATTTTTAAAAATCAGTCTCTTAATGAATTATCAGATTAAATTAGATCTAAGTGTTGATCAAATGGGAAAATTTTATCTACATTTTCATCTCTTTTTATTCTCTTTTATTCCTTTTGAATTAATTTGACTATTCATTCTCAATATTTTTGTGATATTTTATTAAACAACCTGGTTTGTATCTACTCTTGGTCAAAGTGAAAATGGCTAAGTGTTCTTCATAATCTTATTTTAAACTCAGTTGCTTCCTAAGTAATTTTCTAGTTTTGGCTTTGATTTTAGAAATTGATTGTGTTTTATTCATAGACTTATTTTCCTTTGATGTTTCCTTAGTCATTTTACTCATAGTTTGAATTTAAATTTTAATGGTTATGTTATTTCCCTATGAGTCAATGGTTATTTAAGCTTGCCTATGAGTCCCCAGTAAAATGAAGAGCAACCACTTGTCATTCACTTAATTTCCTAGGTCTCTTTTTGCCTTTGTAATTATTTTTAGATATTCTAGGTAAGTAGGATTATGTCATATGGCACAATCCTATATACCTGCTTCTCTGAGCCCTTTTAATCTTCTTTACCTAGCCATATACCTCCAAAGTAAATGAGATGCTAACAAGTGTCATGATCCTAGTTAATCACTTCATTTTGGCTTCTATATTTATGATATTGGGCCTTAGACCTTATAAATGCACAATATCATACCATATGGAATGATCCTACTTCATCATGACCCTAAGACCCTTCATATATTTTTAACTACCAATAAAACTACTAGATGCCCAAGATCATGCCACATGGCATGATCATGTTTCCTTGATTCCTTAATATGGTTTATATGACTGTGCGTCTTAGCTAATATACCTAATAATCAAGATTATGATAAGTGTCAAGATCTCACTACGTCATGATTATGCAAGTCATCAACCCAAGTAGATAATAAATTAGACCTTGAATGAGTGAATAGATATTACATGGCATTAGCTTCTAGTTGGACAACACACTGACATACACATCAAAATTTAACAAACTTAAATTTGATGGTCATTTAGCCCATCAAGACTATCATAGAGCTATCATACTTTTCCCTTTGGATTGAACTATTTAATTTTTTTTTAAATTTTTAGATTTAGTGTTCATCCCATACAACTTAAGGGCATATAACTAGAAAGTAATATATATATATATATATATATATATATATATTACTTTCTATTTATATGCCCTTAAGTTGTATGGGATGAACCCTACATCTGAAAACTTAAAAATTATACTTTACATACCCACATGAACTTAAAAATACCTGAGTGTTATAGAGGACATACAGGTTTCACATGGATATACAAATGATGGTTTTACCTCCACCTGATCGACACACTTGGGGCATATTGTTCCATAGGGTTCACTCTTATATGTTATATCATTATATTACCTTTATACCATGTTGAGCCACCTATATTTATTACACATGCCTTTTTAGTTACTCATTTATTACATAGTGACACATGATATGACATTAATGAAATATGACATTGATACATATGGATGGTGTAAATTATTATTTTGTTCTATGATTCTATAGATAATTAAAATATATATTTCACATGATAAACTAGTCTTTCATACTTGAAAAGTATCACTCGAAGCTCAACTCTTCAGTTGATGACTTCCCCCTACCAAAAGGCTTGCATTATCCATCTCACTATACTTAAATTCTTATCTTATGGTCTAAACATAATATAATGATTACCTAGATTAAATTTAGCCTATAATATGATTAAAATTTGATAAATGTGTTACACAATTAGTTACAAATATTCAATAACTCTCTATTCTTGATGCAAGGGAATCATGCAAATAATGTATATATAGTCTTAAGAGAGTGTGTTTTCATAATTTTATCTTTGTTTTGGTGTTAGATGTCTTTTATATGTCCTATAAGAATGATAAAATCAGTAGGAATCTTTTTTTTAGAGATTCTTGGCCTTGAGAACTTTTCCTGCCAAAACCTTAATTTGAAAATTTGAAATGTGTTAGGTGACTTTTTGAGTAGTTAACAAGAAATGTGATGTTAGCAATTGTGTGTAAGCTCATAATTGAGTATAAATAGTTTTTTTTAAAGTTTTTCACATATATTTAATGATAAAAATGACAAGAACCCAATAATTTTAATGTAATGTCTATTTTGAAGGCAGTTGCCAAGAGGGAGTTATTTATTAGATAGGTAGTCTTTTGTAATGAAACAAGTTTTTTGTCTTGATTTAGAGAGTAGTATCATATATATAAGGTAGGTAGAGTGAGGAAGTTAGTTATTAGGTTGATAAAGGTAGAGGTATGGAACAAAGATGAAGATGAGAGCAAAAACTACACTTTTATATTCTATTTTAAAGTAGAGTTTTTGATGTACATACTAAGAAAATCAACATAAGTTACAATGATTGATTTGAGACTATTATGCTATTCTCTAGATGTTTTTTATAATTAAAATAAGGCTTGATTCAAGAATTAATACCTTGAAAAATAGTGTTTTTAATTTTGAAAGGAAGTGATTGCAAGACTATATTCAAGTCCCCTATGCATAGCCATTGAGAACTTTAGACGGATTAAGGAGTCATTTCCTAATAAAGTGTTAGGTGAATCCATTAACATTAAAAAGTGGAATAATTGATGAAGGAAGTATTTAATTTGAATTAAATTTTTTTTGTTTCTAATAAGTAACCTAGATTCAATACAATAACCTATATGCAAACTCTATTGGCAAGTTATAGTCAAATGTTTTGAATGAGATCTCACTCACAGGTGTGAAACATGAATAGAGATTATGGAAGCATGAAAATGGTGTTGGAATTAAAAATCATTGATGAAAATATTTAGGTAATATTTATAAAACACTCAAATAAGTCTAAATGCATAACAAACCATGTATTTCATTGTTACAATTAGATTATGTTAAGGAAGACTATGGAAAGTCTTGTGTTGAACATGTTTGATGAATGATCAAGGTAAACTAATGCCTGGGTAAGGTGGAGATAAGTTATTCAATCCCTAATATTAATTTTGAAGAATTTTAAAGTCAAAATAAATCCATTTGAAGAATTTTGAGTCCTCTTAAGTTGTGATAGAACCCTATAAACCTTAAATTAGGGTAAAGCTAAAAAAATGGAATATCTCATATTGTAACTAATGGAATTTAATGAAAACTGGAATTTTGAAGGATCTTGGTATGATGAATAATATTTTTGAGGATATACGTTGGTATGGTCATTATTCACACTGAAATAATTGATTGTGTGTACAAAGGAAGCCTAGAGACCTAATTAGGTCTATGCAGTAGTGAAAAAAGGTACTTAAGAGTGGAGTTGTATAGTGAAATTTAATGGAGATGTGTAGGATGATATATGGTGGCAATAATTATGTTTAGATTCCTAATATGGTTCTATAATTGACCATACCAATCAAATTTGTCAAAAAAAGGGATACAAGGAGTAGGATAAGAGATAATAGAGTTGCTTGAGGAAGTTTAGAGAAAGAATAAGGAGAGAGGTCAAGGTGAGACTAGTGAATCATGATCCAATAATCCTATGGGAGACTAATAGGTGTTGTAATAAAGTGAAGAGGAAAAGGTGACATTTTGAAGGTAGAAAGAGCCTAGATGGAATGAACCTCAAAGAGAAGGATAGTGTATATGATGGATAAAAATTAGTGAGAGAATGTATAACATGAGGTGTATGATAAAGACAATATAGTATAGAGGATTCTAAAGACAAAGAAACTAATAAAGAAACCTATAGGATATATTTTGAGAGATAATGACATCAAATCAATAAAATAAGTTGTTAGTTATGAGAAGATTAAGTAACTTAATTAAAAGGATTTGTATTTGTAGGTATCATAACTTGGTTTAGGTAGAGTATGAAAGAAGTGATCTACATCATTTGGTATTATATCATGATTTTATTTGGGTATCATTAAATGATAGTCATCAGACAAGAAGGTACATATTTTTTTTGTTTCTCATTAGGAGTTTTTGTTATGTTCATGCAAAGTATTGAGATGTGAATAGAAAGTTGTGAGTCTAAGTAGAAAGTTGAAAAAGTGTTGTAGGAAACCCTGAGCTAGTTGAAGGATTGAATGTGTGAGATATCTATTGGAAAGATCAAGAGAGTGTGTTGGGATATTGGTAGTAGTGATGTGTTGTCATTGATGTCAATTGGCATTGGTGATGACAAAGTGATAACTTAGTGCTCAGCTCAGTCTTGGTTGTTAGTGAAAGCTTATGGGAGAAGTTGGTTCTATGGAAGCATGAGTGGATGACATGGAGCACAAAAAAAGAGTATATGGTATGTCCATGTGGTTGAAAGAGCAATTGGAGTCCTTATAGGTGGTCTTTAGGTGGAGTGCAAGTCATCCTATGCCTTGTGGGCTTGACTATGTGTGGTTGCCTATGGGGTTTTGAATAATTTAAGAGATATATCATGATGAGGAGCTAAATATGATTTTCATATGCATGTTGACATGTATAGGGTTCTAAGAGGTTAGGTGTATGGTTTGTAAGATAGTTTGGCCATTGGCCTAGTTGGCCTAGGTGGGCTTGTGAGGCCTTATGAAGGGTCAAATGGTGTTTCTAGGTTGGTGAATCTTGTTTTTACATGATATATGGTCAAGAAAGTTTTTTAAATCATTTTGATAAGGTTTAAGGTTAAATATTGAGCTAAAATGTTAGAAAGTTGGTTTAGAAGCTTCAAAGGGTGTTAGAAATGAGTGCAAAGAACTCGAGAGGAATTCTCTCATGCTTGTTGGCATGTACATGATTTTCATAGGAATATAAGCTCTTTTGAGTAGTTGGGAAAGGTCCCTAAGAATTTTTTCCAAGCATTGGATTAGGATTTAAGGGGTATATCTTTATGAACATTCGTTAAGAATGTAAACTTGTTAAAACCCTTTATAAACCCTCATAATGGAGTGATTAGAAATATCTTGATATAAAGGACCTAAAATGGATTTTTTGACAAATTTTGAATATTGGAAGGTATATATGATTCCTCTAGGAATCTCTAGGTGGTAGTGGTGTGTCAGGGAAGTGAGTAGAAGGTAAAAATATGCTTGTTTCTAAATATTTTAGTGCTATAGGTAGGGTTGACTGAGTCAAAACATGAGATCTATTGGAGATTGAAGGCTAGCACTTTTTCTTGAAATCCATAGAGTTTTTTGGTAAGAAATATTCACTATGTCAATTATATAATTCAATCAAGTTGACTAGTCACTAATCTATAGATGGTGAAAATAGTGAACAAATATCTAGGTATAGTAAATATATGCTTGGGGAAGTGTTCCAAATGAGTAAGGATGAATCCAATGGTTTGGGGTATTTGTTTAATACCTATTAATTATGTTACCTTAATTGTTATGTGATTTTCATGACCATACATAGGAAAGAAGGTGCCTTCAAGATGACTTGTCTAAGTAACAAGGACAATAAAGAAGTCTGTCTCATAAAATGATCTATATGTTTCATATATGACATTAGACCTCTATATGTTTGTAATTGTAAATTTTCTCAGGTTGTTGGAGGATCACATGAATGATTTGGAAGATCAATAAAGTGTTTTTAAAAGTGTTAAATGTCATGTTCATCATGACTAGTTTTTGGAGCTTGTAGGCAGTCTAGAGTGGCCTATTTGAAGAGGCTAGTTTGAGCTATTTTGAGTAGAGTTTGAGGTGAGTAAGAGCTTGGTGATATTATATGATTGTCATAGCTTTATTACATGGATTTTTTGTGCATGAAAAATTTGAGTAATCAATTTTTTTGAGTTGGTTTGGACTAGTGTGAGCTATGTGAAGGTGACAAATGGATTTAGATGTGTTTTTTATATCATGGAGGATCTATCCATGTGATTTTTTTAGGTGGTTTTTTGATAAAATCAATAGTATTCCTTAGTTATTCTTGGAAGTATTTTTTGGATCTTTTTAGGACTTGGAGCAAGAGAGAGAATGGCTTAGATGGAGTAGTGGTTTGAAGTTCCAAGTGGATTGGTAACTTGGGGAAGGTGATTATTTATAAATATTTTAGTGTTACAAGTAGGGTTAACTAAGTCAACACATGAGATTTATTGGAGCTTGAAGGCTAGAAATATTTATTGAAATCCATAGAGTTTTTTTTGGCAAGAAATAGTCATTGTGTCAATTATCTAAGTCAATCAAGTTGACTCGTCGCTAATCCAAAGATGGTGAAAATAATGAACAAATATCTAGGTAGAGTAAATATGTACTTTTGGAAGTGTTCCAAGTGAGTAAGGATGAATCCAATGGTTTGGGGTATTTTTTTAAGACCTATGCCTTATGTTTCCTTGATTGGTATGTGATGTTGATGACCATACATAGGTAAAAGGTGCCTTCAAGATGACTTGACTGAGTAACAAGGACATTAAAGAAGTATGTCTCATATAATGATCTATATATTTCATATATGAAATTAGACCTATATATTTTTATGATTATAAATGTTCTAAGGTTATTGGAGGATCACATGAATTCTTTTGAAGATCAATAAAGTGTTTTCACAAGTGTTAGATGTCATGTTCATCATGATTAGTTTTTGGAGCTTGTAGGCAGTCTGGAGTGGCCTATTTGGAGAGGCTAGTTTGAGATATTTTGAGAAGATTTTAAAGTGAGTAATAGATTAGTGATATTATATGAGTGTTATATATTCATTATATGGCTTTGGTATTTATACTTTGTCTCTAGTTTGGTTGGATCAGTCAAAGATCTTTGACTAAGTTTCTAGTGTGCATGACTAGTTTGACTTATCAATTTATTTATGTTGGTTTAGACCTATGTGAGATATGTGATGGTGAAAAATGGATTTGGATGTGTTATTTATTTCATGTAGGACATATCCATGTTATTTTTTTATG
Organism: Torreya grandis; assembly: GCA_037957365.1. Lineage (NCBI taxonomy): Eukaryota > Viridiplantae > Streptophyta > Pinopsida > Cupressales > Taxaceae > Torreya > Torreya grandis. The sequence goes on along the minus strand of JARHVA010000570.1, from coordinate 2,379,777 downwards.
TGGTTTTTTGATAAAATCAATAGTATGCCTCAGTTCTTCTTAGCAAAAGTTTTTAGGTATTTGTAGGACTTGGAGTGAGAGAGAGAATGGCTTGGATGGAGTAGTGGTTTGGAGTTATAGGTGGATTGGTCACTTTGAAAAGTGAGAAATGATATATTGGAGGTATATTTTATGTGTTTAACCTATTGGTGAAGGCTAAAGATGGTTCAAGAAGTTTAAGGTGTAACGAGTACTAATGAAGGGCTAATGCATTAGGCCTAATTGAGATCTAAAGGAGGATTAAGCTTATAGATGACCTATGGAGAGATTGTAACATTAATGTAACATGTATGAGGATATTTTATAAGGGTAAGATAGGTGTGTAATATATCTTGGCTGACCAAGATGGGTTAGATGAAAGAGTAGTATATATATTAGGTCTATTTGGCCTAGTTGGTGGAGATGAGAGGTATGTTCAAAAGTGAATAAAAGAGCTATATCAAGGAGAAAATATGGGTCATTGAGTAACATCAGAGGGATAATATGATTAGTCATGTTTGTTTTATTAGGTTCATGAGCTAGCAAGTCATTTGACCTAACAGTCTAAAGTGTGACTTGGTTGAGCGAAAGGCTTGTGAAGGGGACTACAAGTGTTAGAGCAAGAGAAGGTCATCATCAGGTATATAAGACATTAGATCAGTGGTGGAAATTATAGAAAATGTGGTTGAGTGGGTGCTTAATCACCTAGGTGGTTTTAGTCTCCTTGTTATTTGGAGCTAACTAAAGGTCTAGTTGGAGTTGGACTTAATTGAGGGGTGGATGTTCCTTAATCAGTTAAAGCTAGTCTAAAGTCTCATGTTAGTATTATCCTTATAGGACTATAGTCCATTGGTTTTTAGTATTGAGAGTGGTTTTTCTCCCCCTAAAGTGTTTACCACATAAATGATGTGTTTACATGATGCATGTTCTTGTTCATGCTTTAGATGTATAAGCTTTCATGTTTATGTTGGTAGATCAGATTAATGAATGATGAATGAGTTTTGGAATTGAATGTACATTATCATCTAATAATTCAACCCATCTCTTAGTATCTACTTACAATAATTGGTATCATATCAGGTCCTTATTGAGGCTTAATCATATTGGAAGGTGATCTTATGAGTATCTTGGTTGTTGGTGTCTACCTAATTAGCTTGTTGGTAGAGTTGATGGATTTGGTGATGATCAGTATAATAGCCTATTTATTATCATAGTTCTTCATGTTTTTTGAATTTTAAATTCAAAGTTTGATTAAATTTGAAGGTTTATCTAATATGGAGAAGGATTTCAAGGTAGGGATTGTTCTTCACTCAAGCCAAGGTGAGTTATTTGCTATTACAGATGGTTCTTCAAGCATGAAGGTTTGTCAAAGAAGGAATATTGCAACGGAGAATAATTATGTTGAAGCCAAATCAAAGATCAAACCTAAATTGAATGATATAGATTATTGAAGGTGGTAGAATAAAGGTATGTAAAGGCATCTTGGTGAAGCAAGTAAGCAGAGGTCTGTAAGTGAAGGATGAGTTGATCATCAAGCTAAAGAAGCATGAGCATGTTGATGAGACCTATTTGAGATCTAAAAGTTTATAAGAGTGCTTGTAAAGCATGTGTGATGCCTTAATAGGTTAAAAGAAGCCTATATCATACCAGGATCATAGATGTTCTCAAGATGTTTCTTATTGCTATAGGTTCACAAGATATTTTGTGAGATTGAAAGAGATTGCTTGTAATCTTGAAGGTTTTATGTTATTCTAAGTTTCTTATCAAAATTTTGAGTATGCTTATTGTAGAAGTTGAAGAATGTTGTTTCAAGAATTACCTTTGATTGTGTACCTTGTAGATGAGATGTTTCAAAAAGGGAGAATGATTCGAGGATCATTGAATGCTTATAATAATGTTGTTTGGTCTCTATTACATATTTGAAGATACCATAAGTTCCAAGTCTTAACTATGAGGGTGAGATTGATCCTTTTATATTAGATTTGAAGAGCTAGCTTAAGAGGTGAAAGATAGTGATTTGAGGATTTAATTTCACTACCAATGTTCTCCACGATAAGAATTGGTGTTCATGAAGTTTTAAGAATATCTTAGTGTTTTGTAAACGATAAGTTCTGAGTTTCCTATCAAAGCCAGATAGTGCTTCTTAAAGTTGATTCTTTGAGTATATATGAAGAGTCTTCAAGAAGAGTTCAATGGTATAAAAGGTTGAATATAAACTTAGGATCATGTAGCTTGAGTACACTCATTTTGGTATTCTATGTAGAGTGTTTTGAAGGAAATATTGCTTATCAGATGACTAACAGACAATAGGTGTATACATAGGAATATATGATTGTGTGTTTCATAAAGTACTTTGAAGAATTCTTAGACATAATGGATTATGGTTTTTGATATATATATGATTAATGAATCAGGGTTCATATGGGAGCTATTCCTGATTGTCTCAGATGTTCAAGTTAACCCAAGAAGATAGTTGAAAGCAAGAATTGTTCAAAGAGGCATGTTTAGGTCTTTTGGTCCTAAAGTATCATTTTGATCATTTATGAATGCTTGGTATGGATGTTGATCTAAAGGAGATGGATGAAGATATTTGTATGAGGTCATGAGGAATATAGTCATAAGTCATTCTCAGGTGGTATGAGTCTTTGATGAGCTCAAATGTGAGTTTTATGGTGAAAAATCAAAGTTGACCAATTTTGGTAGTGATGACTGCCTAGAAGATGCCCAAGGTGTTCTTATGGTTATTTATGAGGGTTATAAGATTTTAAATATATGATTTAAGTTGGGGTTGACATGTCAAATCATAATAGGAGGTTTGATGATGTCCATGAGGTGCTCATGTATGTGTTTGACCATTTGGTCAAAGTGACTACTGTAGGTTCTTGCCTGTATAAATAAAATGCTTGATTTAAAAGGTAATTTGAAGAATGAATATGTATAATGAAGTGTTTTATGCTCAAGAAGATTTGTACACCTCAATTGGGTATGTCTTAGGTGGTTTCATAGGTGGATGAATGTTTTTATGCTAGGTGGTAGGTTTTGAGTGGTCACAGGCTTCTCTTTTCAAGTGTAAGTGTTTGGAGGTAAAGGAAGTCAAGGTTTCCCATGTAATGGGAGATATAAATTTGGTCAAAAAGTGTGGATAGGTGACGTACATGTGTGGAAGAAGTTTCAAGTCATGGTGTTGACCAGAGGTTAACTTTTGACTACTTATTGCTTTGAAGGCCTAGTGATTTGGGCATGTTTAGAAAAGTGATCTATCTTTGGAGTTGGAGGCTATAAGATTAAAATAAATTTAATGGGATAAATTTGTAGCTGAATTTTTTTTTATAGTGGTCTAAAGGTAAACATATTTCATTTTATTCATGTTTTAGCTCACTAGGAGGCTTAATTGGCTATTAGGCTAAAGAAGGAAGTATGCTAAGAAGGATGATTTGGAAGATTATTCTTGGAATTTATATGGGGGAATGGTAGTGGAATTAAAACATGTAATTTCATGGTTTAAAATGATAAAGGTAGAGATTTATGTGGTCTAAAGTGGCCAAATAGGGCTACAAGGAGTCCAAGTAGGCCTAGTAAAGTATATGAAGATTTTTGAGAAAGTTTTCAAAAGAAGGATGACATGTTTGGTTCTAATTAATCATGTTAGTCTATTATAAGCATGATTCAAGTGTGTTTATATAATTTTAGTGCCCTTGGTGTTCTGTAGAGTGCCTTGAGTGCAAAGATATGAGAGCTTGCATAGTGCTATGGTACTCATATTGTTATTTAAAGTGATGGTATATATTCTTGTAGGTCCTATAGGTTTGCATGGACTATATAGACTGAGGAAGAGACTTTAAAGTGGAGTAAGGTCCTAGGGGGATTTGTTTTACTATGAAATTGGTGATAGGTCTAAGGATCTAGGTAGCTTTGGAGAAGGACTGAGCTCTAGCTATTCAATTTTACTTGAGAAGATTTAGTTGTCTAATAAGATCTTTTGAAGAAAGGGAGTGTGATTTAGTGTTGTCTAGGTATCTTAGATACTTATAGGTTTGAGTTTAGTGGTCAGTAAAGGGGGAGCTGATTTATTTGTTTCTCAAGTGGTAGTGGTCTAAGGGGGAGCTAGTGTGCCTTCCTAGTGGTCAGGTCCAAGGATCTTATAGGTCTTTTGGAGCTATGACTTGAGTTGGTTCTTTTAGGGAAATTGGTCTAAGGGGGAGTAATATGATTGATTTATGATATACTACTGATATTTGGTGTGCTCTAAATTTCAAAGGATGAGAGAGAAAGGTATGTGCTCTTGGTCATGTTCTTGGTTCAACTTCATAAATTGCTTGATTAAAGATAGAAGAGCCTATTTGATAGATGAGTCCACTTTGTCATTTTGGCAAAGGGGGAGACAGAAAAGGAGTGTTTTCATAAATTAAAAAAGGGGAGATTATTGGGAGATTGGTGGTAGTGATGTGTTTTCATTGATGTCAAGTAGCATTGGTGATGACAAAGTGATATCTTAGTGCTCAACTCAGTCTTGGTCGGTAGTGAAAGATTGTGGGAGTAGTTGGTTCTATGGAAGCATGAGTGGATGTCATAGAGCATGAATAACGAGTACATGGTATGTCCATGTGGTTGAGAGAGCAATTAGAGTCCTTCCAAGTGGTCTTCAGGTGGAGTGCAAGTCATCCTATTTCTTATGGGCTTGACCATATATGGTTACCTATGGGGTTTTGAGTACTTTGAGAGATATATCATGATGAGGATCTCAGTATGCTTGACATATGCATGTTAGAAATGTATAGGGTGATAAAAGGTTATGTGTATGGTTTTCAAGAGGTGGATAGTGGTCTGTGAGATAGTTTGGCCATTGGCCTAGTTGGCCTAGGTGGGCTTGTGAGGCCTTATGAAGGGTCAAATGGTGTTTTTAGGTTGGTGAATCTTGTTTTTACATGATATATGGTCAAGAAAGTTTTTTCAAGCATGTTGATAAGGTTTAAGGTTAGATATTGAGCTAAAAAGTTAGAAAGTTGGTTTAGAAGATTCAAAGGGTGTTAGAAATGAGTGCAAAGAGCTCAAGAGGAAGTTTCTCATGATTTTTGGCATGTGAAAGGTTTACATAGGAAGTTGAGATATTTGGAGTAGTTGGGGAAAATACCTAAGAATTTTTTCCAAGCATTGGTTTAGGAGTTAAGGGGTAGAGATTTATGAACATTTGTTAAGAATTTAAACTAGTTAAAACCCTTTATAAACCCTCATAATGGAGTGATTGGAAATATCTTGCTAGAAAGGACCTAGAATATTGGAAGGTATCTAGGATTCCTATAGGTATCTCTAGGTGGTAGTGGTGTGTCAATGAGGTGAGTTGAAGGTAAAAAATATGCTTGTTTCTAAATATTTTAGTGCTATAGGTAGGGTTTATTGAGTCAACATATGATAGTTGTTGGAGCTTGAAGGCCAAGACTTGTTCTTGAAATCCATAGAGTTGTGTTGGCAAGAAATAATCATTGTGTCAATTATCTAAGTCAATCAAGTTGATTAGTTGCTAATCTATAGATCATGAAAACAATGAAAAAATATCCAAGTAGAGTAAATATGTGCTTAGGGAAGTGTTCTAGGTGAGTAAGGATGAGTCCAATGGGTTGGGGTATTTTTTTAAGACCTATGCCTTATTTTCCCTTGATTGGTATGTGATTTTGATGACCATACACAAGCAATAAGGTGCCTTTAAGATGACTTGTCCGAGCAATGAGGATAGTAAAGAAGTATGTCTCATAGAATGCTCTATATGTTTCATAAATGACATTATACCTCTATATGTTTATGATTGGAAATGTTCTAAGGTTGTTGGAGGATCACATGAATTCTTTGGAAAATCAAGAAAGTGTCTACATAAGTGTTAGATATCATGTTCATCATGACTAGTTTTTGGAGCTTATAGGTAGTCTGGAATGGCCTATTTTAATTTGGGCAACAATTTTGGTGACAATTCGGGTGATGGTTCCATGTTAATTGATGATGAAACTTCTGGGAGCCATAAATTTTACACCATAGCTCCAATTGACTCACCGTTTGAATTGTTGAAAATCTAAGAATGAGGAGAACATGGTGAGATGGCATGGAGATTTTATCAATGGATTTTGACCCCTAAAAACCTAATGAAAGTGCCCCAAATTTCAATTTTAGTAGTGCAGTCTAAAAATAGTAATTCCTCGAATTCTATATTGTTTTAAATCATGGAAGTCAAACCACTTAATCACCCTCAATATTGGTGACTTTCCACATCCTCCCCCTACTTTTAAAATATGTATAAATGAGGATGTAACCTAAAATGGAAATCAGACATCTCTTCCTAGAGATAAGCATATAGTTGTATTGTGATCTTGAGTAATAAAACATCTCTTCTCAGAGAATTCATTGTTACTGTGTTATTTTTGTGTTCTTGAAATATTTTTCAACCAAAACTTCTGAGTTTTGGATCAGTGGTATCATAGGGGTTTGTCTTGAGAGTGTATGATCTTGAGGATAAGGTCAGGCTACAAGAAGCTTGGGTGGAAAACAATAGAGCTTCCAAACTATCCACTTATTCACTCCAAATGACTTCAAATGGTGGATGACATTGAGACATATGATCCTTTTAAGGAAATGGTGAATGAAGCCCTCTAACAACAATAAGCATAGATTCTACAATAATTTGACCAAATTCTCCAATAACTCCTAATGGGAAATTTTGGCTCTTCATCTGCACTTCCTACCTCCTCATCCATGGAACATCCTTTTAGTACCCCAACACGCTTCAAGGTTTAGGTGAACTTTGATATTCCTACATTTGAAGGCAAAATCAATGTTGATGTAATAGAAAATTGGTTAGATCAATTGTCTTCCTACTTCTCTATAAATAAATTCACTGATAGAGAAAAGATCACTTTTGATCTTTTGAAAGAATCATTTCCCATGAAATATTGGTGGGAAGTGTACAAAAAGAGGTTCAGCATAGATGACATTGGCCTTGAGGTGGAACTGTCACCTGAATTGTCACCTAAATTATTATCCAGATCATATTAAGAGAGGCTAATTTGAGCTATTTTGAGAAGAGTTTGAGGTGAGTAAGAGATTGGTGATATTATATGATTTTCAGAGCTTCATTACATGTCTTTGTTCTTTATACTTTGTCTTTAGTTTGGTTGGAGCAGTCAAAAATATTTGACTCAGTTTCTGGTGTGCATGACCAGTTTGAGTAATCAGTTTGTTTGAGTTGGTTTAGATTTGTGTGAGATATTTGAAGGTGAAAAATGTATTTGGGGGTATTTTTTATGTCATGGATGACCTATCCATATAATTTTTTTATGTGTTTGTTTGATAAAATTAATAGTATGCCTCAGTTCTTCTTGGTAGTATTTTCTAGGTGTTTACAGGACTTGGAGCGAGAGAGAGAATGGCTTTGATAGAGTAATGGTTTAGAGTTTTAGGTGGATTGGTCACTTGGGGAAGTGATAAATTATCTATTGGAGGTAGGTTTGATGTGTTTCACCTATTGGTGAAGGCTAAATATGGTTCAATAAGTTCAAGGTGTAACAAGTACTAATGAAGGGCTAATGCATTAGGCCTAATTGAGATCTAAAGGAGGATTAAGATTGATTTGGGTTATGGATGACCTATGGAGAGATTGTCCCATTCATGTAACATGTATTAATATTTTTTTTAAGGCTAAGATAAGTGTGGCAAATATCTTAGCTGACTAAGATGGGTTAAATGAAAGAGTAGTATATATAATAGGTCTATTTGGCCTATTTGGTGGAGATGAGAGGTATGGTCAAAAGTGAATAAAAGAGATTAGTCAAGGAGAAAATATGGGTCATTAAGGACCATTAGATGGAGAAGATGACCAGTAATGTTTATTTTATCAGGTTCATGAGCTAGCAAGTCATTAGACCTAACAGTCTAAAGTATGACTTAGTTGAGCAAAAGGCTTGTGAAGGGGATTACAAGTGTTAGAGTAAGAGAAGGTCATCATCAGGTGTAGAAGACATCAGAGTAGTGGTGTAAATTATATTAAAGGTGGTTGAGTGGGTGCTTAATCACCAGGGGTTGTATCCTCCTTTCTATTTAGAGCTAGCTAAAGGTTTAGTTGGAGCTGGACTAAATTGAGGGGTGGATGTTCCTTGATTAGTTGAAGCTGGTCTAAAGTCTCATGTTCATATTATCCTTATAGAAATATAGTCCATTGGTTTATAGTCTTGAGAGTGGGTTTTATACCCCTAGAGGGTTTCCCATATAAATGATGTGTTCACATGATGTATGTTCTTGTTCATGCTTTGGATGTATAAGCTTTCATGTTCATGTTGGTAGATCAAATTAATGAACGATGAATGAGTTTTAGAATTGAATCTACATTCTTGTCTACTAATTCACCCCCCCCCCCTCTCAGTAGATACTTCTAATAGAGTGAGATTAAAAGTGATCTTGAAGAGAGAGAAGAGTATCCTAGTGAAAGGACAAGAGAAGATAGACCTAGTGAGAGGACATGATGTGGTAAGTGAAAGAAGACTTGTCAAAAAGAGTCATTAGTTTAGATGAGACCAAGGAATTGATAAAAATATTAGTGAAGATGAGTAAAGAGAGAAAAGAGGAAACAAGGTGTGAGAGGGAATAGCTACCACAAGAAGATGGTACAAGATGACACCAAGAGGATAGAGATGGAGAAAGAGATGTATGAGACGAGGTAAAAACTAGATGAGACACTGACCATGCTAGAGTAGATAAGATAAAGTGAGAACCCAAATTTTTGATGGGTCATGAGAAATAATTCACTCAAGTGTCAGTCATTTTATAGATATAAAGAATAAGAATGCAAGCTAAGAGAGAAGAAAGGAAGTAAAAAAAATTGCTATGCAAGCAACTCAAGAAGGAGATGCAAATGTTTTGGTTGAGTAGTAGTGAGAATCCTAGTGATGAAGATAAATATTAACTTGAGGAAGATTTGAGTGAAGAACAAGATGATATTTTTAGACATCCATGTAGTGGACATGACCAAGAGGAATAAAATCAGCTTGAGGGCCTCATTCAATGCTTGGAAAGTGAAATACAATTGATTGAACAAGGTAAATAATTAAATTATCAGTTTATGTATAACAACCAAGAGTAACTATAGGTAGAATTTATAGCCTTAGAGGATTATTTTCATGGTTAATTGGTGGAAAATGAAGAAAAATAATTTGCATTAGTTGAGAATCTTGTGAAGGAGGATAAATAACATAAAGAAGGATTGATAGTAAAAAAGTAGCAAAATGAAGCAGGTAATCAAGTAATTGTATTTGTGTTAGTAAAAAGAATTGAAGTCCTATAAAAGGAAGGTAAGAGTACATGTACAAAAATGGTATATTGGGACATATACAACCCATATGTCAAAAGTACAAGAGCTAGATGGAGTGCACATGAAGAGTAAGTCAATGCAAAATAGTGGTGAAAACAAGAAGGTAGAATTATCTTTGATAGAGGAAAGAATGAGAGAAAAGCAAAAGAGAAGCTGAGGTAGGAAATAAAATCAGAAGACAAATAATATCCAAGGAAACTAAATTGGAAGACACAAAATAAACATGCAATAATTCATTGGAGTTCCATTTCTTCTTCCCTAAGAGTATGATGCAGAAACATCATGCAAACAATGTATATATAGTCTTAAGTGAGTATGTTTTCATCATTTTGGATTATTTTTGGTGTTGAATGTATTTTAGATGTCCTATGATGATGTTAAAATCAATAATAATCTTTATTTTAGAGGTTTTTAGCCTTGGGAACTTTTCCCACCAAAACCTTAATTTGAAAGTTTGAAATGGGTTAGGTGTATTTTTGAGTAGTTATCAAGAAATGTGATTTTAGAAATAGTGTGTAAGTTCATAAGAGATTATAGATAGGTTTGGTAAAGTGTTTCATGTAAATTTAATTATAAAAAGGAAAATAACCTAATAATTTTAATGCAATGCCTATTTTGAAGACAATTACCAAGAAGGAGGTAGTTATTAGATAGGTAGTTTCTTGTAATGAAACATTATTTTGGCTTGATTTAGAGAGTAGTATCATAGATATAAGGTGGGAAAGAGTTAGTAATTTGGTTATTAGGTTTATATAGGTAGAGTTACATAATAGAGATGAAGATGAGAGCATAAACTACACCTCTATATTCTATTTTAAAGCATAGTTTTTGGTGTACATACTAAGAAAATCAATAGAAGTTGCAATTATTGATCTAAGACCATTATGGTATTATCTAGATATTGTTTTGTGATTAAAATAAGGCTTGATTAAAACCTTAAGACCTTAAAAAATAGTGTTTTGAATGTTGAAAGGAAGTGATTGCAAGACTGTGTTCAAGTCCCCTATGCATAGCCATTGAGAAATTATGACCAATTAAGGAGTAATTTCCTAATAAGGTGTTGGGTGAATATATTTCTATAAAAAAGTGGAATCATTTATGAATTAAGTCTTTCATGTGAATTCAAACTTTTTTTTGTTAATAAATAACCTAGATTCAATATAATAACCTATATGCAAACTCTGTTGGTAAGTTACAGTCAAATTTGAATGAGATCTCACTCACAGGTGTGAAACATGAATAGAGATTATGAAAGTGTGAACATGGTGTTGTAAGTATAAAGAATCAAGGAAAATATTGAGGTAATGTTTATAAAATAATTAGGTAAGTCTAAATGAATAACAAACCCTGTATTCCATTGTTACAATCAAACTATGTTAAGGAAGACTATGGAAATTCTTGTGTTGAACATTTTTGATTAATGATAAAGGTGAAATAATGATTGGGGAAGGTGGAGATAAGTTAGTCAGTACCTAATATTCCTTTTTAAGCATTTGAAAGTAAAAAAGAATCCATTTTAAGCATTTTGAGTCCTCTCAAGTTGTGACAGAACCCTGCAAACCCTAGATTAGGGTAAAACTAACAAAATGGAATATCTCATAGTGTAACTAATGGAATTTGTTAAAAAATTATATTTTTAAGTATCTTGGTATGATGAATAATATTTTTGAGGATTTAGGTTGGTACAATCACTGTTTGTACCAAAATAGTTGACTGTGTGTATAAATGAAGCCTAGAGACCTAATTAGATCTATGCAGTAGTGAGAAAAGGTACTTAGGAGTGGAGTTGTAAAATGAAATTTCATGGAGATGCGTAAGATGATATAGGTGGTAGGAATTGTGTTTATATTCCCAATATGGTATTATACTTGACCATACCAGTCAAATTTATCAAAAAAAGGGCTACAAAGAGTAGTATAAAAGAGATCAAAGTTGCTTGAGGAAGTTTAGAGAAAGAATAAGAAGAGGGGTCAAGGTGAGACTAATGAATCATGATCTAATAAGTCTATATGAGACTCAGAGGTATGGTAAGGAAGTGAAGAGGAAAAGATGATAGTTTGAAGTTAGCAAGAGCCTAGAGGGAATGGACCTCAAAGAGAAGGACAATGCATATGATGGATAAAAATCAATGAGAGAATGTATAACATGAGGTGTATGATAGAGAGAGTAGAGTATAGAGAATTATAAATATAGATAACCTAATCAAAAAACCTAGAAGATAGATCTTGAGAGAGAATAACATCAAATCAATAAAATTAGTTGTTAGTTATGAAAAGAATTAGTAACTTGATTGTAAGGATTTGCATTTACAGTTATCAGATCTTGGTTTAGGTAGAGTATGAAAGAGGTGATTTGCATCAATTTTTTGAGATATTATTGTCCAAAATAGGACACTAATATTGACACTAGTATCCCAAATTTGATGTTAGTGTTTGTACCCTAGAAAACACTCAAAATTTCAAATATTTTTATATGTATGGGTTGACCTATTTTTATTAATTAACCCTTCCATGTGATTTATTTAAAAAGATGTGGTATATATATAAAATAAATCCCACACATTATTCATATATAAATTACCAAGTAAGCACCTATCAAGCACACTATATCATTTGTATAATTGAGTTTTACTTCCCTATTCTTCCATATTTCTGAATCAGTCATAGGAGAAATATTATTATAGTTATACAAAATTAAAATAATATCCCATGAGTAGTATTTTTCAATTTTTAAGACATATCACTACATAAAATCATACATAGCCCACACAAAGGAGAAGAATACAATGTTTTTAGGCCTTATTAAGAGTATATGGATATGTATGCAGTGTTAATTGAAAGTGGGGTATTTGAGGTCAACTAAAATTCACTTGAGCCCACTAACCCCCAGTTTTCAAGGTGACCTGCCTAAGTTGGAGGACTTAAGGTTTTGATGAAAAGGTTGATATCTAGAACCTATGTGTGTGAGATCCTAGTTAACAATATGCAAGGTGACAATGAACCTTAATAGACACAAGTGGAATTTCTATAAACTAACATGTATTCTATACAGGATAAAAGAATTAGTTTTAAGATACAAGTGTCAATGCTAGTGTCCCTATTTCAATGATAGTGTCCAGATTGATAAAGATATGATTTATATAATCTAATGAATCACACTTGAGCATCATTATGATTGTTTCTACACCTACAATTCTAATATTTACTTGTGCATAAATAAACAAGCTAAGTATTATTCCTTCTTCATGTTTATGAATACAAATTATTATTTGACATTGTAATTTCTATATTTAACACATTTCCATAATTCATCACTAATCAAAATATATTATGAATTTGAATTACTTAATTGGCCTACTTTTAGAATAGCTCAGTGCAATTTATTAAGCTATTCTCCCCATAACTCTTTCAAAAATTGGAAACATTATTTAACCTAACCTCTAAGTATTATTATGAAAATAATATTTTTACCTATGGTTTAGAGCAACTTAGGGTTTTAGATTTCTATGATTATTCATATATTTATTTTATTAATCTATATGCAACCTAGGCATAGTGTTAGACTAGATGATGTACACATTGAGCATCTTGATCTTCCTATTCTACCACTTAATATTACTCAAGATAATACCTACCAAAATTTTCCAATAATGATAACAAGAAAAATATTTAAAATATTTTCATTGGGGATGAATCTTATCATGAAAATAGTGAATCTCATGAGAATAATGAGAATGAGAAAGTATATTAAGATTAAGTTGAATCTATTGCATTTTTTTGAGAGAATATTCATCAAAATATATAAGATAATTAAAATATACTAAATACTATATTGGAAAATAAAAAAATCCAAAATCATTAATGAACAACGATTAGTATATATTGATACACATATTATGGCTACTAGATATACCTATTGAACATCAATCCCAATCTTCTTCCCCTTAATCACATCATTGATTCCTACATCTAGTGGGGCATGTTATATGTCTTCAATCCATTGTCCCACGAAGAAAAAATAAATATTGATACATCCTCCATGGTAAAACGTAATACTTCAACTTAGTTACTAGTTTCAATTCCTATATTAACATAAGTGATTTCATCTTCTTTGGTGACTTATCAAATATAAAATCTCAATCCCATTAGGTATACTATTCAAACTGTTCTCCAACTTAGTAAAACTTTGGAAGATAAGGTTTCAAACATTAATCAAAATGCTTTGAAATCAAATGATACTATTGATACATAATATGTATTATATAGCCCTATTACACCCAAGATATTATTGTATCCTTTTCCAACTAGTTTTGTACAACCCAAGTTCACTATTTATGATGGTAAGGGTGATTCTGAGAAGCATCTTCACTCTTTATATGAAAAATGCCTTGATTATGATTCTAATGATAATTTTTTAAAAAAATATTTCCAAGAAGCCTAAAGGAATATGTTTTATGATGATTAAGTGATCTACAAATACAATTAGTAAAAACATTCAAGCCTCCAGTAGATCAATTTATAGCATATTTTAAATAAGCATTATTGAAAAGATATCACATGCACAAAATGGAAATATCAAACAAGGAACCAATGAACCTATCAATGAATATGTTTTGAGTTACAAGTTAATGTTGGCCAAAATCACAAATCCAATGGTAGATAAAGAGATTTAAGATATCTTTAGGCGAAGTTTACTTTCCCCATTACATGATTATATTACCTTCAATTAGTTTAAATATTTTTATGACTTATGCCATATTATTCAAGATCGATAAATGAAACTTATTCCATTGAATGAGCTTAATTATTAGAAAACACACTGACTACATCTTATACAAAGTTTCATATCAAACCAAGATATAATTTTAAACCTACAAATGCTAATAAGTAATAAATAATAATGATTAATATAGTGTCACAATAACCTAATAATCTCATATTATCCAATGCACATAGGATATAATTTTCATAATTAACTAAGTCTCCAGCTTCACTCCTTAAGAAGCTAGTGAAATGTCATCTCATATCTCTCCCTTCTCCCATAGAGGTTGATACAAGTAAAAATATACCAAAAGGATATGATGAAAATGCTTATTGTGACTATCACCAATGTGTTTGGAATTCTATAAATATATTTTTCAAGTTGAAACACAAGATACAATATCTCATTGATAGTGAAAAGATCACATTTGATGATTTTACAAAGGATTCAAGGTCACAACATGGTGACCATCATAACTATAAGATATTAAACAATCTATTACAAGATCATTCTTAGGAAACCTCAAAAGTGAAAATGACATTAATTCACATATCCCTCCACCACATTATTGGAAATAATTATATGGGATTATTGGCACATTTATACGTCAGATACCTCTTATGTTCATAGGCATTATATTAGATTTGATGACAATGACATGTGAATGATGACACTAATTTTCACTAATTAATTATTATAGCACATAATGGGAATAGACCTATATGTAGTGTCATGGTTGATAAAGGTTATAGTGATATTGTATGTACCATGACATTACTCACAAATTATAATATACACATGATGATTTATACCCTTCAACTAAGTCAACCAAAACATTCAATGGAAAATCACAACAAATTTATGGTGAGATTGGATTAAATTTTACAAGTTAGTCTAACATATGTGACCACAAATGTTTTAGTTATACAACATATGTTATTATTTGATGTGTTATTGGGATGACCTTGGATTCATAATCTCCATACAACACCTATTAGGTTGTGGAGCTAAAAGCTTCACTGATGCAAACAGAGGAGGAGGTTGCAGAGAGTTTGCTGAGTGTCACAGACACTGGCGTCAGTCAGGCCAACCAACGTCAGCTAGATTAGATAGAAGAGCAACTGACGTCGGTCAGGGATCGACCAACATCGGTCACCTCTAGGCAGACAGGGACCGATGTCGATCGCCTATGTGGTTCGAACTACGAGTGTTATGGGCAGTTAGTTAACAAACCAAGTGTTTGCATGTCAAGAGACAAATTCAGACTAGAAGCTGCAGATCTAATTATTGTAATTAGGTGTCTAATTATTGTTTGCATGAGATCTATTTAAGAGACTCATTGGTTGTATTGTAAAGTGTTCTAGTTTGAGTTGGGAAAAGTTAGCTCCTTCTGTGTGTGAGGTGAGCAAGGGTGTTCCTCCTAGTTCCACAGTAGTACCAAGTGTGGGTGCTGGTTTTGGAGAATCATAAGGGTTCTTCAGGGGTGTAGGATCTTGGTCAGCAGGTGTGTATGGCTACTTTAGGATATTTACATGGCAAGTAAGATCATTGATCTACAGGTGTATGTGTGTGCATGATCCAAGTTTGTAGGTGTGCAAGATTAGGGAGGACAACAACACAATAGGGAGTAGTATTAGACAGGATCTACTTGGAGTACAGTGTGTACTTAGATAGAGCAAAGAGGAAGGCAAGGTAGTTCCTTCCATAAGTAAGATCAGTTGGGTTGCAGGGTGTTGCAGTTTAGGGGATATTTACTTGAAGTACGTTTATGTACTTGTGGAGTGCGTGGAGCACTTGTGGAGTGCGTAGAGCACTTGGGTACTGGCAGTAGTGGATACTTGCTGGTTGGAGGTGAACACCAACTCTGTGTTTGAGTTGTGTGTTGGGACCATAAGAGAGAGAGCTTTGAGGGAAGATTTACTTTTTATTCCCTAGAGGTGTGGGATCCCTAGAGGTGTGTAAGGAAGAAGAACTATGGCAATATTCTTTGTTGTATTTCCTTCTGGAAGAGTTTTAATACAAGTTGTGTATTGTCTCTCATATTTTGTATTATTTTTGAATTCTAGTTAGTTGCTGATTCTGGTTAATTCCGCATATTAAGTTGCTTGTATTTGGTAATCAATTGTGTGCTTCCGTTATTTCCCAACAAATGGAAAATCACAACAAATTTATGGTGAGATTGGATTAAATTTTACAAGTTAGTCTAACATATGTGACCACAAATGTTTTAGTTATACAACATATGTTATTATTTGATGTGTTATTGGGATGACCTTGGATTCATAATCTCCATACAACACCTTCCATAGTCCATATATGTCTCAAGTATATTCATGCCAATAGGGTAATCACAGTATCATGGATTCAATATGAACATCCATTATAAAAAATAAGTTTATTCCAAGATAGATAATCATAAAACCTATAAAGGTTAATCATGAGTGAAAGTGTAATCAAAAGTACATCCCATTTCTTAGATGATTGATACTTGAGAGGTATTTACATCAAAAATACATAATGGAATCTATAGAGTCCTCATTTATACCTTAATGTCTTCCCTAGAAAAATAACATGTTTTAGAGAGGGACAAAGACTTGAAATTACACCAAAGAACTCATATATCACTAAAAAATGGGTTGAAAAAACCACTAATGCTTCATGACCATAGACTCGTATGAGGCATATTCATAATATTACAAATTTTATAGTTTGAGTTTTGGAACATGTACATAATATTTGGTAGTATGACTAGTATGTCATACCACATCCTAATCCTAGATCATACTATGAGAATACATTAGATGGGATTAATGACTAGCCATTTACTCATAAATATTTAAAAAAATCAAAATAAAATAATCAATAAAATACGAAATCATTCAAATAAAATAAAACTACAAAAATATTTAACATTTCACATGTTTACTAGATTTTTCATATGTTGTTTACTTTATGTTAGTCGATATCATATAATTTATTTAAAAATGTATGTTTATTAAGTACTTGAAATGATAAAGGCATCCATTAGATCCATGATACATAAGCAAGAAAATTTTAGACCTTTCCTCTTCCCACGTGACATACCACATTGGGGGCATCTTGCTTCTATTAATCACGATTGATAAATTTTGTATTATTTTATTATCAATTTATATTATCATGTCGAGCTTATATACTAATGATTAAAAATACTCACACTCATGATTATATATTATATAGTTTGCTTTATATTCTATGCTACAAGACATTTTTCTAACACATGTATGCATGGACTAGTATGGCATGTTTATGCTAGCTGATTATATTTCACTTATTCATTTTTTCCATAGTACCCATGAGTGTTGATTATTTATTTTTTGTGATGATATTTTAACATGTAATATCCTTTGAGTTTTTAGAATTTAAACATTCCCTTGTTTGAAATCTCCTTATATCCCCCTTTTCATGATAATGAGTGATCTTTTGTGTGTGATTTATTATTTTATGATATTTTTACTTATAGATGTTACCATGACCCATATAATGCATATTAGGTATTATTATGTTTGGATATTTTAATATTTATTGATATATATATACTTAGACATGATAAAACTATGGTCTTCTTTACCACATGTTTGATATAAGTATAACATAGTTGCCTTATCCTTTTGAGATAAGGTAACTATCACATTGTAATCCCTCACCTCAAAAGGAGGGACATATTAGTGGGGGAATATCATAGATACATGATTAAATATACACACATTTGAAAAAATCAGTATAATTTGATACAATTTACATGATTTAGATATACACTTATAACATAATTTAATACATTTGATAATGATTTTGATAGATTTGAGATTTAGTTTTAATATTTTTTAATAAATATCATACACATTTTATAGACTAGAGGTTAAATTTTTATAGTTAATTCAACTTGAGACACATTAGAGGTGCATATGACATGTAAGTTAACCAAATCATAGATTCATATTCAAATTATATACACTTTCATGCAATGAGCTTACCAAGATACACTGACTAATATTTTATTTGTTATAGTAGTTGGCTAGTGTGATTAATATTCAACATAATCAATGGCTTGGGCACTACTTATTTTTTTCAAGTTGATATGGTTACACCATTATACTTTGGTGATATTAGATATATTATGATTACACTAGAGTTATGTGATTGAGAATCAGTGATCTTGATGGCCTTGGCACAACTCACCCTTACACTAGTTTGGGGCATGATCACCCTCCAATTCCACTCTTCACATATACAAGGTTCAGTTATGAATCTATCTCCAATGTTTCATCTAGGAAGAATCATTACCAAGTTAAATTACTAAGGGCAAACATGGTTACATCAACATATATGTGTACTCCTACATTGCTATCTTTACTTTCAATCATTTTAAATATTTCACTTTTAGATTATATGCACTAACTACTTCTATAATATGCTCTTGGTTACATTAAATACACATACAACAAACTCATACAGGGCTCAAGTTAAATCAAAGTGTGTTTTACACACCATGATACACATTTATTTATTTTAATGTAGTAATTTCATCATTATGCATTACTAAATTACAGGATGGATGCAGATACTCATATATGTATTTTACATGATAAACTAGTTTTGCACACTTGAAAAATATCTCTCAAAGTTCAACCCTTTATTTCATGACCTCCCCACTACTGAAAAACTTGTGTTTGCCATCTCACTATTTATAAATTCTTATATTATGATATGACCATGATATTTTTATTACACAAATCATTTGTATCCCATGGTATAATTAAAACTTGATTTATATCTTACACTATCAGTTATATATCTTCAACTCTCTATCCTTCATGACACTACAATCTAGAACAAGACACTAGTATTGATGCTAGTGTCAAAAATATGATGCTAGTGTTTATACCCTACAAACACTCAATTTTAAAATATTTTGATTTTTACAAGTCGACCTATGTATCTCAACTAACCATCTCATGATATTTATTTCAATATGTGTGATATAAATACAAAACAAATTCCATTCATTATTCATTTATAAATTACCAAGTAAGCACCTATCAATCCCACTAAATAATTTGAAAATTTTGAGTTATAATACCTTATTATTCCTTATTTCCAAATCAATCATAGGATTAGTCTTCTTACATATCTAAAGCTTTCAAAGAACAACCCATGAGTAGTACTTGTCATGTTACAAACTAAATCACTAAATTCACTTGCATATAACATAATACACCTTTTTTCACACACAAACCCACATAATGAGGAGAAATAAATTAATTTGAATCCCTCTTTAGAGTATATTACTATGTAGGTGCTCATTTACATATCAATATTTATATTCATCTCAACTTCACTTGATCCCACTAACCTTCATTTTACAAGGTGACATGACCAAGTTGGAAGACTTAGGTTTTTTTTATCGAAAGGATAATATATGGAACTTGTGTATGGAATACCAGTTAAAAATATTTAAAGATACAATTAAACTTAATAGGCACAAGTATAATTTATTAAAAATGACGTATATTCCATACAAGACAAAAACATTAATACTAGTGTCCCTATTTCAATAGTATTGTCTAGGCTGACATAATATAACTAATCATAACTGAGCATCATTATGATTATTTCTACACCTAAATTTAATATATTTTCATACACATAAATAAATAATCTAATTATTATTCCTTATTTTTGATTAAGCATTGCAAATTACTGTTTGGCATTGTACTTCCTATATTTAGCAAATTTGCATAATTCAACATTATATCAAAATATATTATTAATATGAATGATTTAATTAGCAAGATTTTAGAATATATTATTGTAATTTTATTAGGATATTTCCCCCATAAATCCTTCCTAAAAGGGATAAATAGATTCATTTATGTTGTTACGCTTTTACATGATATATTACCTTGTGTGTGACTATTGTGTGTGGCCATTGGATTTTATTGATGCAACATCCATTGATGTCCCTTGTTTATGACATTTTTTTATGTCACATTGCATATGAATTTTTCATTTATTTTTGTGGCATATTACCTCCCTTGTATGTGGACCTTTTGGCCTATGTGTGAAAACTAACACTTATGTTTTCATATCTTTCTTATATTGAATTGATGCCATGATTTATATCATACACTATTACATAATAGTTTTATTCATAGATACTTATACTACATAATTCACTAATAAATTTATCTAGACATGACACTTACATTCCATACATCCCATATGTTACATACATGCCTTGATTAATACATACATTACTATCATGACATATTTTTCCACATGATCAAATTATACTACATGATGTTATCTTTACACATGACATAATACAATTCATTCTTATTTTGAGATTAGTGACTTACATGATAGATCCATCATCTCAAAATAGGGAAACTACAGTGGGATTTTATTATATAAATAAGCCTCCATGAGAATAAAATCACAATATATTTCATGGGCATATGCATATTCATATGCACAATAATTTATAGGAACAATTTTTTAGGGTTTCCCATTCACATACATTTTCAGTATAGGTTCTCTAATTCAACATATCAATGCATATAATTTTATATCAATGATATAAATTTAGGGGACATGATACTATTTCATGCACATATACATGACAACATAGTTATAGTTTAATGTAAAATGGTTTTCATTCCACTTCAAACTTTTCAAACTTGCATACATGATGGGGGAATGAACATTATTCATTCCTTTTCAATCATGCATTATTTTTTTCACATGGATCAAACTTGATTGATTTATATTAATGCCATTACATTTGAATCTATAAACTATCTATAGTGGTTTATTCATTTTTTTATCAAACCTTACCTATTGGTTATCTCATTTACCTACATATTATTTTATTTTGGAGTTAAACCTAGCTAAATGGATCTCTATATTTTTCTTGCATAGTTATTTGGGTTAGTAAATTATGTACTTTTTACTACATCAAGAGGGTTAGGTAATGTTTCTTTCCAAACTCAAGGTACTATACAATTACACAAGTTTAGGGCATAGTCACCCCAACTCTCTAATGACTCATTGAGGAAGCACCATCTCCAATAGGTTGTAAGCACAATAAGGATTTTAAAAACAAAAAAATGTAATATAACCCTTGTTATTTCAATTTCAGATTTCACATATGGAAATTAACTACTCCATTCTCATTATAGGTTATATGGAGTAAAATCTATATGTTTAGAGCCATCTCCTTAAAAAAAGTGTGTTGTACACACGAAGATATATTTTAAATTTTTACTCTAAAAATTACATTAATAGAATAAAATGGGGGCATTTTTATATGCTAAAATTTAATCTTTAGTACTTGACAATGAAAAGCTTCACACATATTTACTATGCATGACCTAAGCACCCAAACAAGGTCCTAAGTTGCCATCCTCTCACACTTACATGTTATATTATGAGTCATAACTTATGTTTTATTGTTATACACCTTTATGAACATCACTATCTATTTATAACTTGATAAATATCTCACATAAAATCTTAGAGTAGTCCACCTATACACAGGTTAGTTTTGATGGTTACAATTATGATCATGATTTGATAACAATCTCCACTAGTCAAAACCAACCCACTCCCAAAAATTAATATTTTATTAAATCAAACCCATCATTAGTGTTTTACTATAAACCCAATGTGTCTATGGTGTGAAAAATTACTCAAATGGATCCCTATATAAAAAAATCAAGGTCTTAATCAAAAGATATCTAGAATTTATTTATGACATATCTATAAACTATTGCACACTAATACCCTATTATTCCTAATTTTCATAAATATCACTAGGAGTAATCACAAAACAAGTCTGAAGCCTTAAAAATCTAGGTCAAAATAAGAATTTTCAATAACCAAATCTAATCAATATCTTCATACACATAGTGAAGGAACACAATTATATAAAATCACATTGGTGGGATAACTATGTAAGGCTTGATTTCTATCCTTGGAGTATTGGATACATAGTTAGTGGCCAAATAACAAGTGAGGTTGGTTGAGGTTATCTCAATCCATTATAATTCCCCCATTTTTATAGGTTTCTATCCCTCATAGACATATATAGAGTTTTCAAGGCAAAGGAAGTTGATTTTTAGATATTCTGTTAGGGTTCAAGATTAGAAAGGCAAAGCAATAAAAACATTCATAGGTGAGCATATAGTATCTATGGTACATTTTCACATAGGTCAATACTGACCTATACATCAGTATCAACCAATGATATTGACTCGAACCT
The DNA here is from genome assembly GCA_037957365.1 of Torreya grandis. NCBI lineage: Eukaryota > Viridiplantae > Streptophyta > Pinopsida > Cupressales > Taxaceae > Torreya > Torreya grandis. The sequence goes on along the minus strand of JARHVA010000570.1, from coordinate 2,357,350 downwards.
ACAAAACTGAGCCAGTGTAGGTAGTAAATTAGTTCATAAATTGAGTGAACCATGAGTGTAATTATCCCTTGTCTCCACTATATATGATATAGTCATAGTTAGGTAGCTTCCCAAAAAATCTAAGTATCATGATATATTTAGTACATTCTATGTTTAGGATATTCCTTTATTAAATGAAAATATCCAATTACTAGTCTTTTACATTCATATGTATACTTGAATTCCATATTTATTAATTTGAATTCTCATTCAAAGGATCTATCTTAATTACATAAATCTTCCCCAATAATCTAAACTATGGTAAAACAAACTCAAATTATCAACATCACTAATACAAATGGATATAATTCATTTAATGGTGGTACAATTCCACATATCACACTATAACCAAGATGATGCCATATGAATCCATCTACGATCAACAACTACTATCTATTTAAACATACATATAAATAATCTACAAGGTACAAGAAGTAGATTCCACACTCCACATGTGCGATAATATCGATTGAAATCTCAAAGATAATATCCATATAAGATAAACTAGAAAAAGAAGTGATCCAATCAAAAATATTATAAGCATGTGTTTGATATAAGAGACATGGTATTCTCTATCTAAAACCTTATATGTATTCCACCAGTCATAAAAAACTAGAAATTGAGTTTTATGGTCCTTATAAATTATTATAAAAGATTGGTCATGCAGCATACAATTTGTAGTTATCCTCTTCTTCCAAGATCTATATTTTGTTCATGTATCGTATTTGAATCATGTTATTTTTCAGCATTCTTGACTTCAAATTGCACTACCTGATCTCAATACTAAAGTATTTATCATCCCAAAACCTGACTATGTCATAGATAGGTGATCGTGATAACTTCCCAGTTTTACTATCACAAATATTATGGTATATTGGTTTGGAATTAAACTTGAATATGTGATATGATATCCTTTAATCTAATTGTAACAGTATTTATTTCATCTCAATCTTTGAGGGAAAATATTTGTTAAGGGGGAAAGCATGTTATGACCCATTCATCCTAACTCTTCTTTTCTATTAGATGTCACTAATAAAATTTTGCATTCATATTATTTTTATTTCATCCAATTAATTGATTTTAACTATCCCATAGTAAGGGAATTATCATTTGTATTTAGTATATAAGTTTAAATAGACATCATGTGCGAGAGAAAAAAGTATGCATTGACTTCTTTTATTGAGCATTACTCAAAGGAGGTTTCCCCTTCGAAGAGGCTTGTGTTACTTTGTAATGTGATTATGTTATTTTAATACAATATTGTTCTCTTTATTTCAAAACTAGATCATATTCTCTTCCCTTCTATTTCTAGATTAATTTATTTTCAATAAATATCATATTATCTAGTATTAGAGATCTTTTTAAGATTGTGTTCTGCAATAACTTTAGTAGATTATGGATTTATATAAATATTCACTATATGCTCTCACCTTAATAAAATTGGATCTTAGTGATTATAAAATGGTAACATAAGTGGTAATACTAAGTATTTTACACTAAATCTACCATTTTTTTCCTACAAGCAGTTCATTTATTTTTAAAGAAAATAACCCTATGCCAAGGGTTTTGAAATATCCATAAAATATTTGTCTTTTTTGGATAAGTATATGAGACAAATGTGTGCCTTGAGGTGATATTTTAAACATCATAACATTCCCATATAAAATATCTATATAAAACCATGGGATTCCATGCACCCTTAGGTATATAGGAATAACCCATAGATTTTTCCAAAAATAGACCTAGATAGCCTTCAACTATCTATATTTTGTGATGCAATGGTAAACTATTAACCTTAGGAAGTTACTCATAAATAACTCATAAACATGATAGTGGTATATGGGATAGTTTAATCTTTTGTATTTATATCTCTCACATCATGGGATAACCCTTTCTATGAATAAGTATAATTGTGATCTCATAGATAAAACACCCTATAGTAACCCTCATTTTGATAACCTTATAATTCTTGAAGTTTAAGGATACCACCACAAACTAGTTTTTTGAGAGTATTAGTAACTAAGGGTACTAGGGTTGACCAAAAATATCCTACATAGACACAATTGCAATAAAATCCTTAGGGGTCATAATATTTGAAAATGATTATTTTGAGTGAAATCCATAATGTAGGGTAGTCACTCAATAAAAAAATGAAAAAATTATAGTTGAGGCATAAATACTATTATCATCACCTATCAAGTGAATGATTTTGATTTATAACTCTGGTAAACTTTTTAGTAAACCTTAGACCTCTTATATGATGGTAGTGAGCTAATCCATGTGTGTGTGTGTGTGTGTGTGTGTGTGTGTGTGTGTAGGCGCACGCACACACACACACACACACACACACACACACACACACACACACACACACACACACACACACACACACACACACACACACACACACACACACACACACACACACACACACACACACACACACACACAGATTACTAATTTTTTTACCAGAGTTATAAATCAAAATCATTAGCTCAATTAGATGATCATAATAGTACTGGTGCCTCACACAGATTACTAAAATGTTTACTAGAGTTATAAATTAAAATCATTAGCTCGATTAGATGATCATAATAGTACTGGTGCCTCAACTATGTGTGTGTGTGCTTGTGCACACACATACACACACAGACAGTTGAGGCACCAGTACTATTATGATCATCTAATCGAGCTAATGATTTTGATTTATAACTCTGCCTAACATTTTAGTAAACTCTAGACCCCATATCTGATGGTAGTGACACAATCTGTCTAACTATGTCTATGTGTGTGTACATAGATGTGTTTATGTATATATACATATGTATACACACACACACACACGTGTGTGTGTGTAAATACACACACACACATATATATATAAATACACACACATACATATGTATGTATGTATAGATATATATATCTATATATACATCAATATACATATATATACACACACATACATAGACACACATAGACATACATACATTTATGTATATATATACACATACATACATATAGATGTATGCATATATGTATATATGTATGTATATATTTATTTATATATATATCTATATATACGTACATACATATGTGTATGTGTATACATACATACATATGTATACATATATGTATGTATATATCTATATATGTATGTATTTATATATACATACATATATCTATATATGTATATGTGTATATATATTATATTTATACATATATGTATGTATATATACATATATACACATATTTATTTACATACATACATGGCTTAAGTGATAACATTCAAGGCTAAATAAAAAACATCAATGCCCAATATAAAATAATAATGGACATTGTTATTGAGTTAAATAATAGAAAGTCATAGACTGTTTTGAATAATGATTTTAAACATAGATCCAATTCAATTAGAATTCCATGTGGCCCTAATTATATTTTAATAAAATTTAATTTAAATATTCCACCAGTTTAATATACAAAGTAGATAAATATTTTTTCCTGTATGATACCCCACTAAAGACACCATACCTATAGATTCTTTCAGCTTGTAGAAGGAAGTTGTTAATTTTTTCCAATGGTATAAAACATATCATGGTATGTAATCCTAGACAAAACTTTATTAAATATTATTGGTTTGATTTGGTAAAAGTGAATATGATTATTTTACAATATAATTATCAAATAATGATAGATTAGTTATGTTCAAAAAAGATCAAAAATAATTTAAAAAACTAGCCTATAAAATATAAGGGTTAAAAGATGAATTCGTCAAACGTTTTTCATAAGTGGCATAAAATAATAAGTTAAAAATGTTTAAACCACATGATATTATGATAGTCATTAGGTTTTCTATTTTGGTTGAAAATAATCTCATAGATGAATATTGATCTTCAAATTTACACCCATTCAATACTGCAATGCTAACACAAGTAGTAGCATTCCCAAATCCTAAAAAACCAATAAAATTCTTGATTGAGGTTGAAATGTGTGATCTTTTAAAAAGAGGTTTATGTTACAAATGTGATGATAAACACACACATAATCATGGATGTATGGAACAAAAAATACAGTTACTAGATGGGAAGTCACCTCTAGAGTCTAAATACTAGGAAGATACACTAAAATCTCAAGATGAAAATGAAGAAGAATATGACATTAGTGAGGACCAAGAACAAGGAATTTTAATTCACACATTAGCCTATATCATTTATTCTAAAAAATATAGGTCAAGGGAACTTTTAAAAACATCCCCTCACCATCTTCATTGATCATGGTATAAAACATCACTTTATCGAACCTTAACTATCTAAGCAAGATAATTGTTATGTGCATCCATGTTCAAGTTTTCAAGCCATGATAGAAAATGTGGAACCTTAAATTGTAATGGTGAATTCAAAAAATGTTTTAATCTCATTAGGGGACTAATCTGAAATCAAAGATGTATTTTTATACCTCTGGGAGGTAATGACATAATTTTGGGAGCACATTGACTATGGACACTAAGACCAATACTATTGGACTTTTCCAAAATGTAGACGTGATATATAGATAAGGACTAATAACACACCTTAAAATTACTTAATCCCATATCCAAAAGCATTATTAGCTATCACTTGATGGAAAGTTTTCTTAAAAATAGATCTCATGGGATTATCACCCAACTTTGTGTTATCTAAATCAATGAATCATATAATTCAAACTAGCCATTAGAATTACATGAAATATATTTTTATCATGTAATATTATTTGAGGAACCAAAGGGTCACCCCAAAAATAATAGACTTTAAGGCCATTAAACTTGTTCCAAGAAGTGTACCTAAAAAAATTCATGCTTACTGGTACTTCTTATACAAGTGTAGGAAGGAAGCATTAGACATATGTCAATATTCTTCCTAGATACTAATTTGCATGAAAAACTATGGGTTTTAGTGACTCTATATTGATTTATCAAGAGCTAAATAAAATCACAATGAAGGAAAAGTTTCCCACTTTAGTGGTTAATGAAATCTTGGACAAACTACATGGGTCGATTCTTCTTGAAGCTTGAATTACAGTTAGGCAATCATAAAATATGTATAAGTAACAAAATCATTCCTAAGACAACCTTACAAATTAAAAAATTCCATTACAAATCAAATTCATGGCATTTAGCCTCACCATTACTCCATCAAAATTCAAGGACTTAATGAATGATATCTTTTATCCCCTTTTTTCAAGGTTCAATATCTTAGTCTTCTTTGATGAAATTATTATTTACAGCTAAAAAATGCAGGAGCATCTGATACACCTAGAATAAACCTTAAAAATATTTTATAATAATGAATTATGTGCCAAATGATAAAATATTATTTAAAAAAAAATGAAATTGAGTATCTAGGGTACATTATCTCTAAAGAATGACTTAGAGTGGGTTTAGAAAAAATCAAGGTTATGAAATATTTGCCTAATTCCAAAACAAAAGACTTTATGGATGTTTATACCTCATAAGATGTTATAAAAAAATAAAATAAAGATATTATGAAAACAAATTAGATCCATTGATAGTCATGTTAAAAACAAATGCCTTCATTGGTCAAAAATGGTAGAAAAATACCTTTGAAATCCTCAAGCGGGTCATTTTACTATATTATTTCTTGTTATGTCCAAATTATCCAAAAAAAAATTCATTAAAAGTGATTTATAAATAAGTGTAATTGGAGTTTCATTAATGCAATAAGGTAAGCCCCTAACATTCACTAATAAGTCACAAACATGAAAAAAAAATTACTCAACAAATGTGAATAAAATACTAGTCATTATTCACATATTAAACAAGCGGCACCCATACCTTGTAGGGAGACATTTTATGCATCAACATGGATCATCATAGTTTTAATTATTTATTAAAAATAAAATATATCTTTTATAGATCAACAAAAGTATGTAACAATGTTTATGGACTATGACTATGAAATTACCCAAATAATATAAGGAAAATGTTGTTGATGCATTATTTGCAAGTATTAAGAATAAACAAACTTAGGCACACTGTAATTACCCATTTTAGAGTGGGTGTGTGAGGTATAATAAGAGTGGCACTAAGATGGACAAATTTTAGGGCTCATCTAATAAGTTTTTATTAATCCTTCTTCTAGTATGAATTACTCTTGGGATGGTTGTTATTTATGACACAAAAATCCTCTTATATTGGTTCCAAAATCATCACTATGAGTAAAAATTCTACTATAAATTCATGCATCACCATCATCCGACCACTTGGGATTTTAAAAAACATATAAAAGGGTATCCAATTTTATTTTTTCTAGGGGTTGAGATTTAAACTATGTTAACTATTTAGGAATTAGACATGTAAATCATAGGTTGTTAAAGGGGTTAGGTACAAAGGGTAAATTCAAACAAATATTGTAAATAGATATATCAAACTAATTTATCTAAGATGTATGAAAAATGATAAAATTAAATTATCTATAATGAAATAGGCATTATTGAATGTTAGGAAGGTTGGAATAGGCTTGGAGATTAATCAGGTGTCCTTTATTCTAGAACTAGGGTTGAAAACTACCTTCAAATAGTAGAACATTTAGGAGGACAATAGTGCACCACACTAGTGTTTAAGGTTCTACACTAGTTTCCTTATGTGTAAAATCTACTTAAGACTTATAGGGATGTTTTGGTAAGGTTTTAGAGACTTATGGGTGATTTTTGAGCTTTTGATAATTCATTTGTATCATTGTTTTGTTAAATATTTTCCAAAACCTAATGAACAGCTACACACACAAATAAAAATAAGAAAAAATGTAAAATGAAGAGAAAAACTGGGTTGTGGGATGTTAAAAACATGTGGGATAGAACCTCTATTATCCTAGACATTTCCTACATTAAACCCAATGATAGGGGTCTCAGATCATATGTATTTCTCCCCTAGGTAACATGCATAATAAACATGCATGGTATGTTACAATGAATTTCGCTTATGCCCTTGTTTGATCAAGTATGCAAGTCTATGTGTTTTTTTGAGTAATATGCAGTGTGTTGAGCTCTACTATTGACTGATTTCATGTAATCATGTGCTGAAATAGTAATTGTTAGATGTAAAATGCCTTGCGAGGTTCTTTATATAGAAAAAACTTTTATTTGAATTTAAAACCCTTATTTTCTGGCAGATAAGATGAAAAATAAAGATAAAATCATAAGATAAGGATCAAGGAAGGGTTAGGACCTAATACACACTAAAAAAGTGACTATTGGACACTAGTGTTGATATGGACACTAGGACAATGTGTTATTATCCAGGACCAAACTAGTGTCCGAGGAACACAAAACTAGGTGAAGATTGTGTGAAATAGGATAGAGGCCACTATTACTGGGATGGGATGACATAGGACCACTTGGGGTGAAATAAATAGGTAAAAAAGTCATAAGAAATATCAAAAGACCCATAATGACCACATGAGTAAGATTCACATTCATCACTAAGACCTTCCCATGAAAAAACAATAAAAGACATAGTACTTAAGGTTGCTTGACCAAATTAGGGTGTGTACATTTACCCCTATTTTATTCTAGTAATGAAATGAGATATAAGTGTTAGAGTAAAAGGAAAAATAAAATTCATACATGTACTTACCTATGTGATCAATCCATGTGGTGGATGGATGTACTCTAGGCCTAGACCACTTCTTGGCCAGATAAGTGGATTGGAGATAGAATGTTATATATGAAGAGAACATCCAAAATGTGGATACCCCCTATATTGAATTTTAATGGTGAATTGAATCTAATAAGTATCTATAAAATATGGATAAATAAGCCCTACTTACCCCCACTCTGGTATGTGAACTAATTTTGAGAAGTATCTATAAAATGTGGAGAAATAAGCCCTATTTCCCCCCACTTTGGTATGTGAACTGATTCTAAGAATTAATTTGATCATAGGTTGATACTATCACTCAACCTTTGTAATCTAGATCTGGTGACATTATATTGATTGACTGCTATAGTTATCTATATGACCTAATTTTGTGCAATCTTAGGGACATCTTGGTGACAATCAAAGTGTAAGCTAATATTATGTGCATAGATAATGGTATAATGTTCCACTCCATCTATATAAACTTGTGGAATCCTATGATATTTAAGACATGTGTTTTGAATCATGCCCCCAAACCTTATATATGATTAATGCAACTATGTTACCTATGTATAAACTATATCCATATAAGGATGATGTACCATGTGTGTGCCCTCATAGTCATGATCTGAGTCTAGAACTATGTCAAAAACTTATGTAAAATTTGAAAATGTGAACCAATATATAGAAATATCATGGAACCCTATAAATATGAGTCAAATTGTGTGTCGAAACATCTAAACAAATCTAGGTATCTGAATATCTGAATCAAATTAAACTAATTTCAATCAATCTTAACCAATCTAAGTCAATTTGAAATAATTTATGTATCTGAATCAATCTATGTATTTGAATCAATATATATCTAGGTATATAAATCATTATATATCTAGCTATCTAAATCATTATATATCTAGGTATTTGAATCACTATATATCTTGGTATCTGAATTGGGAAATTTGGGTGTCTAAATTAGGAAATATGGGTGTCTAAATCAGTGTGAATAGTGCATGTATGCCCCCTTTTGGTGAGAGATCTGAGACTATGGTAGGGGTTTAAAACTAAAAGTAATACCAATAAGAATGTTAGTGATAGTTAACATTGCTAATATGAGCATATTATTGATTAGTTTAGACATTTGTAACAATATTATTTTTAGAAACTGGGGCTAATATAGGGTTGTGATCTATAGTGAGTTTGTTAAAGAAGCATAGTTTTATAACTTTGTGGAGTTACTTTAATTGGAATATTAGTGTAAATAGAATAGCGTGGGGGATATCATGATCAAGTCTTGCACACAAGAAATGGATAAAAATTTAGAGCTATGGTTCCTGAGATATTACATTTAGAAGAATCTAGTATTAGTTGGCAAAATTTATGTGTAAGGTCAACCTTAGGCAAGTGGCATTTTTAAAACATGGCTTAAATAAGCTGGTCAATTGGTTAGAGAATCATTTGAATCAGTTGAATTGAGATAATTTTTTTCTCTAATCTTAGAAACATGTCGAGGAGATAAGGAGCGAACATGACCCACTACAAGGACGTAGAGTCACTTATCATTTTCCCTATTTTTGAAATATTTATTGCCTTTTTCATCATTTTTAGTGAAAATTTGGTAGTTTAGGGCCCTATTTATGAGGACCATGTTAGTGTCCCTAGGACTGTGCTAGTGTCCTAGTCAATCTTCCCACATCTTAGGTACAATGCTACTATATATCACTATTGTCTTGGGTACAGTGCTAGTTTCCATTGGAGCCAATTTTGCTAGTTTTGCTTATGTTTTATGTTTAAATACTAATAATACATGTTTATTTTTCATTCAAAGATGTTAATTCCATATTTGGCTATGTTTTATAGGTATATACATGTCTTAGGGTTTTTTGAAGTGGCTAGATGATGGAGTGCTTATGTAGACTACCCCTAGTGATGATAAGAGTGCAATGATCAATAGAGCTAGTTTAGGCCATGTGGTATCACTTGATCTGATGCCATAGGACTTTCATATGATGATGATGTTATGTGAGAGGTGGAATACTGATACTTATACATTTTGATTACCCATTGGGAAGATAATTATGATGTTAGAGGACATTTAGAGGATATTGAGATTGCCCATTATTGGTTAATAGGTAGTATTACAAGAGGCTACTAGAGATAGAGATATAGAGTAGGATATGAAGTAATTTGTAGTTGTGTCCATGGGGACCCATCAGCTAGGGATTTAAAATGATGTTTTGTTGTCTTTTATTATTATAGTTAATGTTTTGTAGTTATGAAAGTTTTTGGTGATGTTATTGGCTTCTATGGATGGGAGTGGGATAGCTATATCATACATGATACATGGTATAGTGTAGGATATAGAGGAACATAGGACCATATACTTATGGGGTTATATTATGCTATCCTACTTATATAAATATTTTTACCAATTTACTTAGGATTTGTGTGCAGGTGGTATTGGGTCTTCTACATTATTGCATTATTGGGATTATGAACATATTGCAGTGGTTAGACTAGAGGGGTTTTTACAAATGGATTTGGCCCACTCTCAAATGATTATAGATATATGGAATAGTATGGATCACATGTAATTGATGATAACATCCACTATCAACAATTTTGGATCAATTGGCATCTAAAGACATTATTTAGAGACCCTACAAAGGATTTTAGGGGTGGCATGAGGATGGTGTTTACCTAATAGAGGTTTGAGTGAGCTACTAGTTTCATGACCATTGGGTCAATGTATTTGAGAGATTTTAGTATGAGTGGGTGACACAATAGTTTGGTGTTATATAATATGTGCCACTTGTACCATGGGTGTGGTTAAGGATTTATCAAGCACTAGTGATGTTAGATAGTAGGCAAAGACCCATAACTATTGATTAGGTTCTGATTTTGATGAAGAGTGATATATTATGCTAGATATATCTAATTTAGACTACATAGGAGTGACCAATGCCTACATAGTATGGTGGAGAAAGAATAGATGGCCACCACTATTTATAGGATAAGGGTCAATCATGTAGGATGTATTAGATCTAGACCCCATTAGGGCAATTGAGGGTAAGTAGTCATTATGGATTTATATGTTTTATTTAATTTAGTGTTTGAATTATTGATAAAATATCTAATACACTATGTTGGTATGTGTAGGTTTAGGAGTTCATGACTACTGGGAGACTATTATTGAGCCTACACTACAAGAACTAACTTAGCATATACTTGATGATGTCATGAATGATTGGCTAGTGTATAACACCATAGGAGTTATAGGAATTCATGCCCATCTATTTTATTGAGTGACCATTTCCACTATGACATAAAAATAGGCAACTACTGATAGAGATGAGGTATGTGTTGAGCTACAAAGATGAGATATGCCCCCACCCAATGTCATGGGTGGGGAATGTGGTAGGATCATGGATGAATACATTTGTATACAATGAGATCATGTTGAGGTGATGGTTGAGGTGAAATTACTACTAAATAGAGTGAGGAAATGAAGGTTTTAATCAAGATCTAGAGGGAGATGCGAGGGCATATATCTCTAGTGTTAATGTATCTGAGATTGGGAGTGAAGAGGGTGATCTTGCTAACCAAAATTTGATTATTAAGTGATTATGTAGTACTATATTAAAAATTGTTTTGAATCATATATATGGACTTTTTATTGCATGGGCATTGTGTTTACTGGCATGTTGTTTATTGGATTAAGTGTTTGATTGTATTCATTGATTATGTTTTGATATAGAGATGTATTTATTTAGCTAGAGAATTATAATTGATTGGTCATATGTATATGGATATTGGAGTAGATGTGTATATCATATTAGTAATGTTAGTTATTAGTTGTTATAGAAGTCTTATAGTATATCTGAGTGTAGATCATGTAACTACAATGTCCACTATCTGAATCTGGATGGCATGGCAAATAAGTGACCATATTTCTTATTCTATGTAGGCATAGAAATAGAATCTATAATTTATACTAATCATGGTATATTGGTGGTAGTTAGATGTGTATATTCTATAAAAAATAGCTTAATTGGCTATCATGCTAAAACTATGTTATGATCTCTATGATTATTTCAAAATATATTAATCATTGGTTAAACTAAAACTATGTTATGATCTATATGATTGTTGCCAAATATTTTAATCAGTGGCCAAATTAAAACTATTCTCTGATCTCTATAATTTTTACCAAATATATTAATCAGTGGTTGAATTGAAATGGTGTTATGATCTATGTGATTTTTGCCAAATATCTTAATTATTGGTCGAACTAAAACTATGATATGATCTTTGTGATTATTTCCAAATATCTTAATCAATGATCAAATTGAGATTGTGCTTTGATCTATTTTATTGTTTCCAAATATCTTAATCTATGGTCAAAATAAAATTGGTGGTGGGGTTGGTTTACATTTTTTTTACCATGATGTTATAATTAGGTTGATCCATGTGACTTGGCTTCCATATTTTTTGAATATATGGTGCATGAGATCTCACATAATTAGGTGTCCTAGAAACCACATGGATCATATGATGAGTAACTAATGGTTCCTTAAAATTAAGGTCCTATGATAACTCAATCATAGAAGAATGTGATCTAGGAGAGTGTGGAGAAGGAGATCCTATAGTTCCTCTATCAACACCTCAGTCAATACAATCTCTGAGTACATAATAATTATTATCCAAATGTCCATTGATTATGTGATAGTTGGAATTTGTCTTATTTCTTATTCTCTATGAATGTTGTGTTGGATGATGCTGATTAGGAGGAAGGGTGATAATTACTTTATCTAGTAATGTAAATAATATATCATGAGGCCTATCTCTTTCTGAAAACTATATGGCCCCATTGTATATGTCTTATGCTCTATCCCCTATAGGAGATGTTTTTTAAATTGTTTCTTTACTTTTATTGAGTATCTTGATTGGTTATTTTAATTCCATGTTTTCCTTACTAATAGGTGGATTAGGTGCTTGTACCATATTGGATGACTATGGCTATGGGAGATCTAAATCCAAATTTTCCTCTGAATTTTTTTAGCTAGTCCCAAATTCTTCTCTAATGTTGTACCTATGTTACATACATTCTAGAATGATTAGGATGTCTCATATAGTAATTTATCCTGAATATAGAAGATTAGACATCTATAAAATATGTATTTTACCTCTAAACCTGTTAACTAATAGATAAATTATTTCGTGCATGATTTGAATCATAGAATGTAATCAGTCACTATTTCTAACTTACCCTAGTGTATTGAAGTCAACCAATCATATGTGACTCGGGGTCCCTTATTATGTATGTAGTGTATGATAAATATTTATTCTAAATAATCATATGTATGTAGTGAACTATTGGGGAGTGAATGATGAAACTAATTTAATGCCTCACCCTCTAGAGTATGTGGAAATAATTGCAAGAGGATCAAATTACTAGTCACATGGGCCATAAATTTTCCATAAGCTTAAAGGTGAAAGAATTGGTCTCTATATCCATTAAACTTTGGTAATATTGGTATCTAAACCTATTTTGGTAACTTTTTGTTCAATATTCTATGTGGGATAGGATTTGCATGAATAGCTTTATCATCAACCCAAGAGTAGTATACTTTACTTTACAGGGTAAGTCGATGTAATTGTTGTTTTAAATAACCCACAAAATTCATCAAATAGATTACCTCTTGTGAAGGTATATTAACATCATGAAGAGGTTCATTTAATTCTTGAATATTATTATTAATTTTAGCCATTGGTACACTGCATTAGGGACCATTTTTGGAGAGAGTTGGTTTGCTCTCTATAACCTTTAGAGTGTTGATAACTTAGACCTGGTAAGAGGGAAATGGACTATCACCCTCATGGAGGTTATGATGATAAATGTGTTCTTCTATGTAAGGGCAGTTGAGGAAGATTCATTGGTATCTCTTATTTTGTTAATTTATAAAGAAGTATCACATGCTAATGGACTAGAAGATACATTATTATCATGTGAATGTAAATTGTGTAAATTATGAACATAAGTATAAGTTAGCTTGTGTTTATCTGAAAGTATATTATAATTTGAATTAACATTTGATAAGTAATAAATTTTAACTTGAGATATGGGTGACGTAGGGAGGGAACTAGAAGGACTAGATCAATGTCTTCTTCACCAAAATCATAGTAATCATCATTATTCCAAGGTTCATTAAAATAAAATTTTAATTCACTTGTAGAGGTCAGAGTTGAAAAATTATCATTCGCATGATCACTAAGTGAGAGATTAGAATAAGATTTTAAATTTTTACTACTATACAATATATCATCATGTGTAGATGCAATGCACCACATGTGTTCATTAGTTATGAGTAGAATGCATGTATGATAATTATTTTAAATCTTGGAGTCAAGGGTAGAAGAATTAGTAATCATGTTTTCATTTGGAATATTATGACATGTAGGAGAAGAGTTAGATATATTTAAATTGTCTAAATTTTACATAGAATCATTGTGTTAAGCTTGAAATGTAAAATAAGGTGATAAAATAATCTCGTCCACTTTAGTTTGTGCATTGGTAAAAGGTGTACTATCATTTTAACATGTTTTTTAAAATTGAATTCATAAGGGTAAAGAAGATGCATTTATCTTTTCTATATTGATTGAATCATGCAAAACTATATTTCATTTATTGTAATTATATTCTTTTAATCCAAATGAGGAGGTAGCAAAAGTGGTTAAAAAGAAAGGATAACAATGGAATAAAACACTATCAACAAGAATTTATTTTGGAATTATATTATTAGTTTGATTTTGAGAAGTAGGAGAAGAGAAGAGGAAAGAAAAGAAGATGCATCAAATTTATCCTTATCAACACTTTCATTGTCATGTTCATTGTAATCATCATATCTATCATTACAAAAATAATCATCATCATCATAATAAATGAAATAATTATCATGTGCTAATATGCAATATTGAAATTTTTTTCATTCATTCTTATAATTATGAGAAAAGCTTAGAAATTCATTAACTAGGTAAGGGGTAAGAGGCTTCTTGGACATCATTTTAAAATTGCTAAAAAAGAGAATGTAAACAATGAACAACAAACACACAAAGTTAGAATGTAATCTAACATAGGTATATTTTCAAATATTCTAAATATTCATTTCAATGTATGAAAAAATTAGAATTTTATTTCAAACCCTAAGGGTTAATATTTAGATGTATAAAGACGTGGTATGCAGATCTAGGGTTTTTGAAGGTTTTTTAGAAAAATTTAAAGTGTATTAAATTAATGAAACCCTATTATAGGAATGATTTGGATCTATTAGGTTGTGAAAAAATAAAAAAAAAGCATAATTTTATAAACCCTAATTTATTATAAAAAAATGGACAAGGAAAACCCTAGGATGAAATTAGGGATTTAAGAAATATTCTAAGTTAGTTTCACCAAATGTTTAGCTATTTAGGACTTAGACATGTAAATCCTAGGATATTAAAGGGGATGGGAATAGAGGGTAAATTTAGACAACTAGTAAAAATAAATATATTAAACTAATTTATAAGAGATGTATGCTCAATGAGAAAATTGACTTATCTAGAGTGAAACAGGCATTATTGGATGTTAGTAAGGCTGAAATAAACTTGGTTATCAATCAAGAGTCATTTATTCTAAAAGTAGTGTTAAAAACCACCTTCAGATAGGAGTGAGGTTATGAGGATAGTAATGTGTTACGCTAATGTCGAAGGTACCACACTAGTGTCCATTTATAAAATCTGCCTGAGACTTCTACGATGCTATGGTAGGGTTTCAGAGACTTATAGGTGAGTTTTGAGCTTATGATAATTCATTTGTATCATTATTTTATTAAATATTTTCCAAAACCTAATGAAAACCTATGCACATGAAATAACAATAAGATTAAATTCAAAAGGAAGAGAAAAACTTGGTTGTATAATGTTACAATCATATGTGACATAACCCCTATTGTCATGGCCACTACCTAGATTGACCCCAATGATAGGGGTCTCATATCAAATGTAGTTTTCCATTAGGGAATGTGCATAATCAACACACATAGTATGCTAGAATAAATTTAATTTAGGCCCTTATTTGATCAATCATATAAGTCTATGTATATTACTGAGTAATATGCAATGTGTTGAGCTATATTATTAACTAATTTTATGTAATTATGTGATAAAATAGTAAGTGCTATATGTAAAATGCCTTATGAGGATATTTATATGAAAGGAAATTTGATTTGAATGCAATACCCTTGTTCATTGTCCAACAAGACATAAAATAAATTCAAATCATAAGAGAAGATTCAAGGAAAGCGTAGGACCAATAACACATTTAAAAAGTGGTCGTTGGACACTAGCACACTATACTAGTGTCCAGGGCTGTGTTAGTGTCCAAAAAATACAAAATTGGGTAAAGCCTATACAAAATAGGCCAATGGTCCCTTGTGATTGTGATGGTATGCTAATAGACCACTAGGGGTGCAACAAACAAGGAAAAAAAGTCATAGTAAATATCAAAAGACCCAAAATGACCATGAAAACAAGACTCACATTCATTACTAAGACCTTCCTATGAAAGAGAAATAAAATACATAGTGCTTGTGGTTGCTTGACCAAATTAGAGTGTGCACATAAACAAGACATCAAAAAATGTTACAAAATTTGAGATTAAGTACCATAAATATGAAATACTCTCGACCCTAAATACTCTCGAACCATTACCTATTCCCATCATAGTATAGATTGAAATTTTCATGGACTTCATTGAAGGGCTACCAAACTAGAAATGGAAATCAATTACTCTAGTGGTGGTGGATATTTTCTCCATGTATGCCTATTTATGTTCCCTCACACATCCTTTTAAATCCTCTACCATCACCTAAACCCTTATTGATCATATCTTTTGCCTCCATGGGATACCTAATTTTAGTGTTTATGATAGTGACCCCATTTTTACTAATAAATATTAGTATGAACATTTCCAAATATATGGTACCCAAAATAAAATTATCTTAGTGTACCATATGCAAATAAATGGTTAGACATGACTTTTATATAAAATAATTGGAGACCTATTTGTGGTGCTTCACCTTAGATTAATAAAATTACTAGGTCAAATGGTTATCATTCATGGAATGGTGGTACAGTTCCACATATCACATTATGACCAAGATGGAACCATATGAAACTATCTATGGTAAACCACCCTTTTTTTTACAAACATACATTTAAGGAAATTCCAAGTTACAAGAAGTAGAATCCACACTTAGCATATGTAGAAAATCTTTTTAACTCTGGAGTATGACATGTATATAATGCAAAACTAGATGAAATGATAGGCCAATCAACACCATTCTGAACATGTATTTAATTAATGAAGATGAGTTTTCTCTAGATATAGCCTTATAAGTAGTCCTCCATGAATATTAATGGTCATCAAAAACTAAAAAACAAGTTTTATGGCCCTTATAAATTCATCCATAGGATTATTCTTATAACATACAAGTTGGAACTACCCTTTTCTTTTAGAATCCATCATGTTTTCATGTATCTTATTTGAATAAGGTCATTTGTGAGTGTTTTATTAAAATAAGTGAATTAAAAAAATGTTAATCCAATAATTAATTTTTTTGGAGTAAAACTAGTATGTATAAGTTATGTAATAAATCACATAAGACTGATTTGGAACTTACTGGTTATAGAAATTTCTAAAAGTGGAAAAAAATTAAGACAAATAACTTAGCTAGAACTTGGATCTGATAGAATGTAACATGGACATATGATCAATTTTGATAATATGTAAGTTCATTGTGAAACATGAATAGGGATATACATATTCCTAGGGCAAGGCTACGTTATTCAGATATTGCTAGCTTGCACTGGTGTCTAGTAAGGTTTTGGCCCTTTGTGTAAATTTGGATACGTGTGCCTCTACTTGAAGATCATGTATGACTATGTGGGGTATTTTGATCTATTTAGAGAAATTATATATAGATTATTCTTCCATTATACCCTAGCTTAATAAAACAATGAGGAATCAATAGAATAAATGGGGAAAAAAATTAGTATCTGAATTTATGCTTAACCTCAATACCCCTTATGTTAAGCATTGCACACATACTGATACTCTAAATAGGGATAAAACTCTATGTATTTATCCCATGTTATGGTGGTGTCTATAAAATACTAGTGTAATGTTATATGTTGGTACAACCCTAGTGTATTCATGTGCTTCAATAATGACCTGTGACCTTGGAAGTGTATTCAAATCTATCTCAAGGATACTTGGACTATGTGGACTTAGACTTGAGAATAATTGATGCTTTATTTTTAATGTGTAGTTATATATTATAGTGTTTTTTAATCACAGGAGCTCATAGTGAATAAGTGGATGGAAAATATGCTCATATAGAGTTATTTTTGGAAAATTTTCAAATGAGACTTTTGAAATATGGGGGATTACCTTTTGTGATAAATTTAAATTTGAGAAACTAGTTATTAGTTGGTGGGAGGATAAAACTAGTGGCTTCAAACACTACTAGTAAGCATGATTGTCTTGAAGGAGTGACCTTATCTGAGGATCAAAGATAGATAAATTAGAAGTGTGGATCTATCTAATAGTAAGTTTAGGCTACTTGGAATAACTAATAGGAACATCATGAATAATATGTTTTTAAGGGTAAGGGTCATCCACATATAAGTAGAGTAATAGTGGTTTAGAACATGGAATCAAATATGAGATAAGTGTGTATCCAAGGATGGTCATAAGTGCATAATTTTAGTAATGCATGTTAATTTCAGTGGTGATAGTTTCCCCATTTTATTCTAGTAATATAAAAAAGTGAAATTACTATTGTAAAATAAATATAATTATACCTTAGCTTACATGTGTGGAGTAGGTTTGGATGTAGACCACACGTTGAAATGTGCTTCATGCAAACATGAAATGAAACATGTATAAAATAATCTATGCTTAGGATGAAATTTTGAAAGTAGAGATAATTAAATTATAAATCAAATATAGATGAACAAATACACCCATTTTGGTATGTGAACCATTATGTTTTCTGGTGATGAAATGGTGACTAGAGAAGGTGTAACCCTTGGAGATTTATTCTTCATTGAAATATTTGGATTGGATTATGTATGATCCTATCATCATTGAAAGGAGAGTGTGCTTAATAATTCAATGTGTGCTTGAATCCATCATTATATACCCAAGGTATTAGAGTAGTTTAAAATCCTTGTATGAATTCTTATAGATATTTCTAGTGTAGAAACAAGTACAAAAGGTAAATTAACTATTATATACAAAATAATATTCAAATATGATGCAAAAATAGTGTAAATAATATGATCTAATTTTGGTGTATACAACATAGAGAATGACATGGATTCTTATTCATATGAAAACTAATGAAAAACTAAGTAAGAAAGTGATCATATGTCATGCACATGCCTCTAATATGATATTTGAGTATATTGATTATGAAAATCAATTTAAATCAACTAGAATTCTAAGTATGACTACAGAATATTTTGGAATAAATATTTTTCATTAAGTCCCCAATTTTGACTAAAAATCTATGATAAAATGTGTATAAATCTAAAATCTATTTATTATAAACGTTACAAATCATTCTATAAAATGAGTATAATTCTAAGAATTCCTAAAAACACTATTTTTTATTCCTAAGATAAAATCACACTTTTTTAAATAGCTAAAACCTATGTTGTTGTCCAAATGGCACAACTTTGTTTGAAAATGACTAACTAAAATTTGAGTATGAACTATGATTTACTAATTAAATATTATCTTTCATGTCTATGTAATGAATTGTTTCAACTAGTATAAAATACAAGCCAACATATACCCCCACTTTTTAGGTGATTTGTGAAGCCTATGCTCTAAATAAAATAAAAATAAAAAGTTATATATATGATGTTATATAAAATATTAAAATCTAGAGTACTAATGATAACATTGGAGATCATGGTATCATATTGATAATATGAACAAAATAGTAATGTATGATACATGTATAGCCTATAATACATATTGTCATGTCTAGATAGATGGTATCAATGAGGCACATAATGAATAAATGATCATAATTGAGTATAAAAATAAAGAGGGAATGCATGATATCCATCATGGCATCAAAAAATAAGAAAATAAAAATCAACCAAGAGTCATGGTCATGATGTATACACAAATAATACATATAAGAACACACAAATAACATAATAAGGTTAAGGGAATAAATAAAAGGGGCATGTTTAAATGTGACTCACATGTGTAGAAGAATAAAGTAAACCTTAAGTCTATAAATAAGGACATGTTTGAATGTCTATAATCTATAGAAAGGAATACACACAAAACACGAAGCAAATAAAAAAACATGATAAGCATGCATGAATAAGTAAAATTTATCTACATAATAAACTTGTAACATTAGTATATTCAACAACTCATGTATCCTATAAGATAACAATGCTAGTACAACTAAGGCAATACCAATAGATTTTGTGTAATTTATTAAACTGAAGTATGAATAATAGGGATAGTTAAAGATTGATAAAACTTGTGTAAAAGATGCCATCAATGAACTTGTTGAGATGTAAACAAGTTTTATAAGGCCTTAAATTGTTTTAATAATAAAAATTAGATCCTTTGTTAATTGTGATAAGTCTACTAAAATCAAACAAGAGCATGGTGTGTGATTATTTGGATTAGATCATTTTTTGTGTAATTTTTTTGGGTGTGAGATAACATCATGACTTACAACTATATTTGGAAGTGACAACCCATATGCTATGTAACTCACTTAATTACACTTTTGAAGCATATTTGATGTAAAACTAGATATAGATAAGTATTGCATATACTAAGCACAAATCAACTAATGTAAATGAACTACACATGTCATGCACATGTCTTGATTTTTAGAAATTTTTATAATATTATATATTTTTTTATTTTGTATTTTTGAATAAATTAAACATTTTAAGCATCTAAAAATACATCCAAGGGATGTGGATAGTCAAATGGTGGATCTAGATACTAAATCTTGTCAAATTCTCATATATCATCATCATTGTGATCATCATACCACTCATGATCTATAAATTTAGCCTTATATTTTGCATTTTTATAAATTATAAGGAAAAGTATAGCATGTTCCTTTATTTTGTAATAAGCCTCATGTGTGGTTTTTTGAAAAATTAACTTTTAGCCTTATTGGCTAAAAAATTATTAGGGGGATAAATGTGGACTTTGAGTCAACAACGTGGGGAAAAATTCCTCATTTTAGTCAATAACATTGGGACAAATTTTCTCTCCTATTATTAGGTAGAATTGCCTTTATTAGAAACCAAAAAGGGAAATTAAGGAAATAACTATTCATAACTATTTATAACAAAACTATTTTCTATGTGGGGTTTATACTTTAAACCAAAAAGTACATAAAGGTGATGGAAAGGTAAAATTAAGGAAATAATGGAAATGAATAAAAAGATAAAATAAAATAGGAAGGGATAATGGGATGATTATATCTAGTTGAACATATAAATCTTACTATAACATTTTTATAGAATTAAAATAACTCTAGGTAGCTAAACACAAAGACTCACTAGAATGATTTGAAAAGGGGGATTTTAGTAGAAAAAATCTTTATCATAGAAATGGGATAAGAAAGACATATTATGGTTATAGTAACATAGTACATACACCAAAAATATTTAATAACACTATAAAAAGCGATTTTCAATAACTCCGCATTTCCTCAAAATAATGGACAAAAATCACATTCTTAAGCCACCAAGGTTTCAAAATTATAGAAACTCTTAATGTAGATTTAAAAAGAAATTCTACAGTAAATTTTTTGTATTTATTGGTTATCTAACAATATTATTTTATCAAATTGAAAGAATAAGAATAAAAATGGATTGACATACTCATGCATGTCATTCACCAAAAATATTCATAGCACAAAGTCCTGTAATTTTTTCTATATTGATCCTTTATGAGGTTGTACATATAGATTCCTTCCTTCTATCTTGCCAAAAATACTACTGTTTAAAAATCAAACCCTTAAAAATGATCCTCAAGCACTTATTTATATATTATAATGGGTGGTTACACTATGTAACCACATTTTTTTGGATTTTAAGGGGCTTACAAAAGTATGTTAATGAAAATGCACAACTTAAAACTTAGAAAAAATATTTTGAGAAATTTGCATAACTTGTAAAAGTGCAATGACCAATTTGCGCAAATTGAAAAAATGCATTGGTGTTTTTACATGACTTAAAAAAGTACATTGGGAAAATTTCAAAACTTGAAACTTGTAAAATTACATTGAAATATTTGTAACTTTCAAAAATGTGTTGACATATTTGCACAACTTGAAAAAGTGAGTTAAAAAATTTGCATAACTTGCAAAAGTGAATTGAGAAATTTACATGACTTAAAACTTGTAAAAGTGCATTGACAAATTCACACATGTAAAAATAACTTGACAATTTAACACAACTTATAACTTACAAAATGGAATAAGCAAATTTGTACAAATTAAAAACTATGAACTTCACCTTCTTCTTCACATTTGTGGGAATTTTGCCTTATTTATTCAATTATTATTATCCCCCTTGATTTTATCAGTTCAATATGAATTTTTCTCACCATGTGTCCTTAAGGTAAAAATTTATTCATAAAATTATATTTCCAACTCATCAAACAATAAAAAGAATAGAGTATGGATGCAAAAGTTATGGATAGAGGAAACATGGACCTTACTTGGACACATCTATAATTCCAACTTGATTAGATAACTATGATTATACCCCTTGATTTTAGAAGTTCAAGATGGATTTTCTGCACCATTTGTCCTTAAGGTAAAATTTTCTATATAAAAAAGTTATGGACCTAGAAACATTGGACCCTATTTAGACATTTTTTTCTTGATGAGGTGTCAAATTTCAGCCCCTCTACTTACAAGGGTGTCGCATTCCACCAAGAAAAAGAATTAGTAATTTTTTTATTCCTCATTAATTCTTCTATAACATGTTGAATAAATTTTTGAGGTAAAGCATTTCAATTCTGAGCCATGAAAACTCTATTCACATGTGTACTACCCTTTGTTATACACCCTTTGCATAATTAAAATCTAGAGAAATCTTTGATCAAATATTCAAGTCTAGAATTGAAGCACAATTATGAATAACTTTGTCATAAATCATTTGTGAGGTCTTCAAAAATTTGAATTTTCTTCCAATTATTGCATTAATAACTTCATCACAATCTCTTGACCTAGTATCCAAATGCAGGATTCTTGTAGTCCTATCAGCCAACCTTCATAGTTTGATTTTGTATAGAATATTATTGGATATAAGGATTGATAACATGCTCATTTTAGGCCTTATTTTATAACCTATATGGTTTATCTGATATGAGGTCCATTCCATGTACAAGAGGATTTGTGCTTTGTCAATTGTATCAACCTTCTTGAATTCTCATTTATACATTCAAGGGTAGAAATCTTGTATGTAGCTTTATCTAGCATCAATAATCTTATTATGACTATATTATTAGATCATCATCTATAACCTTGTCTTTAAGTGTGAAACGTAATTCAAAGGAGTGGTCAATGAATCGAAATAAATGACCCTTTAAAACTTTGTTATAATATATAACATACCCTATATGATTCCTTGTGAACTTATTTTCTATCCAATTGTAAAAGATGAAGAACTCAATAGTGATATCAAAGCTAATATCCTCTTCGACCCTAGAAATATCACTCAAATCTCACATGTAAGAATAAAATTCATGCCTTCTACTACAAGTTTTATCCTTAACTCTATCTCTATTTTTAACATGTTTTCCATGATGACAAGAATCCTACAATGACATAGTAGGAAACAATGAATCTAAAATATTTCCATACTTTAGGTCATAATAAAAATTCTCACCTTATTCTACCAAAATATAAATTGTTGAGATATCCTTAACACCCCCAACTTTTGGACTCAAAATTCTTGAATTAGGGTTGAACAAAATATTCTCCTCAAATGCATATCCATCTAAAATGTTACTCTCAAAACCATTAAATATTTCACCATTTAAAATCTTGAAGGATGGTGTAAGATTTGATGTAACTTACTTCACTTTGAACTATTCAAATACAATAAGTGAAACATTAAAAAAACCAATCCTTTTCCATTAGACTATAGAGTCGATGCCCATTTTGAAAAAAACATTAATATCCATGTCATTCAAACACGTCTAATTTCCCATGATAGAGATATTAGGGGTTTTATCATGAAAAGAGAGATAGATTCAAGGATTCAACTTATAGTATATGGCACGAAGATTATTCTTACATGTGAGATCTGGGTGATTTTTCTAGGCTCAAAGAGGATAGCAACTTTTATATCACTATTAATTTCTTAATCTTTTATAATTGGATAGAAAGGAAGTTCATGAGGAATCATATAGGGTATGTTATGCAATCTAATAAAGTTGTGAAGGGTCATTGATTTTGATTCATTGACCACTCCTTGAAACTATGTCTCATACTTGAAGAGAATGTTATAGATCATGGCCTATCCAAATAGTCACAATAAGATCCTTGATGCTAGATAAAGCTATATATAGGTTTTCCACCCTTGGATGTATAAAGGAGAATTCACGAAGGATGATATAATCAAGAAAGCACAAGTTCATGTTTCACATGGAATGGAAATCATATAAGATAAATCACACAAGATATAAAATAAGGCTTGCAATGATCTTTTTATCAATCCTTGAATCTAATATTATTCTATATAAAATTAAACTATGAAGGTTAGTCAATAGGACAAAAAAATCATACATTTGGATACTAAGTCCGTTAAGCACAGGATATACTAAAAGGGGGGGTGAATCAATATATCATATATCTTATAAAAATTTCCTTTAACCAAATTCCACTTAATCAAACATTCAAGATATGTAATAAAACTCAAACAATAAACACCACACAAGATAGAGAGAGACACTAGATATAACGTGGAAACCCAATGTGGGAAAAACCATAGAGAACAATCTCAAGTATATGAATGAGCACCAACCCAAACAATATTCACAAGCATCAACTTGCAGGAGCACCAACCCCTTTACTGAGCACCAATCCAACAACTATTTGTGAGCACCAACCAACAGGAGCACCCACCCCTTTGTTGAGCACCAACCTAGCAACTATTCATGAGCACCAACCCATAGGAGCACCAACCCCTTTACCAAGCACCAAACCAACAATAATTCATGAGCACCAACCCATAGGAGCACCAACCCCTTTTCCGA
Organism: Torreya grandis; assembly: GCA_037957365.1. Taxonomy (NCBI): domain Eukaryota; kingdom Viridiplantae; phylum Streptophyta; class Pinopsida; order Cupressales; family Taxaceae; genus Torreya; species Torreya grandis. Next base: position 2,332,310 of record JARHVA010000570.1, on the reverse strand, counting down.
GCACCAACCTAGCAACAATTCGTGAGCACCAACCCATAGGAGCACCAACCCCTTTTTTGAGTACCAACCCAACAACAATTCATGATCACCAACCCACAGAAGCACCAACCCCTTTGTGTATACCACACAACTATCTCTCAATATTGTTATGTCAACAAATGATAGTTCATTACAACATCTCTTTCCTCTCTCTCTCACCTTTGCTCTTCTAAGCTAGATATAACAAATACAAATCATATTCCTCTCTCTCAAATGATCTTCTAAGCTAGATATTACAATATCAAATCAACCTCTATCTTCCACATTACAAATGGCTTCTCAAGCCTTTATTTATAGATTTCCAAATGACCTTTGGCCTTCCCCCTTTGTGACCCTTCAATCCTCATGGAAAATGGTGCCAAACTTGTATGACCCTTCATATCCTTGCCTTTGAAAAGTCATGTGGTGACCCTACATGAGAAAAAACATCCTTCCTCTTTTGTCCTTATCTTGGTGACTTTTCATATTCCTCAAAGTGTCCCTTCATGAGAAATTGTGCCCTTCCTCTTTTGTCTTCACTTGGTGACTCTTAGAATTCCCCAAGATGACTCTTCATGGGAAAATGCATCCCATCCTTCTTTTCTCTTTACCCCATGGCTCTTTGACTTCTCCATGGGCCCTTCTTTTGTCTCATATGCAACTAAAAATATATTCATTAATATTAAATAAACATTAACTCACATTAGTCAAGATATATCAATTACAAATATCAATAAATGCAATGGGGCCTTTATCACGAATAATGCTAGACATTTGACATCAATGACAATATTTCCAATAATATCCCCCTTTGTCATTGATGGCAACCTCAATCCTAAAAATACCACATCCTTTCACATGCACATACTGTCATCTAAAAACATATATTAACTCTCCCTTACTGTAACAACCTGTACCTGTTCCATGTTCCTATTTTTGCACCTATACCTGTACCTATTATTCTCTCCCTTTGACATCAATGGCAAAGGGCCTACCTGGAGCTAACACGTAGCTCCCCCTCAACTGATGCTAAACATCAATGGTAGGAAGTAATAGAAATTACTCCCAACTCCTCTTGCAGATCTTTGAATGTATCCTTTGATCGTGCCTTTCAAAAGATATCTGATAATACATATACATTGTTCCCTGTCCTTTGAGCATCTATAATCAACTCATTTGAATCTTTTCTTCTAATATCACAACCTTTTTTATGAAACTTTAATGTGTATCCTTGATCACATATTTTACTAACACTCAATAGATTATGCTTAAGACCTTTTACATATAAAACATTTTTAGTCTTAGTTCTACCATAATCCAAAATCAAAGTACCTTTTTCAGCTATATTGGTAGTGGTTTTATCTCTGAATCTCACTGTACCACCATTGATCTTCTTTAGAGATATGAACTTACTTTTATCTCCTGTCATATGCCTCAAACATCCACTATCAATTAACCATGGCTGATCTTTATTTCTTACATGCAAAGCTGTTTGCACCAACATAGAATCTTTAGGTTGTTTCTTCTGCCATGAACATGTCTGAACCTTCTTCCTGATGAATGGATCTTTGAAACTCTGTTCCTTCTTCTTGATGAATGGAGCTTTGAAACTATGATCCTTCTTGATTGACTCGAACATGCTTCTACAATACTGAGCTATGTGTTTGAAGTTGTTGCACTTGTAGCATACTATGGTCTCTTCATCAAAGCTTGATAGAGGATCAAAAGATTTGTGGCTTCTGCTTGAATCTACTTGACTTTCCTTCTCCTTATTTCTGAAATTGTTAGCTCTTTTTCTACATTCTAATTTCTTGTGACCATATCCATTACAATGAAAACAATAGCCATAAAAATAAGACATGTCTGTATATCTCTGACCTGATTGTCTTTTGTAGCTTTGTTCTCTCCATCCTTCTCTATTTGAAATGTCCTCTGTATTCTTCACTTCTTCCCTTGTTTCCTCTTTTGTAAGAGCTTCAACATAGCTCTTCTTTTCAAATATGATCCCTGTCTTATCTGAATTTGATTTTTGACTTCTCTATGGGCCCTTCTTTTGTCTCATATGCAACCAAAAATATATTTGTTAATATTAAATAAATATTAACTCACATTAGTCAAGATATATCAATTAAAAATATCAATAAATGGAATGGGGCCTTTGTCACCAATAATGCTAGACCTTTGACATCAATGACAACATTTACAACAAAGTCAAGATGTTGTGATGAAGTTGAAAATGCAATCATTAGAAGAAAATTCATGTTGAATAGCTAAAAAATTATAAAAGTCAAATTTATTCAATTATAGACTTGAATATTTTCTCAAAGATTGCTACAAATTTCAAGTATGCAAAGGGTGTATAAGAAATGGTAGTATAAAGGTGAACATAGTATTAATTTATCAAACTTGAAATGATGTACCTTAGAAAGTTCCTCAATAGATTAAAAAATAATCAAGGAATAAGATATATTTCCTAATCATTTTTATTGGCAACATCCAACACCACTGCAAGCAAAGGGGTTGGAATTTGACACCCCAACAAGAAGTCAATTTCTAAATAGGGTCCAATCTCCTTTAGGACATAACTTTCACATCAAAACTCCATTTTATCTCTCATTAAATGAGTTAGAAAGATAATTTTATGAATAAAATTTTACCTTAAGGAAACTTAGTGCAAAATATTCATCTTGAACTTCTAAAATTAAGGGTGAGAATAATAGTTGTCCAAGCAAGACATAATTCCAAATGTGTCCAAGTAGGGTCCAAGTTCCCTATATTCATAACTTTTACATCCAAAATCAATTCTAACTCTCATTTAATGAATTGAAAATATAATTTTATGAAGAAAATTTTACCTTAAAGACCCATGGTGAGAAAATTTCATCTTGAACTTTTAAAAATAGTGGGTAGAAACATAGTTATAGAAACAATGCAAAGTTACCACAAGTGTGAAGAATAAGGTGAGGTTCAAAGTTTTCAAAGTTGTACATTTTTACTAAGTCTATTTTTCAAGTTTCAGGTTGTGAAAAATTGTTTATTCACTTTTACAAATTATACAAATTTGTCAATGCACATTTTCAAGTTTTAACTCACAGATTTGTCAATGCACTTTTATAAGTTATGTGAATTTATCAACGCACTTTTCCAAGTTTTGAAAATATGTCAAGGAACTTTTAAAAGTTTTGAGTTGTGAAAATTTTTCAATGTAATTTTTCAAGTCATGAAAAACACCAATGCACTTTTACAAGTCATGCAAATTGGTCATTGCACTATTGTGAGTTGTGAAAACTTCTCAATACATTTTTGCAACTTTTAAGTTGTGCATTTTCACCAACGTGCTTTTACAGGACCCTAAAAATGTATAAAATGTGGTTATGTAGTGTAAACACCCATTTTAATCTATAAATAGATGTTTGGGGCTCATTTTTAAGGATTGTATTTTAAAAATAGTAAAATGACTTTTGGCAAGATGGAAGGAAGGAGTCTATATGTATAAACTCATGAAGGATCAATACATAAAATATTTATAGGGCATTGTGCCATGAGTATTTCTGTTGAATTAGGTGTATGAGTATGTCAATCCAATTTTATTCTTCTTTTAATTTTTCAAAATATTATTTTTATATAGACAATGAATGCAAAAATTTTAGTGTAGAATTTCTTTTTAAATTTGCATTAAGAGTTTCTGTAATCATGAAATTTTGGTGGGCTAAGAATAGGATTTTTGACCATTATTTTGAGGAAATATGGAGTTGTCAATGATCACTTTTCATAGTTTTATTCAATATTTTTTATTTATGAATTATGTTCCTATGTCCATAATATGACTTTCCCATCCCATTTCAATGATAAAGGTTTCTTCTACTAAAATCCCCCTTTTCAAATTATTCTAGTGAGTTTTTATGTTTAGCTACCTTGAGTTATCCTTTTTATTCTCCAATATTGTTATAACAAGCTTTTTTTTAAGTGGATATAATCATTCCATTATCCCTTCCTCCTTTCTTTTCTCCTTTTCTTCCTTTTCATTATTCCCTTCATTTGATCTTTTCATCACCTTTCAATATTTTTTGGTCAAAAGTATGAACCCCCATAGAAACTATTTTTTTTGTAAATAATTATGAATAACTCTTTTCCTTATTTCCATTTTTAGATTTTTAATAAAGGTATATTCACCTACTAATATGAGAGGGACTTTGTCCCCATGCTATTGAATAAAATTACACATTTTTGTCCCCTAAAAAATCTTTTAGCCAATAGTTTTTGGTGACTCCGTTAGAGATCGAGGTGCCTTATACATGTGATTTTCAGACATTTAAAAGAACCTCTCATAGAATGGATATTGGCAACTCCATTTAGATGAAGTACCTAGTGCCTTCATATTTATGATTTAATAAATGGTGTTGGTTCACCCCAACCCCAATGTTTCTCATGTCCCATGGGGAAAATATTTTAGACCATTGGCTTTGGCCTAATACAATGAGTTACCTTTAGGTTCAAACAAGATATTTATTAAATTTTATGGAGAAAATGGTCTAGATATAGATAATCATATCTTTAATTTCAAGTATCTTGAAACATTTTAGAAGATATGTATGAAGATGTCGATATGACACTTTTTGTTGAAACTTTCATTGGACCTATTGTTGAGTGGTTTTGGCACCTATAAGTTGGATGAATTATGAATTGGGACTCCTTTATGAATAATTTCCTGAATAGATTCAAACCAAATGTGTACATATGTGCATTATTTTTATATTTATTCCAAATCCATAAACAATAAGATGAGTAAATGAGAGAGTTCGTAGTATGCTTTAATAAATTGTTGAGACTTATTACTCAATTAGATTAACCAAGTTCCAACAATCAACTATGTGTCTTAATTGGTTCTCTAACCTAGATATCAAATTTATCTTGATGGAAGACATGCAACAAAAAGCTATCCAAATTTAAGATGACATGATTCTATCTGAAATGTTAAAAAAATAATATTCAAAACATGTTATGTGATAATTTTATAAGTGGTGATGAAACAATGGAACCTAATATAATCAAGAGCTCTCAATATTCAAAAAATATATTTCAAAGGTAAATTCATGATCAAACATATCAAAACTTCAAAAAAGAAAAGGAGAAATTGCTTCTTGTCATATATGATTGTTTCAGTTTCATAATTGTGGAAGAAGGTGAATAGTTATAAAAACTAATGATTTATCAATGAATAAATGAATAATTTGGATTTACCATTGGTCAATAAAAATATTTTCCTATTTCACAAGATTTATCAAACCTCACAGTCCTAAGATAAAATGGATTATCTAAAGAACAACTAATTAAACCACAAACAAAGAGAAGAAATAATGTAGAATGTGATTTTGTAATTTTTGAAGATGAAGATAACATGGAACTAATTTTTTGTAAAGAATAAGAACACTCTTGTATCAGAATGGAAGACTTAGGAGTCAAAAGTGAAGATTCTCCTAGAACTTCCTTTTTATATTCCCTTATTGAATAATTATTGGAAGGATTTGAATCTAAAGTAATCAAGCCTATATAAATTGAATATCATAGTTATGTCAAAATTGAAATCAAAGAAGAATTGAATGTGAAGCAAAATGAATGGTTCCCAATTTTCATTTCAAGTGAATGGAAACTATCAAGGCAAAATAAATTATCAAAGATGATGATGATGAATCATTCAATGATAAATTCATTTCTATAGTATGAAACAATGTGGAAAATAATATCTATACTCAATTCACTTTAGAACATATCCTTATTATTATTCTATCTCAAAAAGAAATATGCAACACACTTCTCTCTAATTCAAATCATATATCTAGAAAAAATGCATCTAAATTCATTCATGAATATATTGAATATGTTTGGTACTACTGAAGAATGATGACATAATATTGTAAAGTTCACAAGGAGCCCACTCTAAAACCTAAACACACTATTGATCTATCTATTCAACATTATCTCAACATGCATGGTGATTATAAGTTCATTCTCTTCCCACATACTTTTTGGTCACTATCATTGAATGTGTTCAGACCTCATAATTCAAATCCATGTTTCCAAAAAACTAGGTGCTTCCCCCATCCATTTAATGGTTTTGTATAATCTTTTCATTTTCCTATGCTCTTTGTAAATAATTTTACTCTCCCTTTTTTTATCTTATTTCCTTTTCATATTTTTATTTTGGTGTGCATGTGTTATTTTTAAAAAAATGCTGGAGGTTATTTTTTTATCCCTTCTTCTACATATATTGGTTTTTTCTCTTATATATTCTTGTAGTTGTATTCCCAACCTTGAAACTCTTAGTGGACAAACACATGATTCACAAATATGTCAAAACTTTCATTATCTTAGAGTGGATGAAATGATCATAATTTTAGGGGATATATAATTATTGTTTAATGGATCATTGTTTGCATATATATTTGTTTGAATACTTTTATTGAATTAAAATCATTTGGACATCTATGAACCCATGCCAATTCTATAATTTAAAGTTTCTTTATCCTTTAGAATGACATGCACAATAAAGCCTTTGAATAATTTTATCCAAGTGGGTCTCCAAATTAAACATTTGACAATGTATTCATAAGATAGCTTCTATAATCATGAAAATGGTGATATGAATGTTCATTTTTCAAGTAAAAAAATGGACTAGTTTTTCATAAATATTTTCAAGTAAACAAGTGGTAAACATGCACAATTTTTAGAGTAGGAAATATGGCCTAGTAGTGCATTTTTATTTCTCATATGATTCAGAGTGGTGAAATAGTTGTTAGTTGGTCATATCAAGAAATGTAAAGTATTCTAAACAAATGATCTAACCTAATAGCATGTTAATTTATTATACAATTGAGATAGGTTAACTAGATATTAATTATTCAAATTTGCTACAATTTTTTTTAGGAATATTGATTATAAGGCACCAGTCATCTAATATTTTGAAGTTCTCATGGATTCCAATGGGAAATGCAGTCCCATAGTTAGATCGAGTTGTTCTTGTGAATTTTTACATTTCATGACAACACCCCTAGTTGTACTCTCATGGGTAATTAGATGTGTTTTAATGACAAGGATGGTAAAAAAATTCAAAATGGACACCGAATTTGTAGCCTAATGGACAAGGATTGGTTTATTTAATGATTCACTTATTAGATGTGAAGAGTTCAAGGTGAAGGAAGTTTCTTAAATATTACACTATCCTTTGAGATTATAAATGGTGAGCCATTTAGTAGTTTTCAGAGTAAAATTATCAATGGATATGAATTTGAGGAGAATATTTTGGTCTACCCTAATTCTATAATTTTGAGTCATAAAGTTGGGGTGTTGAGGATATCTCAAAAATGACTTTTTTGAAAAAACAAGGTGAGCATTTTTATTGAAACCTAAGGTATGAAAATATTTTAGATTCATTAGTTCCTATTATATCATTGTAATATTCATGTCATCATGGAAATCAGGCATCATGCTAAAAAGAGAGATAAAGTTAAAGATACTGCTTGAAATATAAGGCATGAATATTATTCTTACATGAGATATAGGTGATATTTTAAGGGTCAAAGAAGATATAGTATTTGATATCACTATTGAGTTATTTATATTTTTCATTTACATAGAAAATAATTTCATGAAGAATCATATAGGGTATGTTGTGCATTCTAACAAATTTATGAAGGGTCATTTCTTTAGATTCAATAACTACTCCTTAGAACTAAGTATCACACTTGAAGACAAGGTTATAGATGATGGTCTAACTGTATAGTCACAAAATTATGCTTGATTATATATAAAGCTACATATAGGTTTTCCACACTTAGATGTATAAATAAGAATTCATGAAGGCTAATAAAATTTACAAAGAATAAGTGCCTATTGCACATTTAATGGACCTCATATTAGATAATCACACAAGGTAAAAAATAAGGCTTGCAATGAGCCTATTACCAATCCTTAGATCCAATATTATTCTATACAAAATCAAGTTATAAAGGTTGATTGATAGGAATATAAGAAACTTGAATTTTGGTATTGGGTGAAGTGATTATGATGAAGTAGAAAATATAATCATTATAAGAAAACATAACCCTTGTCCTCCTCCTACCACTACATTGACCAAAGTCAACCTCCTTTGCATTCAAATTAGTCCTCTACTTCCCCTTATCAAGACCAGGATTACCCCATTACATCCTTGTCAGGAGTCAAGTAAGCATTATCAGTTTATATTGAGTTGAGAAGGGATATTGGTAAGGGTTTGGATTTTTCTCTGGTTATCCCTATCCATGTTCTACCAAAAAAAAAGAGTGCTCTTCAGTTAGTCAAGAATAGATGGTCAATTTATGAGGGAGAATAATGGTCACCTTGTAAAAACAAGGATATAGCAATGATAAGAAACATGGTATAAAATGTAGATAGTATGATAATATATTATGAAGGGAAACAAACTCATTTAGACAGCCTTATGTACCCTCCCCATTCCAAGAGCCTCAAGCTCAACCTTCAAGAGTCCCTAATCAGCCCCCTAGTCAACCTTGTCAAAGTCCATCCTTGTCAAAAATCAAATAAGTAATATTGGACCAAGGAATAACAATCATGAAAATCAAGGAAGGGGTCAAGCTAAGACAAGAATTCCCTATTCATGCCATGGAAGGGATAAAGATCTTCTTGCAAGAGTTTTATAAATTATGGGCATCTATTGAAGAAGCTAATTACCCACCTATTGAGAAAAAAGAGATGAAAGGGTGGGTATTGTCCTTTGAGGAGGTGTTTGAGAAATGGGAGAAAGAGTATGTCAAGCCTCAACCAATTATTTTTCCCTCTCCTACCCCTATTCCCATTCCAAATCAAGAATATGAGGTCATCCCATCATGGATCTTATTTGAAACCTTTGACCCTGGCTATGTCATGCCCTCACTTGTAAGGCCACCATCTAATATAAACATTCAAAAATAAGTAAAAGTGTCTATACCATACTCATTTACATCATGTAAATTAGTTTAAAAGGTAGAAATAATAAGGACGAGGTGTCAGTTAAAGTAGTCTAAGAACTAGCTTTGGTAGAGAAAAGGTTAGTTGTGCAAGAAATGAATCAAGTAACCATAGTTTAGCTCAATGAGATTGGTGTACAATATTTTCAAGACTCTTTCTCCTTTCTGCAAGAGCTACCTAAAAGATCCTTCAAGGTCCCTATTTGGAAGGATACTCTCCTATGCTGCAAGCAAGGTGAACTTCTTCACCCACTCACCATCTCCCTCATGGAAAAAGAACCTATTTCACAAAGAATAAGGGATAAGCTTGCAGTCAAATTTGATCCTAAAGATGAAAATGCAAGTGTATATGATGAAGATATCATGATAGATGGTCCACTTCATTCAAAAGGTGAAGATTCAAGTTATGATCAAACTTCTTGGCATGGATTTGATGAACTAGAGCCTAAAGGTAGTATTGATGCCTTCATTTTTGAATGGGTATGCACCCAGAGTATATCTAAAAGCAAATGAGATTTTGACTAGTACCAAGAGCTTCCATTTCGTGTGACTATATATGAGTATGAGGAAGAAATAGAGAAAAAGGAGGATCAAGATGAGGTATGGAAATAACTATACCATGATTTCATGGATCAGGGAGAGGTTCTAAACTAACCTATACCTCCTCTAGATCTTAAAGATGAACTTGATAATTAGTTTGAAGAAACTAATCAATCTCAAGATGAATTGTCCTTTGAAGGTAGTACTAATGTCTTCAATAATGAATAAGAATAGTCAGAGTCAGAGCCATAGGAACATGGCATGTTGGGCCTTAGGTGGATTGATGAACTACTATATGGCCCCTTTCAAATCAAGTAGATCAAAGATGGTGTTAAAATTGGCATTGTCTCTAATGACCAAGAGGAAGTTTCCTTTTGGGATGACTTAGATATTTTTTTCCTAAGCCTAGATAGTCAACCAAACACTAGTTCAAAGGATACATCACATGCTGTGCTTCATTCACAGCACAAAATTGAGCCATCAAATGAGAAGGTTGGAGATGTTCCTATAGTCCAATATGAGGCAAGAATTAAAGAAATAGACTAGTATGTCTATATTGGAGACATGTTTATCCCATTTCATCCACTTGAGAGCATGCCAAAGGGATCAATATCTAGGAATCTTAGTTCACATATCAAGAGCCCTCAAAAGTGAGGTTTTTTTCATCTTAAGTGAATGACACTAAAATTTTCCATTTGACCCAAGTGGAAAATACCTATGAGTTGTAGCCCTGTATATATATTAGAGTAGGTTCATGATTTCCTCTAAGTACCTTTGTGCACATTTGTTTAGTAGGTTAAATGCTTTTTTTCCTATAAGTGCCTACATTCATTTGCCTCTATTATTTTGTTTTTAATCCTTGTTGTTTCAAGAGGGGGTTGTCAAGAAAGGGTTATCCTTATATCATCATCATGATTAGCTCAGTTGTAGAGAGGAGAACCCATGCCCAATAGACTAGACTAGGAATATGGTCTGGGTTCTATTATATAGACAGGCATGTAATCCCTGTGAGTCACCAAAGATGTTGGCCAATTTTTTCCCCACATACCAAGATTGTAAACATATGGATCAGGTTTCTAATGGATGAGTAGATAGACAGAGTTTTAGAGACCCTATGGGATGTCAAGAGTGCTTGAAATGACTTGGAAGTGCATAGTATTCATTTGGTTATACATTGTATTCATCTAAACATCTTGAGTCTAGTGGTAGAAATTTTGAGTAGGCATTTTGCTGACATCACCATTACCACGTGTGAATGAGTCAAGAAGAATGGGTCATATGGGTCTATTAATTTTAGTCCCAAGAACATATGCAAAAAGTTTTTGATCATTCTCCAAATTGCATCAAAATATATGAAGACCTAAAGTTGGCCTCTCAATCAAAATCCATTAAGATTCCATACTTAGCCATTTTCAAAGAAGCTCAAATAAAGCCAAGTGAGAATATTGATGTGGCCATATATCACACATGTGGCCATATATCTTGGTCCCTAGTTACTACATGATAATTTTTAAGTCATCTACCAAAGTGCAATAGAAGTTATGCATGTTCAGAGTTGGCTCCTCAATCGGATTTCGTTAAGTATCCCATACTTAGCCAAATAAACTAGACCATCATCAGGACATCATGCAAGATTGAATGGGCTAGTCAACTTGAGCATTATTGAAGACACACTTAGAAGGCTTCTGGGACTAAAGGATCAAATTGATTCATCCCTCTTAGCATCAAGAACATTTACTAAAATTTTGGTGCCTCCATGACATTTACGCTTCAAGATCTAAGCTTTCAAAGTTAGTCAAAAAGCATAAGAGATTCATGCTAACATCAAGTTAAAGCTACTTCATAAATCCATATGATCCTAAATTTTATGGTTTTAAAAATGTCAATTATGTTTTCATGAATGTAATTTGATGGGAGTGAGGACGTCAATTTTAAGATCATGAACTAGTTATTGGCTTTCAAATAGTGGGTCCTAATTGATCTAATGGCCCATGTTGCATCATATATCCTGATCTAATAGTGTGTGAGGAGTCAAATAGTCAAATATATTAATATATTGACACATGGTGTAATCATGTGAGGATGGAAAATTGATAATGGATCTTGAGAATTAACATGCATTTAACATGTGGTGTAAGCTTGGATAAAATTGACAAGTCAAAAGGCAAATCAGTGGCTCACATTACTTCATATCTAGAAGGATCAATGGTGTGAGATGGGTCAAATTTATTCAATGATCCAAATCATGATAAAAAAAAACTAATTAGAATAAAGGAGAACCTAGAGCTTTCAATGAGAGTTGAACCAAAGCCATTTTTTATGGAAGAAAATAGGTCTTACAGGATTGTCTTGTCACCATGGAAGGTCAATCCAACATTGTTAAAGGGACACACTGATGTAATAAGATATAAGGAACATATATGGATCACCATTAAGGCTAAATATGGATCTTTAGTTTGTATTTTTGCTTAATCAAGGTTATTTTTTCAATAGTGTTCATCATTTTTAGGAAGGATCTATGTATGCATATATCTTTTAGTTCTTGTAGAGATAAGATGGGTCTATTTGGACCTATTAGAATACATAAAATTTATATGTAGTCTATGGGTACATATTGATATGGAAACTATATTAAAACCAATAACCTTAGATTGGTTTTCCACCTATAGATGAACCTATGATCCAAACATGAAGATAAATCAGAAATGTTATTAATGCAAAGGGTCCTCATCCTTTAGCATGACAATAGTCTCAAAAAACATCTACCTAAAGAAGACATAATAAAATATTATTCAAGTTTATAGATGTAAGTATTTTTTCCTTACCTAGAAGCCAAGTGGAAATATGCATAGAATATCAAAGAAAGGGTTTAGTGTTGGGAACTGTAACTAGGGGAATTTAATGCATCCTTGGAACCTTTAGGGACTTCCTCACTGAACAAGCCATGGGAAGTGTCCTGATTGATCAAAAAGGTGGAAAGGATTTCATTAGCTAAAGAGATAAAGGTGGAAGCTTAGTTTCAATTAATGACCGGGATAAAGTGTTCTTTTTCTGATGGCATGTTCCCACATCTCTTCTCTCTTCTCCCCTTCTCCTATATGATCCCATTCTATTCTCCTTGGAAAGGGCTCTCAAATTTTATAATTTTTATCTTTTTGGGAGACCTGGGACTCTTTGGGATACTAAAAAGTATGATTAGCTTGATTAAGCTTAACCCTATCAAGTATTTGTAAGAACTACCTCTTGATGCAATATGAAACTTTCTTTGCCGATCTCTTCCCTTGGATATGGTTTGGTGAGTTATGCATGATGGAATTGTGTGAAGGAGAATTTTCCTTATCCATTTTCGTCTTTTTTGACCTTGTTTAGGGAGTTTTCAATGATTCTTGTAGGTCCATATTAGTGTTTTAATATGAACCTCTTATATGAAATACTTATTGAATTAGTTTGATCTTGAGGTTATATAAGCTAATAATGTCTCCTACAGATCTAGTGTGGGTTCAAGCTTATGGGAACTTCCATTTTAAATTTGGTGTCCCACTTGGTTAACCTTTTTAGGAGCCCTTATCCCCTTTCTAACCCTTTTCCTTGTGAATCATTAGCTTAGCATTAGTTTTAGGTGAGAATCAAAGAGGAAGCCAACCAATTCTAAAGGTTCATCCCCACTATAGGTGACCCATAACCTAGGGTTGTTCCCATTGTATAGCTCAATTGGAGAGAGCCTGAAGAACCCTCTTCAATGGTACAAATTAATCCTATAACAAGTAATAAAGAGATCATAAATTACTCAAGATAAAGTCATCAAAATATTGATTCATTATAGACCTGAATAGTTTCTCCAAGATTGCTCCAAATTTCAATTATGTAAAGGGTGTATAATAAAGGGTAGTACAAAGGTGAATAGAGTCTTCATTTCTCAAACTTGAAATTCCTTACCTCATAAAATTCCTTAAAAGGTTATATAAGAATAAAAGAAGAAGAAATTTTTTCCTAAGTATTTTTATTGGCAAAATATGAAACCCCTGTAAGTAGAGGGGTCACAATTTGACATCCTTATAAGCAGAGGGGCCAGAATTTGATACCCTAGCAAGAAAAAAATGTCTATACATGGTCCAACATCCCTTGGGACATAAATTTCACATATAAACTCCTTTTTATCTCTCATTTAATGCATTATAAATATAATTTGATGAATAATATTTTACCTTAAGGACACATGGTTCAAAAACTTCATATTGAACTTCTAAAATGAAGAGGGAGAATAAAAAATATCTAAGCAAGGTGGAATTCCAAATGTGTACAACTAGTGTCCAAGTTACTTTTATCCATAGCTTTTGAATCCTTACTCTATTTTGGATCTTGTTTGATGTATTGGAAAGATAATTTGATGAAAAAAAAAATTACCTTAAGGACCCATGATGATAAAATTTCATCTTGAAATTTTAAAATCAAGGGGAAAATCATAGTTGCAAAACAGAGGTGAAGTTCTCACAAATGCAAAAGAAGAAGGCAAAGTTTACAGTTTTCAAGTTTTACAAATTTGATAAGTCTCTTTTATAGGTTTTAAGTTGTAAAAAACTATCAAGTCACTTTTACAAGTCATGCAGATTTCTCAACACATTTTTTTATTTTCATGTCTTGCAAATTTATCAATGCACTTTTGAAAGTTGTGTGAATTTATCAACACACTATTTTAAGTTGGGTGAATATGTCAATACATTTTTTTAAGTTGTGAAAATATGTCAATGCATTTTTGAAAGTTATGTGAATATTTAAATGCAATTTTACAAGTTTCAAGTTGTGAAAATTTTCCAATGTACTTTTGTAAGTCGTGAAAAAACACCAATGCACTTTTGCATATCTTACAAATTAGTCATTGTGATTTTACAAGTAGTGCAAATTTATCAACACATTTTTGAAATTTTTAAGTTGTGCATTTTCACTAACACGATTTTATAAGCCCATAAATTTTTAAAAAGGTGGTTACGAAGTGTAACCACCCATTTTAATCTATAAATAGGTGTTTAGGGCTCATTTTTAAGGGTTGGATTTTAAAATGGTAGAAGGAATTTTAGTAAGATGGAAGGAAGGAGTCTATATGTACAACCTCATAAAGGATCAATACAAAAAAATTGAAGAACTTTATGCCGTGATTATTTTTGGTGAATGGCATACATTAATATGTCAATCCATTTTGATTCTTCTTATTTCAATTTTTAAAAATACCAATGACTGCAAAAATGTTACTGTAAAATTTATTTTTGAATATGCATTAAGAGTTTATGTAATAATTATACCTTGATGGGTTAAGAATAGGATTTTTGTCCATTCTTTTGAGGAAATACAGAGTTTCTGATTATCACTTTTCATAGTGTTATCAATATATTTGGTGTATGTATTTTTTTCCTAGGTTTAGAATATGTCTTTCCTATCCCAATTCTATGATAAAAGTTTCTTCTATTAAAATCCCCCTTTTCAAATTATTCTAGTTAGTCTTTATGTTTAACTACATAGAGTTATCCTTTTTATTCCCAGGGATTGTTATAGCAAGCTTTTTATTTTTAACTAGCTAGAATCATCCCATTATCCCTTCCTCCCTTCTTTTCTCTTTTTACTCCTTTCTATTATTCCCTTAATTTTCTATTTTCATCACCTTTTTGTACTTTTTGGTCAAAAGTATGAACCCCCCATAGAAAAACATTTTGCTATAAATAGCTATGAATAGATTTTTTCCTAATTTCCCTTTTTATTTTTTATTAAAGGTATGTTTTCATTCTAATAAGAGAGGGACTTTGTCCCCACATTGTTGACTGATGTGAGGACTTTGTCCCCACACTATTGACTGAAATTCCACATTTGTCTTCTTGACAAATTTTTTAGCCAACAAGATTTACTTGCCATTTTTGAATCTTTGATTGTCATCAATACCATCATGAAGAATATGAATAATAACATCATCAAAATTGAATGTAAGATAATGTTGTAGCTTATCAACTATAGCTTCCATTCCGTGTAAACATTGCTTACCAAATATAGCACTTGTCTAATTTCCTATTTGCATAACAAAAACTAGCATGTCCACAACTTTTCAACCACATGCAATTGGTATTGTAATATGCCCTATTGGACCTTGGAAATATATAACTTTCTATAATTCATCTTGATTATGACCTATGTGATGAATAAATACAAATGTTAATATTTGGATTCATTCCCTCATTGATTTGTACATAATGTCTATACTCATTATCAATAAAAAACTACATATTTAAGTTATTCCTTCTTAGATGCTTATAATTTATGCATATTTGACCTTGATGTTGAACCTTAGTAGCTGTTAGTATGGTTTGTATAATACAGATAGTGCCTTTATATTTATATTTCTAAATTTTATATTGTAATTCTAAACAATTATCAGTAGCATGATCTATTATTATGTGAAAATGAAAAAAGGGTTTTCCCTCTTAATGAGATATTATGTTATTATATATGCCTCACTATTGGCAAAATAATTAATTCCATTTCAAGTAACATCTGTAACATAACATGTGGTCAATACTTGTGCTATGTTAGATTATATTCTAATAACTAGTTAAATATTTATGATCTCCACAATATTTTTTAAAACTATAAATAGTGACTTGTTAATTCCTATAATTCATTGTTCTATATATTATGCCTCTTGTTCTCTAGTAATTCTAGATTTTACAATGACGGTAGTCTATGGTACACTTGATAAATTAATATTCTTTATAGTATCTATATTACAACAAATGGTCTTTCCTTTATCAATATCTGAAACCATTTTTTTTATTTTATATTTTTTCACTTGAATGATTGCCTTTGACTCGTCTATGTATTCATCTGGTCTGATTAGTGTGAAATTCAAACCACATAAATAATTATCAATGTTCATGTGTATTAAATTTACATCATCATCAGAGCTAGCATCATAATCATCATCTATGTATTTTATAGAAAGAAAATTTGGATATTTTGAATTGACTAATAAAGGTAACTCATGTACATGCTCTTCTTATTTTAAATTTTTAGATGAATGTTGTGGTTTTGAAATATCTATAGATTGTAAATTTTTATCTTTTTTACTAGATTCACCAACCTCATATATATGCATTTTTTATATAGGCATGATATCTTATGGTGGCACTATAGTAGATTGATGTGCTTATAATTATGATGGATTATTAATAGGAAATTATGTAATCTTACAATATATGAATGGTTGATTATTACTAGTACATGTATTCAAATATTTATCATGTATAAATTTGACATGAATGTAAATTAGAAGGTCAATATTCAATTGCATGTATGCATGGTCTAACACATAGTAATTTATAATTAAAATGATTTTTCATTACTTGAAACTGAGTAGATAATATTTTGGGCCCTACCTTAATATCCAAAGTGATAAAACCCAATGCTTGGTAAGGCACATAATCAAAGCCTTTGACACTTTTATATGTCTTCTGAATAGAATCCATGTTAATTCCCATTGTATGTAATAATTTAAGATTGTAAATATTTAACCCTAAAAAATTATATATCAAGACCCTTTTCACTATTTTAATTTTGATTTGAACTTGTATAAACAAAGGAAGATTCTGATCGATAGTGGATTGTGTAGGTAACTTTTAATTTCTAAAATATATAACATCATCAATATCCTTTAAATTATTTAAAACATACAAAATATAAGAACACTTTATGTCACGATGCATAGTGAATAATTCAATCCTTAACATAAAATATCCTTGAAAATAGTACCTTTCTAAAGTAATTATAACATAAATATCTTAGCGGGTGTATTCATTAACTAATCAATAATATCATACCCTTTAGATTTATTAATTGGTCCCATTGGATTGGTTTTGGGATGGGGATGAATTTATTGAGTTTGTTTTTCATGTATTTCCTGATGAGGTACCTGACCTCATCTAGTAATGATAATTTAGATAATATGATCTAATATAATCCTAGGGTGAATAGTAGAGGTAGGATATGAACTAAGATAGTTGGGAGTTCTATGGGTAGGAGGAACAAAAGGAACCATATAAGACCTCTAAAATTTAGCATTAATAGGTGGCAACTCAACTAATCTGTGTAATAATAAGCATCATAATTGTTTTCATTATTAAGCTCTTGATTAATATGATGATTTATCTTTTATTTTAAATTATGAATAGATGGACTTACATTCAATTGAAATATTTTACATATTATAGGAAAATAACATATATATTTATTCATTATGATAATGATTAGTATGGAAATAAACAAATCATAAATCTAAAACTCTAATAATAATGTTAAAATGAAAAAAGGGGAATCTTAGGGCAATTAAAGTTTTGAAATATTCAACAATAAATGGGTTCACCAATATGTTTTATCGAAATTGGTGAATTAAACAACTATTAATCCAATAATTACAAATTTATAATTACAATTAAAATGTATAAGATATGAAATAACTCATAGAAGACTAATTTGAAACTTACTATTTATAGAAAAATGTTAACATGGGGAAAAATTAAGATAAATAACTTAACTAGAACTCAGACCTGATAGAATATAACATGGATTATATGATCAAATTTGAGACTATGTAAGGTCAGTGTGAATTATGAACATGGCTCTACATTTGCCTAAAATAAGGCTTCACTATTTAGATAAAGATAGTATGTTTTGGCATCTATATGGTGCATCGATGTTCGGTAATATTTTTTACCTCTATGTAAATATGGATCATTGCACCTTTGCTCGTGGGTCATGTATTATCATGTGGGATATTTTATTTGTTGTGGGATACACGATGTACCTTATTCTTCAATTAGAACCTTATCGCAATAGATGATAAGGAATGAACATAATAAATGGGAAAAAGAGTTTAGTGTTGAAGTTATGCTTGACCTCAACACCCCATGTGTTGAGTGTTGCCTACATACCAATACTCATAAGAGGAATAAAACTCCATATATTCCTCCTTGCTATGGTGGTGTGTGTGAAATAATGGTGTAATTTTATATGTTGGTGAAATTCTAGTTTAATTATGTGCTTCAATAATGAGTTATGACCTTGGAGGTGTATTCATATTTAGCTCAGAGATACTTAGGTTATGTAGACTCAAAATTGGGAAGAATTGATTCTTTCTTCTCAATGCATAGTTATATATTATAGTTAATTATAATCATGGGAGCCTATAGTGAACAAATCGATAGAAAATATTCTTATATAGTGGTATTTTGGGGAAATTCCTTGAGTGGGACTTGTGAAATGTTCATGATGACCCATTTTGGTAGATTTAAATTTGAGAAACTATCTATCATTGGGTAGGATGATGAAATTGGTAGCTTCAGACACTACCATTGTGCATTACTATTTTGAAGTAGTAGCCATGTCTGAGTAGCAAAAACAACTAAATTATAAGTATGGATCAATATAATAATGAGTATAGGATACTTGGAATGAAGAATAGGAACATTGTGTATTAAAGTTACTTAAGGGTAAGGTCATCCATATAGAAGTATAGGAATGGTCATTTTGAGCTATGGAATTTAGCATGAGCTAAGTATGTATAAAATAATGGTCATAAGTGCATTGTTTTAGAAATAAATATTAATTTTAATGACTAGATTTATCATGTTCAAGATCAAGTGTATCTACCTAATCTAAATACTAAAGTATGTATCATGTTAGAACCTAACTTTATCTTATATATGTGATCATGATAGATTCACACTTACAATATTGTAGATATCCTAGTACATTTCTTAGGAATGAAATCAAAAGTTACCACGTTATAACCCTTACTCTAATTGCACTAATGATTTCCTTACCTCGAGCTTTGAGAGAAATGAATTTTTAAGCTGGGGGGTGGGAGGGGGTGGAATTTCATGTTAGGACCCTGATTCATCCTAAATCTTTTATTTTGTATTAGTTTTTAAATTAATAAAAAATTTAATGCATATGCTTTGTATGTCATCCCATTAACTAATTTTAACTATTCTACATGTAAGATAAGTAGTTTTTGTCTTGAATATATTTGTTTAATTAGAATGCATGTGCAAAAAGAAAAGGTATCTATTTAATATTTTGTATTGAGCATTTATCAAAAGATGTTACCTCTAAAAGAGGCCCAAAATACTATTATGTGATTTCAATACACTATTTTTTCATTTATTTCACTTACAGTGCACTTTATTTATCTTTCTATTATTCGATTAATTGGGTCTTAGGAAGGATCATATCAAAAAAACAAGCCTCTTCCAAAATAAATTAGCACATCACAAACTTAGTATTATAATGACAAAATAAAAAAATAAAATAGAAAAACGGGAACTAAAGATTTAATTTAATACCATGTAGAAACTAAAAAATAGTTGTATTAATTTCTTGAGGTTCCCTATTTCTAAAATAACTTCCACACTTTAAAACAAATTTATACTTACATAAGTAAACTATTAAATTGGCAAAAATTATATTATGCAATCCCCTATTAAAAAACAATAGAAGCAAATATTTGTGACTCTAAGCTTATTATCTTACTCTTTAAAATCACATACAATTCCCTTTATTTATATTAATTAATGGGATGTGAGCTAACAATATAAATACTACTATATTTCCAAATGTATACACCATATCCATGTGTTAAATGTCCACATGAACTACCAAATGAATATTTATATTGTAGTTAAATATAACTAAATTTGATCAAATGTCTTTTCAGCTTTAGAAATGTGTATGCTAACTCTATCACCCATGTGCATAAAACATTTAGGTTAAATTGACTTAGATTAGACTTTTTAGAATCAAGCTTACAATAGTTAAATTTTATAAGTTAAACTTGTAAATATAATTACAATAATAATGAATGACAATTTTTAGAGGTGATCATCCATGTTATGAGTTTTGTATAGAACGGAAATTATGGTCTATAATTAAAGGAGGTTACAAGCGGTATTGATGATTATTGTAAGAGGCCATCTTTACATAATGGATAACTTAAAAAGATATAAAAATTAAGTAATATGGCCTTGTGCCATGTTGGTTAACAGATTTGTCCTATTCTAAATATGTGTGTGTGTGTGTGTTTCTTTGACTCTATAACCCTTTTTTTGAGAACAAATGAGTTAAAAAACAAATGAGTGAACTATCAGGGATAATTACTCTCTGAATTAGGGTACAACTCTCTTTAAAATTTTCAATGAATTTAAACTATTTTAATCATTCAAACACACTTTTAAATAGAAATAATTTAAGTCAAATTAACATTTTTTTTTTAGAATAGGACAAATCTGTTAACCAACAGTTTTTGGTAACTCCACTTGGGATTCAAAGTCATTTGTTAAAATATTAGTCACCTTAATATGAAGCAATGATGTTGATTCCCCATGAAAATATAATTTCTATTATGTAGCCTAATCTTGGTTTTCAAGATGAGCAAGAAGATATAATTGGTCAGTTAAACACTCTTGCATGGAATTCTCACCGAAGCATTGAGGATTATAGAAGGGCCAACTGAGTATTAGAAAAAGAAGAAGAACTGGCTAATAATTTGAGATTGTTATTACTCAGACAAAGGAGGTAAGTAGAAAACATAGTAAGAAATCAAGGCCCTGAAGTCCAAAGAGGTCAAGAGTAGCTTAGAAACTAATATCATAACCTGGAGTCTATAAGATATACAAGGTCTTTGAGGAGAGGAGTTGAGGATCCTACCTTTCAAACACTACAAAGCCTTAATTTTACCTATATCCCTAATCCTATTAAAAGACCTAGAATTTGACCTCCTAGCCCTCCTAAGCCTTCTACATCCTCTATTTATCAAGCCTTAACCCTTTTTGGTACTATCATTCCCTCTGCCATCAATTTTCTTCCAATGGCTCAACCTTGGGGAGTGGTTTAGGGCCTCTAAATTTAGGGGCTAACCTAAATCCTATACCTAAAAATGCAAGGGAAAAATTACCCAAGTTTAATGGAGATGGAAGACAATCACCAGATGAAAATTTGAGTGTTTTTGTCGCAGCATGTGGTGTGTTAGGTGTGCAACATCAAAATGCATTCATAAGGCTTTTTGTGCAAACTCTAACTGAAACTAAATCAAAATGGTTGTATCATCTAACTAACTCTTGAATTATAAATTGGAATGATATGAAAATTGCGTTTGAAAATAGGTTCAAAGGTGTGGAAGATGAACATTCCCTTCTTGCTCAATTGACTCAAATTAAGAAAGAAATACATGAGCCTATGAAGGAATTTATAGCCAATTTCAATAGAATTGTGCACAAAATCCCAAATGCTAAAAGGCCAACTCATGATAATTAGAAATGTTTCTTTATTAATTATATGCCTCCTGATATTAGTTTTCATCAATCACACAAACCTTGGTAGTTGAGTTAGAAGATGATCTCATTATGGATGGAAAATGGAAGAAAGAAGTCCAAGTACCTAATGCTCATCCCTCATCTTCTACAGATCATATGGTTCAAATATTAGTTAATGATATGATTCCCTTAAAAAAATAATTACCTAAGGCTGGTACTTCATTTCATCAACCATATCAAGATGTTGGCAGGAGAAATTTTAACCAATAGACAATTATTGGTAGGATATTACCACTTACATCAACATAACCCAAGCTAGCTATTGAAGTGCCTCCTAGAAGATGAAATATGTGTGCCTTTCATTTGACTACTAATCATGATGGAGACTCTTGTCTGGAGATGCTTAGATATGCTCAAATAGCCACTACTCAAGATGTATTGGAAGAAATTACTGAAGAAGAAAGGAACTCTGAGCAACTTGGTAACTCTAAAATACACTTCCTAGAATATGAATTAGATTCAGAAAGAGGAGGTGAAATATTAGTTACTATTGAAGATCCTTCATGTGCTGTGCTTATTAGAAGTTAGAATAATCCAAGATTTTCTAATACTCAAAAAGTACTTGTTAAAGGTAAGGAACCTCTTACTAGAACCCCTGATATTAATTTGAAGGCCCAAGAAGTTAAATTGTTACATAGGAATGATCATGAAACATATTTTGATATTATAGAATTTTACAAGTCTACAAAGATTTAAATATCCCTTGTTGATTATCTTAAGTTGAATCCCAAAGAACTTGATAAATTGGTTAAATATGTCAAAGGTGATCCTTCACAAATTGAGCCCAAAGGTCAACTGAATGCTAGTGTTAAGTATCCAATTGCCCAATTATTTGATTCCCCACCTAAATCACCTAGGCATACTCCTAAAATGACTATTGACTCAGCTAATTATACTTCTTATGTGGTTGATATGAAGCCTAACCCATTTTATGTTTTTTTATTCATAAATGGCCATAAACTCAGTAATTGTATTATAGACTTAGGTGCCTCTGATAATATCATGCCTTATTTTGTAACCAAAGCCCTAGGCATATCCCTTAAAAAAACATTTGGTAGGTGTTACTCCATGGATGGCAAACATATTTCTTTGATTGGGCAAATCAAAGATGCACAGGTCACCCTTGTAACTTATCTCGATAAAAAAGTGAAATTGACTATCTTGGTAGCAGATATTCCTGCTATTTATGGGATGCTGTTGAGCAGGACCTTTTGTAAAGACTTAGGTGGGGAGATTAAATTAGATTGGTCAAAAGCTACAATTCTAGTGGGAAAGCAAAAATTTAAACTAGAAACTGAACCTAAATGCAAGTTTATTGTATATCCTTCTAATGATCCTAAATCTCATATCCTATTTACAGAATGTGAATTTGGAAATTACTTTCTCTATTATAAAGACACGAAGGAAGAGTCCACCCCAAAATTTGCTCATTCAGATGATCTATGGACCATGGAATTTAATGGTAGTTGTCCCACCATTGGTTCAGGAGTAGGGGTTGTTTTGATCTCACCTGAAGGTAAAAATTTTCCTTACTCTTTCAAGTTAGAATTTAAAAATACTAATAACACTGTAGAGTATGAGGCCCTATTGCTTGGGTTAAATAAAGCCAAAGAAAAGGGGATAAATATGCTCAAAGAAAAAGGAGATGTTGAATTGATTGTTAAATAGGTGAGAGGCATTTTCTTAGTTAAAAAGGAAAGATTGAGACATTACATGAATAGGGTTTGGGATGAGATAGAATATTTTGATGTCTTTTCTATTAAGGCAATTCCCAGAGATCAGAATACATGGGTGGATTCTCTGACAGTGTCAGATTCCCTTCTTCTCCCATACCCTAATTTCAAAAAGGATTCATACATAATACAATTGATCTATCATCCTAATGTTCTAGATAATGCTAAGAATTGGCAAGTTTTTGAGAATGACAGGCAGATCAAAAACTTCTTGGAGAATGATGAAATATTCTTAGGGACTTATTTGTTAAGGTGTGGAGCCTAAAAGCTTCACCAAAGGAGTATTTTGCAGTTTTTAGGTTTACACAGTCACCGGCGTTGGTCAGGAGTGACTGATGTTGGTCAGAAGTAGTTTAGGAGACGCTGGCGTTGGCCGACATCGGTCACAGGCAAGCAGGCAGGAACCAATGTCTGTTACCTGTGCATCCAAAAACCTATTTTCGTGGACAGAACCGAGTGTTTGCATGATGGGATTAAGTCATAGTCTTAAGTCCGTGTCTCTATTATTAGTAAGATTGCTTTTAGAGCCCTTGTTTAAGTGGCATAACTATTGGTTGTAAATGCATGCTCAAGTATCCTAATTATTATATAATAGGATAGATCTTCTTAGCTTATTATATTATTGAATGTTGAAGAACAGTACAAAATTGTATATGTGAATCATTCTAGGTTGTTGGAGTTGATTGTACTTGAGAGAGAGAGAGCTCTTAAGGGAAAGAGATCTAGATAGAGATCTGTACATCTGAGAGAGGTGTGGAAGAAAAGAAGTTTCTTCAATTGTATTCCTTCTGTAAAGATTTTAATACAAGTTTTTAGGGTGGTTTCTTGTATCTCTTGTTCTTTGCTATTTATCATTCTAGTTACTTATCATTTTGATTTAATTTCACGTTTAATTGCTTTCATAAGTGTAATCAAATTATTGGTTGATCCCCAACAAGTGGTATCAGAGCCTGGTTGCAGGTTTTAGAGCTTGATACCAACAAGTGGTATCAGAGCTTGGTTGCAGGTTTTAGAGCTTGATACCAACAAGTGGTATCAGAGCTCAGGTTCACTAATAGGTGGTTTAGATCTGTGTAGTGTGTATTGATTAAAGGGTACTCACAGGGTTTCTGCAGGAATTTCTATTTGAGTGGGAGAAGCAATGGCAGAAGAAAGTAAATTGAGAATGGAGACGTTCAATGGAAAAAATTATCAACATTGGAGAATACAGATAGAGGATTATCTGTTTCATAAAGATCTATACTTACCATTAGGTGGGATTGCAAAGAAGCCCATAGACATGGATGATGAAGAATGGGAAGTTTTTGATAGAAAGGCTCTGGGGTCTATAAGACTGAGTCTGGCATCTACTGTGATATCTAATTTATTACAGGCAAAAACAATAGTAGAGTTGATGACTACTTTAGCAAATTTGTATGAAAAACCCTCAGCTTCTAATAAGGTATATCTTATGAAGCAGTTATTTAATTTGTGTATGCAGGAAGTTGGATCTGTATCTAATCATCTGAATGATTTCCATGGAATTGTAAATCAATTAAGTTCAGTCAATATTGTGTTTGATGATGAAATTAAATCTCTTTTAATATTATGTTCTTTGCCTGAAAGCTAGCATAGCTTAGTAATGGCAGTTAGTAATACTGCATCTGCTTCAAATATTTTAAAAGTAGAGGATGTTGTTAGTGTTATCTTGAATGAGGAAATTCGCAAGAAAAGCACAGAGGAAACATTAGGGAATGCTTTAAGTTTTGAGAGCAGGGGAAGGCAAAAAGAGGAGCAAGAAAGGGAGATCAAGGTCTAAGTCTAAGGTGAGAGGTAAATCCAAATCCAGAAATGGCAGGAAGCCACAATGCTGAAATTGTGGAAAGATAGGGCACATAAGCAGAGATTGTTGGTCAAAGCCTAAGGAGGACAATCAGCACGAAGGAAAATAAGAAGCAAAGGTAGCAGGCATTGCACAAGATGCTTTAATATTCTCTTTGCATAATAATATAGAATCTTGGGTTTTAGATTTTGGTGCATCTTTTCATGCTACCCCTAATAGAGAATATTTTAGTGACTATATCCATGGAGATTTTGGAATAGTGTATTTAGGGGATGATGAGCCTTGTAAAATTATTGGCAAAGGTAAAGTGCAGCTGAAAATGTAGAATGGAAACACATGGGTGTTGAGAGATGTTATGCATGTTCCTAGCTTGAAGAGGAATTTGATTTCTGTAGGAAAGTTAGGGGATGAGGGTTGTACAGTAACTCTCACAGCTGAATCTTGGAAGGTGACCAAGGGTGCACTTGTAATGGCCAGAGGTAAGATAGTAGGTACTCTCTATTTATGTAATTGTGTTACTAACAATTCTCCTTCTATATTATCTACTTCAGATGTGGATGCAAAATTGTGGCACTCAAGGCTTGGCCACATGAGTGAGAAGGGAATGTCAATTCTTAAGTCTAAAGGTAAGCTTTCAAATTTGAAGAGCATAGATCTATATTTTTGTGAGCACTGTGTTTTTGGGAAACAGAAGAGAGTGAGTTTTCTCAAGACTAGGTCAAAAAAGAAGAAGCATAAGTTGCAGCTTGTTCACACAGATGTGTGGGGACCGGCTCAGGTTGCTTCTATTAGAGGATCACAATACTATGTTTCGTTCATAGATGATGCTACAAGAAAGGTATGGGTCTATTGTATTAAGAAGAAATCTGATGTATTTGAGACTTTTAAGATTTGGAAAGCTATGGTTGAGAATGAAATAGGTAGAAGATTGAAGTGCCTGAGATCTGACAATGGTGGTGAGTTCTGCAGCTATAAGTTCAACTGGTATTGTTATATGCATGGAATCCATAGGCAAAGGATGGTTCCAAGGACACCTCAGCAAAATCGAGTTGCTAAAAGGATTAATAGAACAATCATGGAGCGTGCAAGGTGTATGAAATTGCATGCTAGTTTGCCCTTAGAGTTTTGGGCAGAAGCTGTTGATACTATAGTGTACCTGATTAACAGAGGACCCTCTACAGCTCTGGATGGTGGAATTCTAGAAGAGTCATGGACAGGTAAAAAGGTAGATCTCTCATTTCTCAAAGTTTTTGGTTGTGAAGTCTTTGTGCACGTTGATAAGGAAAATAGAAAGAAGCTGGATGCTAAGTCTATGAGGTGCACATTTATTGGCTATGGCTCTGATGATTTCAATTTCAGATTTTGGAATCTAGGAACTAACAAAATAATTAGGAGCCATGATGTTGTTTTCAATGAAAAAGTGATGTATAGTGATCAGCTCAAGAAGCTAAATCAATCTGGGCAGAGCAATGGAGAATTGGACGAGGTGACGGTCCAAAATGAGCTCGCAGGAAAAATTAATCATAGAAAAGAAAACACAGAGATCGACGTCAACAAGGAAAGAACTGACATTGGCAGAATAGAAATTGATGTTGGTCATACAGAGACTGACGTCGGCATGACAGGAACCGACGTCGGTCAGGCAGAACTGATGTTGGCCAGTTACAGGCTTGGAAGTGACCGAGGTCGGTCACTGTCAGAGAATTTGGGCAGACAACATGTTGTGGATGAGTCTCAGACACCCATCAGGAGGTCAGAAAGGGTAAGTAAACCTCTAATTCGATATTCTCCTTCCTTATTCTATTTATTGCTAACTGATGGTAGAGAACCAGAGAGTTTTCAAGAAGCAATACAAGTAGAATCCAAGAATCAGTGGAAGTGTGGCATGGTTGAGGAAATGGACTCCTTGAAAGAGAACCAAACATGGGATTTGGTTGAGTTGCCAGCAGGTAAGAGTACATTAAAGAACAAATGGACCTACAGATTGAAGGAAGGTGAGAATGAACAGATGAGATATAAGGCTAGGTTGGTAGTGAAAGGATTTGCATAAAAGCCAGGTATTGATTTTGGTGAGATTTTTTCTCCTATTGTTAAAATGACTTCTATACGGACTGTACTGTCTTTAGTTGCTATTGAGGATTTGCATCTTGAGTAGCTTGATGTTAAGAAAACGTTTCTTCATGGAGATTTGGATGAGAAAATATATATGGAACAGCCGGAAGGAATTGAGGTCAAAGGTAAGGAGAAGTTAGTGTGCAGATTGAAGAAAAGCTTGTATGGCCTCAAGCAAGCTCCTAGACAGTGGTATTTGAGATTTGATAGGTTTATGACTGAGCATGGCTATATTAGGTGTCAATCTGACCATTGTGTGTATTTTAAGAGATTGGATAATGGTAGATATATTATTCTGTTGTTGTATGTAGATGATATGCTAGTTGAAGGATCACACATGCAGGATATCACTGAGCTTAAGGTGAGATTAGCTCAAACATTTACCATGAAGGATTTGGGAGCAGCAAAGAAAATCCTTGGCATGAGCATTAGGAGAGACAGGAAAAATCACAGGCTGATTTTGTCTCAAGAGGATTATGTGAACAAGGTGTTGAAACAGTTTAATATGCAGGATGCAAAACCGGTAAGCACACCTTTGGCTGGACATTTTAATTTGAGTAAAGAACAATGTCCTAATTCACATGATGAGGTAGAGTACATGAGTAGAGTTCCATATTCTTCTGCAGTAGGGAGTTTAATGTATGCAATGGTGTGTACTAGACCAGATATTGCCCAAGCAGTGGGAGTTGTAAGTAAGTATATGGCCAATCCAGGGAAGGAGCACTAGAAAGCAGTTTAGTGGATCCATAGATATCTGAGAGGAACCAGCAGTAGGCACTTGTGCTATGGAGGTTTAGATACTTCTCTACATGGTTATGTAGATTCAGATATGGCAGGTGATTTGGATGGTAGGAGGAGCACCATAGGATATGTTTTCATTGTTGGTGGAATGGCGGTTAGCTGGATATCAAAGTTGCAGAAGGTTGTTGCCTTGTCAACTACAGAAGTAGAGTATATTGTAGTCACAGAGGCTAGCAAAGAGATGATATGGATGACATGGTTCATGGAAGAGCTTGGAAAGGAGCAAGAGAGTTGTAGATTATACAGTGATAGTCAGAGTGCAATTCATTTGGCTAAGAATTCAGCCTTTCATTCAAGAACAAAGCACATACAACTTAGGTACCACTTCATAAGATAGGTATTGGAGGATGGTGAGTTGAAGCTGGAGAAGATCCATACAGATAAGAATCCTGTTGATATGTTAACCAAGCTGGTTACAAAGGAGAAGTTGAATCTTCATTCAACTTCTGTTGGTCTTCATGATTGAGTTGAAGATGGAGGAGCTAGAAGATGTTGTTGTATAGGTACTGGTGCAGCTGTTTATCTCCAAGTGGGAGATTGTTAAGGTGTGGAGCCTAAAAGCTTCACCAAAGGAGTATTTTGTAGTTTGTAGGTTTACATAGTCACCGGCATCGGTCAGGAGCGATCGATGTCAGTCAGGAGCAATTCAGGAGACGCCGACATCGGTAGGAATCGGTCGACATCGGTCACAGGCAAGTAGGTAAGAACCGATGTTGGTTACCTGTGTGTCCAGAAACCTATTTCTGTGGACAAAACCGAGTGTTCGCATGATGGGATTAAGTCATAGTCTTAATTCTACGTCTCTATTATTAGTAAGACTAATTTGAGAGCCCTTGTTTAAGTGGCATAACTATTGGTTGTAAATGCATGCTCAAGTATCCTAATTATTATATAATAGGATAGATCTTCTTAGCTTATTGTATTATTGAATGTTGAAGAACAGTACATAATTGTATATGTGAATCATTCTAGGTTGTTGGAGTTGATTGTACTTGAGAGAGAGAGCTCTTGAGGGAAAGAGATCTAGATAGAGATTTGTACATCTGAGAGAGGTGTAGAAGAAAAGAAGTTTCTTCAATTGTATTCCTTCTGTAAAGAGTTTAATACAAGTTTTTAGGGTGGTTTCTTGTATCTCTTGTTCTTTGCTATTTATCATTCTAGTTACTTATCATTGTGATTTAATTTCGCGTTTAATTGCTTTCATAAGTGTAATCAAATTGTTGGTTGATCCCCAACATTATTTTGAAGGTTTTGAATCAAAATGTAAAGAATTTAGTCTTGATCTAGGGATAAATTCAAATGATGATGTAATTCAGTTAAAGGTAAACAAAATACCTAGAGGACTGGTCTTTTTGAAACATTTATTCACTCCACAAGATGAATATACCAAAGACAAACTTGCTTAGAACCATGACAAAATGGGAGATTATGAAAAGATAAACATTAGGAGTCACACTGATCCTAAATGGATTTCCATTGGTAGCTATTGCTCGCCAGAGGAGAAAAAAATTGATTAATCTATTGATTAGGTATAAGGATGTCTTTGCTTGGTGCTAAGATGACCTAAAAGATTTTAGGGGTGGGCAATTTTAACATCATATTCCTTTAAAAATAAATGCAATTTCATTTGAGCAAAAGTTGAGAAACTATAACCCAAAAGTTGTTGAAGCTATCTTTAAAGAGATTGACAAAATGTTGAAAGTTAGGATTATTTATCCGATTCATCACTCCACCTAGGTGGTAAATATTATCCCAGTATGCAAAAAAAATGGAGAAATAAGAATTTGTGTTGATTTTAGGAATTTGAGCCAAGCCAGTTTGAAAGATAACTATCCTTTACCTAAGATGGATCACATTTTGTAGATAGTTCATGGATTAGAGATGATGTCCATGTTAGATGTATTCTCAAGTTATAATCAAATAAGTGTAGCTACAGTCGATCAACATAAAACTACTTTTAGTACACCCTAAAGAACTTTTGCTTATAACCGTATGCCCTTTGGTTTGATTAATGTTGGTGTAACTTTCCAATGAGTGATGAATTCATCTTTTAGAGATCTTAAAGATAAACTTATTGTCATTTATCTTGATGATTTGACTATTTTCTCTAGAAAAAGAGAGGATCATCTGAAAGATCTAAAGATCATTTTGTAAAGGTGTTAGAGTCATGGGATATCTCTTAATCCTAAGAAGGCAATTTTCTATGTAACAGAAGGTAAGTTGTTGGGACATCTAGTTTCAAAGGATGGAATCAAGATTGATCTATAAATGGTTAGAGTAATACAACAACTAAGTCTTCCTTCTAATAGGACTAGAGTTAAGTCTTTCTTTGGCTAGATTAACTTCCTCAAAAGGTTCATTCCTGATTTTATTGAGATTATGAAGCATATTGTAAGAATGATGAGTGAAAAACAAGCATTCAAATGGAATGAGGCTGCTAAGAAATAATTTGAACATATTAAAGAAGTGATTACACAAACACCTACTTTGGTAAACCCTAATTTCCAAAAAGATTTTATTATTTATTGTTATGCTTCAGAACATACCCTATTTGGTATATTGCTATAGAAAAATGAATTGAATGAAGAATCCCCAATAGCCTTTATGAGTGTTCCTCTTAAGAAACATTAACTTAAATATTCTTTAACTAAGAATCATGCTTTCACTATGATAAAGGCTGTTAGATATTACATATTACACTCTCATTCAATTTTATTTGTCCCTAGTTCAATTGTAAAAAGCATTCTAACTCAACAAGATATTGGGATGAATAAAAGAGCAACATGGGTCGCTAATATTCAAGAATATGACTTAGAGATTAGGCCAACTAAATTAATTAGAGGTCAAAGCCTATGCAAATTGATTGCTGAAAGTAAAGAAGAAGAAGAGGAAGAACTTCTTGTTGTCTTATTGGTGAGTTTACAAGATCTATGGTTCCTGGATGTGGCACATTATCTTAATTATGGATACTATCCTAGTCACTTATCCCTGAAGGAGAAAAAGAATCTAAAGTTAAAAGCAATAAAATATGTCATTTGGGGTGATGTCTTATACAAAAAGGGATTAGATGGAACCTTTTTGAGATGTATAGATAAAGAATAACAACATAAGATTTTGAAATTTTTTCATAATGAAGTCTGCGATGGATACTTCTCCTCTTCGGTCATAGCTTTCAAAATCATTAGAAATTGTTATTATTGGCTAGGTATGTTTAAAAATGCATACAAATGGGTAGCTAACTGTGAAAAATGCAAAATGTTTTCAAGAAAGCCACAACTTACAGCATTGCCTCTGAGGCCTATCATTATTGAAAAACCTTTCAAACAGTGGGGATTAGACTTTATTAGGCCTCTCTCACCTTCTTCAAGTGTTAGACACACACACACATTCTTACAGCAACTGACTATTTTACAAAATGGGTTGAAGCAATTCCTATGAAGAGAACCACTTCAGAAGTAGTATGTAATTTTCTCAGAGAAAATATACTAGTATGCTTTGGTATTCCTTAAAATATTGTGGTAGATAACACTACCAAATTTTATTCAATTGAACTTACTTCTTTTTGTTATGAGCATAGTATCTCTCTTTCTCACTCATCAAATTATTACCCTTAAGGGAGTGGACAAGTTGAGTCTAGTAACAAAAATCTGATAGCCATCATGAGGAAATTGGTGAGTGATAATCCTAAAGATTGGCATAACAGGTTGTACGAAGCGCTCTAGGCTGACAGGGTAACCCCAAAAAGGGCAATAGGAATGGTGCCTTTTGAATTGGTTTATGGAATAGGAGCTCAGTTATCATTACCCCTAGAATTATCTACAACCAAATTATAAAATATCATTGAAGATCAATATTTTCAAGATTCCTTAGAAAAGAGAGTTTGTACTTAACCAAAATCGAGGAGGAAAGGAATGAACTGGTTGATCGGATTACAGCTCATCAAGCCAGGGTTAAGAAGATTTTTTAATCAAAAATCAAGGCCCAAAAAATTCATGGAAGGAGATGAAGTGTTGTTGTGGGATAATAGGAGAGAACCTAAAGGAGCACATGGCAATTTCGATTCACTTTAGAAAAGCCCCTTCAAAATTCATTAGGTATTCGGCCCTAATTCTTTCAAATTAGAATATCTATATGGAAATGTTCTACCCCTATCCTATAATGAACAAGACCTTAAATTGTATCAACTATAAAATAAGTGTCCCCTATTTTATACATAGTCTTTCCTTTGTTTTTGTGTGTTGTTGTTTTCATTTTTTAGTTTTGGGTTTGCCTTGTTTCTTTTTCTTCCATCCTAGTGTTTCACTTGGTGCATAACTAGAGTTTCTGAGCTCTCCACATTTTGTCATAAAATGCAGTCCCTAGTCAGAGCCAATGTTACCTTTTAATTCACCCTTATTCATATTTTTTGTTGTGAACCATCCCTAAGTGAAAGTCGACCCACCATCTTACCTTATTGATCATATATTTATTTCTCAATTCGACTCTTTATTTTAAAATTGTATTCGATTGTCTTCATATGTGCAAAATTACTGAAGAATTGAACCTTTAAACTTGAACCCTTTTCAAAGTTCAAGAGTTCAATGGTTCAATCTTTCTTAAAAGTTGTGAACTATTAGTCCCTTTGTGTAACTCAATTTGTATCTTTGAACCTTCGTGTTGAACCTCATTTCAACGGTTCAAAGATTCAACATTCCATGACTTTAGTCCCACCTTTCCTGAAGTCTTTTAAGTCAAAATTTATGAGAGATTTTAAAATAAGTAAATCATTTAGAGGGAAATATATATAGAACATTTTATGAAATGAAAATTTCTAATTTTGAAAGGTTATGAGTAATCATTACACATTAAGGTCGTGTGTGAAAACTACTTACAATTAATGCACTTATCAGAATTTGCATCCTATCAAGCAAGTTTAGCATAAGTTAATTGATCTAGTAATTATTTGACCCGATTTCATGCCTTTATAGAGAAATAGCAAGTCATTTTTAATAGTAAACACACAGGTTAATGCAAAGGAGAGCAACATTGGAGGTATAAGATTTTTATTGCATAGTTTCACAATAATTTCTGATCCATTGAAGGTGAGTTTGAATTTTCCTATAAGTTGATTCCATTATTTTATTGGAAAGGAGAATAATTTTGAGTTTATGGTATTATTTAAGAAGTTCAAAGCATTTTTCATTATATCCTCCAATCTGTAGCCATGAAATTTGTTTATCTTGGTTACGAACACAGTCCTGGTCTTGTTTGTTCTCTTCCTAAATTTGGGGATACTTCTTTTGTTCAATATGATTTAAAAGATTTTAAGGAGAGGGTTAAAAATCCTATGTCAACCCCTATGATGGATAAAATAGTGGAAAGTGGTTTAGTTGTAGTTGCAGCTTTTCCCATGGCAGTAGAATGTCTCGAATTAGTTTTAGAATGCATGGATAGATACGACTCTCAAAATAGGTGTATCAAAATTATGGAATGAAATGTATTATTGCATGTCAATAGACAAACCCTAATGGCTATGATGAATTTTTTTCCAAAGGATCCATACTCTGACCTCGATATTACTTCCTCTTATGGTCATTTTTCATTAAAGAAAACAATCTACAAAAGTGTAATTGCCATAAATTGGTTACTAAAATTTCAAAAAGGAGGTTCAAGAATGCCCAGAGCATTAATCAGAGAACATATGATACCAAAAATTAAAGACATCATGGTATTATTACATAGGGTGAAAGGCAATTTTCAAACATTTTATTGGGAATATTGGATATACGTCTTCATTTAGGGGATCCTCCAAGGAGAACAGTATTTGTATTGGGCAGAAATCATAGCCAAATGTTTGCATCTGGGTTTGAGTAATTATTTCAAGAATAAGGATTTTTATGTCTTCATATCTCTTTTACTGCTTAGCATATACAAGAGAATGGAGAGGGTTGCCTCATGCATCCTTAGTTGAAGACAATAGAATTAATGATTATTACCCACATTTGCAAATACAAAATTGTTATGAAAACTATGGAAGGGTTAATGATGTTTTTACTAGTAGGATGACTTATGAATTGGTAGGCAATGTTAATAAGAGAATGTCTGACAAAGCTATGTAGCTGATTAGTATTTATGGTAGTTTCTTCATTCAATTTTCCAAATTTACTTATATTAGAGTTGGTGGTTTTGACGGTGAACCAGTGAAGCTGCCCAGATATGTTTTTGACCGCTTTGTATTGACAGAAGTTTGCAGGCAGCTAGCCCATGTAGATAAGAAATTTCCAATGAAGAAAGAATATGGTATATCTTTTCTCGTCAAATTGGGACACTATTCATGCCAGTCAATTTTTAATGCTTTAAATTTAGAGGTGGACCTAAAAAAGTTCAATCTTTAGTACTATAATGCCAGACCCCAGTTTGATAGTAAAGGTTTTACTAGGGACAATCTAAATTTTAGAATGGGATTTTCACACATTCCCCAAATCAAAGACTATTGAGAGGATTGTCCAGGAGAATTTGAAGTTAGAAGAAAGCTTTGGTGCAGGTTCTCCTTGGGGCAAATAGTTACACTCAATCTGAGTATGAATATCTCTGAAATAATTGATGATGAAGAACATGTGCTTGATCCTCATTTTGAATAAGTAAAATAGATACCTATTCTAGAAGTTGATTGGAATAAAGATGAAGAGGATCAAATTGAAATCAAAACTCTCCCAGTGATAAAGAGAACTGAGAAATGGTTAAAGGGTTGTACACTGAAAGAGGTTCAAAATGAAGATTCCCAGCGATGTACACCAATTGATGAATCACCATATCCAATAAGCTCTTCTAATCAACTTATTACAATTTTTGATGCAGGTACTCTCAAGCCAAAATTTGGAAAGGGCTCTGTTATCAAAAAGTCCAAGAAAACCCTTGTAACTATTCTACCTTCTCGTACTACCAAACTAAGGACTAAAAGTAAGAAGAAGGAGATTTTTGAAAGAATAGTTGTGGGCTTAAACTCTGAAGAGGATTTGGGAGAGGCAATAAGTGATAAAGGGTTTGATCTGCCAATGGTAGAGGAGATTAGTGCAAATCAACAAATAGAGGTTGCTTCATATTTTGCAGATCTAATCGTGATATCAAATGTGCCTTATAAAAAATTGAATCCTAGCAAGGAAGTTCCAATCCTTACACCCAAATGGTTAGAAAGTTCAATTAGCGATAAAAGAAAAATAGTTTCATTTTCATTGCCATTAGAGGACATGGTTAGCAATTGTCTAGGAAAGACTCCTAAATCCAAGAAGCTGAAAACAACATCCAGGGTGGACATTGAACCTAATATAGGGAATTGGAGTGCAAAAATAGCCCAACTAACAACTGATAAGGAAGTTCAAGATTTCACAATAAAAAAATAGATCTTGGGACTGCATCACGTGCCATGGATGTGCATGATCTTGAAGCATCTACCAAAAGGATAGTCAGTCGTACCTGGAAGGATGAGCTAGATAAGAGGGAGTTGAAACAGACCTTACAATCAATGACAGAGTATATCAATGTCATTCATAATTCAAATCCACATCCTGTTTCCCAACTACCTCTGTCTTTTGACCCAAAATCTCTGGTCACCAAAAAATGCTAGATCAGATACATTAAAAAAAATGGTGACTAAGGTGTTTGATGATTGGTTGGATGGCATTATCCAGAAGGGTACGAAATATATTAAGGAATTGAAGAATATATATGATAGGACTATGGCTGTCATCGAAGATTTGAAAATACAGAATGCTTCATGGGAAAAAGATGAAGGAAAATAGATGAATGTGATAAATCAAATTAGTGATGTTCAAACGTATGGGGTAACGAAGTTTTTATCAAAGAAAAATTTGACGAGTCTGAATGATAATATATTATATGTAAGCAAGAGGAATATCGAATGGAGAAACTCAGTATCCAGACAAGGACGAATTGAACTTACAAAAATGATCGAAGAAGTAACTGAGCTCACTCAATCCTTACAACATGACTTACAATGTATTGATGTGAAATATATAAAATATGATGGGGAGCCGGAAAAGGATATCAATAATGTGGTTCAATCCTTCAGAGAGAAGATCAGTTTCATTAAATAAAATGACAACCTATTAATTGAGGATTTCTCTTAGATTTCAAAAGTAGAATCACTTCTTCACCTCTGTGTTGTTGCACTCCTGGAACACATGGAAAAAGTGGCAAAATTTTGAAGAGAGAAAGATGTTTGGAAAGCATGGGTTAAACACATTGGCATCCCTAACTTCTCAAAAATCGAAGAATTTGTTACTGCACATCGGGAATGGAAGGCACAATGTGTCTCCTCAGTAGAACAAAGCAAATCTAGAGATTCTAATCTACTGCCCCTATCTTGATCTTGCTTACACAATATCTTTATTCAGTTGAAATCATGTTTAAAAAAAAAACTTTGTCTTTTAATGAGCTTGTATTAAACTAAATCCCGATGGGTCAAAATTTGTTTTAACTCTGGGTTTAAAAGAGCAGTTAATTAGGGTAACTATATATATGTTTTTAGTTGTTAAAAACTGAGACAGAGGATAATAAAGAAGAAGACAAGAGAATTTTAAAGCTGAACTTCTTTGTTTTACAATATATCTGATGATTGTTTGAATAATTTTCATCTGTGAGTGAAAAGAAGAAATAATTGCCGCATACTTAAATCTGTGTGTTTAAGTATTTGAAATCAGGTTTCTGTGTGAACTCTCCTTTCAAGTGGTAATTATTCTTTCATTGGATAACTCATCATATGTGTTTTATCTTTTGCTGGTCAAGTAATATACATATTTATATGTCTGATTATTGTTGAGGATAGAATTTGTGTGTTCTATCACTAAATAATGTTATATGGAGAAAAGATACCACATTCATAACATGGTGATGTATGAATGTTAGTTTGCGTTAAACGCTTTTTGGTTAAAAGTGTGTCCGCATGATTAAAGTAGTTTGATTTTATTGAAAATTTTAAAGGGAGTTGTACCTTAATTCAGAGAGGAATTATCCCTGATAGGTCACTCATTTGTTGTTTAACTCATTTGTTCTCAAAGAAAGGGTTATAGAGTCAAAGCAAAACATTTTTTTTTTTTTTTTTAAAGAATAGAACAACTCTGTTAACCAACACGCTATCAATAGAAACATTACTATTTGAGATCTCCTCTACTTTTCTCTAACCATGCCTTTCTCACTTTTAATGTATAAACCACTTATTTTAAAAGATCATGAATTTGAATACCATAAAAAATCATAAATATTGAATTAAGCTCAATATCCCAAAATAAGAATAATATTGATTTTATATATTCTGTGTGATTTTACTCACAACAATAATTAGATATTTTTTTAAAGTCACAATTATTAAACTTAATAGTTGCATAAATATATTTAATTTTATTACCATTAAATATAATAATAAAGATCACTTGAATTCAATAGTAAATATCACAAATGGAATACCCCAAAAAAAATTTATGGAGGTAAAACATTTGCTACATTTTACGGAGCATCTTACATCCTTTAAGGTCACGTGTGCAAGTTCCATGCACACCATGGAAATCTAACACAAACATTAATTCTCATAATCTATTAGGCTTAATTCGCAGTTTATAGTGACTCAAAGTTTATTCTTAAAAAATAAAAGGTGTAATGGTTAATCCTTTCCCAGACTTCTAAACCGTGGATGTGAACTGGATGGATAATACATTAAAATTAGAGTTTTACATTTTTTCTAATTTAAAAGTACCTTTTTTTATATAAAATATAAATTTTATATAATTGTTTGTATAAAAATATGTGGATGCAAGGGGATGCAGGGTTTTTTTAATCGACAAATATTCATTAATTCATGACTATTCCAATTTTTAAATTTTGGTTTTGGCGATTTTTAAGGTCGGTATATGGGACCGAATCGTTAAAATTTTAGAGATATATATTATTTTGGGGATCGACTCACCAACCATTCACGAAATTATCTTTGAAATAGTTTAATTCACCACATATTATACCCCTTGATCCCGATATCAAACAACAAAACATTTTCGAACCCCAATCAACTGAATGACATAATCAAACAACCACACCGAATGACAGTGTTGAATGACAGAGCCGAATGATAGTGCCAAATGACAACGAAATGAAAGTGCCAAAAAATGGTGTCGAATGACGCTACCGAACTAGGAAAAGAATAAGGAAACCAAAATTTCAAACTTTTAAAGACAAGCGTTAAATGTACAAAAAAAACCAGCATGTGCACCTTTCAATTAGGAACTGGTGAAGATGTCTTTAACAACAATGTCAGGATCCATTGGATAGCTTCAGAGTGCATACATAAACATATGAACTAGCAAAAAAAATGGTCTACATTAAAAACGATGGAACCTTTGGTGACATACAAATTGAACCCATACAACAATTTAAATTTTATGTTAGCAAGGGTTTTATAAATTTCAATGACTAATCATTGTGTAACTACAACATTCTAGACCATTTTTTTGGCGAGCCCATATGCTCCGAATGGATTCTAGAGCGCTGAACCCTGAGGCTCAAGGGCATAAACCTGGTAGTAGATCGACTGCCCCTGCAACTCATCCAAAAACACCAGCCACACTTGCACAACACTCATGATAGAGTCAAATGGTAGAGCTGGGTGGTAGAGTTAGATGATAGAGCCAAATGATAGATTCGAATGGCTCGATTGACAGTGGAACCAAATGACTCTACCCTTGACAGCGCTAAATTGCTCTACCATCATGAGAGCTAAGCAACTCTGCTTGTGACAGAGCCGAATGGCTACCGACGACAAAGTTGAACGTGACATAGCCAAATATGGCATAGTCGTTTGACTCTGCCACGAGTAGAGCCATTCGGCTCTACCTCTGGTAGATTCATTTAGCTCTTCCATTGGCAGAGTTGTTTAGCTCTGCCATGGGAAGATTCATCTATTTGACTCTCCCATCGGTAGAGTCATTTGGCTCTATCGAAGGCAGAGCCTAGCAAAGTCGTTTGGCTTTGCTGTGGGAGTTGAATGGTTCAACTAGAATCGAGTTGCACTAAATAATACCACTTGAATATATATGGTAAAATGGATTGATAAGACATAAAAATAAATTAAAAAAAAATTACCTCTTGGAATAGTGAATTGGAAAAAATCCCAGACATGTCGATTCACCAAGGCTACAAATTAGATTCATGTAAATGAATTTAAAGGGGTTTGGGATATGGCCTCTTAAAATGAACCCTGTGTGGATGGTATCACATTCTAAAATATCATATCCATTTTTAGGATTAAGAATAAATTATCAACTTATTTTTAAAAGAAACAATAAATATAACATTACAATACAAATTATTTTTTATTAAAAAATATGAACATAATAAAAATAGCATAATAAATAATCTATATAACATCAAAATTGCAAGGTAAAATATTAAGCCACAAGAACAATAATAAAGGTTAATGTCGGTGGAAGATCATCCAATTTGTCATCCCAACCCCAACCAATTTTAGTAGGCAAATTCACTCTATCAAGTATGGGCTCCCACCCATCATTAAACTTGTCTCTATTTTCTTCTTCAGTAAGGACTTTCATAATAGAAAAAATAATGAGATATGTGTGAGGGAACTTCCCTTATTATTGATCCCTCCATCCAGTAAGGTTTGGTAGAGTGTAACCACCACCACCACCATAACAATTATAAGTTGGGGAGGGATGCCACAACCATGGAAAATTTATTTGGCATTTTTTACGTAAGCAATGTCTTTTGTGCACATTAAAATTATAGATTTAAGTAGGCAACCGTTTTTGAATTAATTTTGGAGGTACTTGACTAATAGTACCTAGGTCACTCTATCAATGATCTAGTAAATTTTGGAGGTGCTCCACCTCTAGTCACACTTTCTATCCTTGAAATTGAATCTTTAATATCACATTAGATATAAATTGAACTATATTAGTGATAGAAAAATAAATATCTATATCATTATGATTAAAAATTTCATTATTCCTTTCATAAATAAAAAAGTTTCAAAATAAAAAATATGACAAATTTATTCTTATTGTGTAGGTATCATAGTCAAATCCCTTAATATAACTATTTTGTAGGAAATAACTTAGAATGAAATGACTAAAAAAGGATGTGAATCCATCTCTAGGAAGACTGAGCATGTTTTCAAAACCAAAAAATTATACTTAATAAATTTTAGGTGTGAGTGAATTAGACACAAGAGGTGGACCAAATCTGAATGAACCAAATACCTTCTAATAGGGAGAACTTCATGAATTATGCACCCAAACAAGTAAGCTTATTGGACTCAAAAGGAGCATTCCATAATTTGGAAAACCTAAATGAATCAAATGCCTTTTAATAGGGAGAACTTGATGAAAAATGCACCAAAAATAGTGAGCCCTATTGGGCTTAGTAAGAGCATTTTGTAATCTATAAAACTTAGTTTTGTATACATATTCAGAAGAATTGACTTTCTATCAAGCATTCAAAGTATTCACTTAGATGTGATGTGGAGAAATAAGTTGATAACCAAATTAGAATTTTTACTGTCAAAAGGGGGTCTCAACATACCACTTCCAATATTTCTAACTTTTGGTGAGAGATTGATCTCCAATTTTATAAAAATGCTTATATGTATATAACATTTTACACCTCAAAATTTAAGCAAAATTCATTATATTATAAATAAATTTATTTATAAAGAATAGGCCAAAGAATAGAGAACACATATGAGATAATTTTAATATCCTTATTAAACCTTCATAGGATCTTAATCCAAGTCAATGGAAAAGGAGACATCATAGTAAAAAAGGAGTTGAGACTACCATAGAGATTGTGAAATTAAAGAAACCCTAATTTTAAATCTACCGCCATCCCATATTAAGTGGGGCTTGATTGATTCCCATGCTTTTTGAATTATATGAACCATAAAGGAACTTAAAATTTTGACAAGATATGAGAAAGCAAAAGAGATTATATACTGAAACCTTTCCATAGTTTTTCTCCAAAAAGTTTTCCATGAACAATATAATTTCAAAGTAAAAATTTCCAATCTTCATCTCCTTTTCAAGAGTGAATGATCCATATGAGAAAAAGGTAGTTAGATTTTTTCATTAAAAAAATCCAAAGCCTTCCATTTATTTAAATCTAGATAAAATATCCCATGCTACTCGTTGATTTCCCTTAAATCCTTAAGAACCTGCCCAAATAAAGTCTCTTAACAATACTCGAGTTTAGCATATGTTGTTTTGGAGAGAACTTAACATGAAAAATAAAATGTATAGATTATTTTAATAACTTTTAAAAAAACTCGGAACTTGCCTACCAAGGAGATATACTTGATAACTTAAAATGATATCTTCTTCTCCACTCTTTGGAGCATATAATTTAACATATCAAAAGGGTAGGTTAGAAAACAAAGGAAATGTTCAAGAAGAATTTGAAATATTTATCATGTTTAATATAAAATTATTTGTAATTTTATAAATAATAATTATTTTTATTTTATAATTTTAAATCTTAAAACTGTGGTTGGATGTAATCTTAAAAAGATATATATATTTTTAATAATGAAGTAGAAAATTTTGATGTATAATATTTTTGTTAATAAAAGTAAATTGATATTCAAGTTATTATTAAATGAGGGTTTTGTTGTAGCATGAATACTTACCATTAAGAAAAATATTTGAAAATATATGATTGATGGATTGACAAAAGTGTCATTGACTTCAAAGAGTAAAATTTTACTTTGTATCTTGATTGTTGTAGAAATAAGTAAATGCCAATTATCTACTATAAATATCCGTTGGAAAGGAATAAATTTGACAATTGACCATGTTTATAATGAAATTTTATGATGTTTTTTATCTATTAAAAATTTTCCTTTTAAATGTTATTATAATTGACAATAAAAGAAAAAAAAATTAAAGATAATCTATATATTTATTATAATTCTTTATATTTTTTTACGATCTATTCATGATTTCACTTTACATCTAATAGGATTTACGAAAAACTTGATTGTATTTTATAATTAAAAATACAAATATCATCATACAGCCATAAAATTTAGCCCATGCAAGTTCTTACCCTAATCATGAGCCTCAATTGTTGACTTCACTAGAAAAACCTTATAATTTATAATTTTCTTTTATTCATGCTCATTGATTGGGTTCTCTTAAATTTTAAAATTGAAAATATACTTTTTGCCTAATAAAATTTTAAATAAATTTATTTTTTATATATAACAAATTATTGATTTATAAAATTTTATTTTAAATATTAATCTTGGAAAAGAGCCATAGAATTTTATGCAAACATTGATTGATTTTAGTGAAAATAATACTACTATACTTATTGGCATGTACTAATATAAGCTATAATATAAAAATTAATGATTTGTATTAAAACAATGGTATATAGATGTTAATTATTGCATTGATACAATGGTAACCTTTAAAAAAAATATTCCAAAAATAAAATAAAACATTATTTTATATCTAAATCACGTAGGCAATATAAAGGCTCTAGAGTTTTATGAAGATGACAAAGTAGGTTAAAGCTACTATTATGGATTACATAAGTGACATTGATTGAGACTAAATCATCTGACCATTTAATTATTATAAAGAAATAATAAAATGT
Source organism: Torreya grandis (assembly GCA_037957365.1). Taxonomy (NCBI): domain Eukaryota; kingdom Viridiplantae; phylum Streptophyta; class Pinopsida; order Cupressales; family Taxaceae; genus Torreya; species Torreya grandis. Next base: position 2,289,223 of record JARHVA010000570.1, on the reverse strand, counting down.
CAGCATGAAAAATCTAACAAAATTTGTTGTATTTTGTAGGAATTAGAGCAGAGTCCCCCAAGAGAGCCATAATCCATGTAAAAAACTTAGGTCTAAATGGTTGAAAGAGGGAATGAATCCAACGCCACATAGATTGAACATGGACGCAAAACCAAAAAAATTGTTTAAGAGTATCAAGTTGACAAAAATCTAGGCAAAAGGGATTTAAAAATCCCATATGCTTAAGTCAGTCACCTATAGGCAATCCTTGATAGAGAACACACCAAAGAAAATGTGTTTTTTTAGGCTCAATGAGAGCAGTCCACACATTGTGAAATCTTTTGGCCTAAACCCTATGGCCAAAGTAGAGGGTCCATCTATGGTGTCTCATTTGGAATATGTTGTGGAGATAGAAGATTATATCCCAACCATGGAGAATATCGAGTGAAGGGAGTGGCCATTGGCCAATGTAAATATTTCCACCAAGGAGTAATATAATTGGCCCCAATATTATGAATATATTCATTAGGTATGAATCCTTGTATTTTGTAATAGACTTAACATCTAAATTATTTAAATGAAATTTGTTTTGAACTTGCTACCAAGAAAGCTAAGATAGACTCACCCAGAAGAAAATATCCCCTGTAGTTTTCACACCTTTCTTAAATAATATTAACCTTTTTATCCAAGGGACTAAGGCAAAGGGAACATTGTGAAAGTTCATGAAAGAAGACCCCAAACAGAATGAGAATTGAGAGAAAGACCATTCCTAAAACTCTCCCCTATCCAAACAAGATGGGGTTTAAGATTCTCCTAGGCTTTTCATAAACTTTTAATAATAAAGGTACCCTTGATTTTAACTAGTACTAGGGAGATTAGAAGAGTTTAAAGACCCAGGCCTTGCTAAGCATTTTTTCCACAAGAAGTTCCCTAAGATATGGTATGATGAAGAATAATCTTCTAGGCTTCATCACCTTCAAAACCATGAATCACCCATTTAGTACTGAGAGCATGACTTTTAATTTTAATATCTAGAAGACCAAGACCACCTTCCTCCTTAAGATTGCAATAAATGTCCCAATAAACTATGTGGAATCCATTATGACCTTTAGAATTGATCCAAATAAAATACCTTAAGAGTTTTTCTAGATTACTAAAGGTAGCATTGGAAGGATCCCATCAAGAGGACTAATACACATGAGTAGCTACCAAAACCTTGAAGCAAATCTAAAACTTATTTGCCAAAGACAAAGGCTTGATGATCTAGAAAGACATTTTTTCTCAACCCTTTGAACCACATAAGACCACATATTAGAGGGAGAAGCCCAAAAATCAAAAGGGATGCCAAGGAAATTAAATTGAATCCTTAGAAGAAGCCACTACCACTAATATACTTCCAACTAAGAAGGTTTGACAACCTGAGATTGGTGGTAACACTGAGTTTTTATCAATCAAATGGATGAGCCTAAGGCTAATAAAAAAACATGAAGACAATCCATAACATTCTTCACTGACTCTTCTTCTTCTTGAAAAGTGAGGAAAGAGTCATCAATATAATGCCCATTTAGTAACCGATGGTCAGATGGGAGGGAGATGCCTTTGACCAAACCTTGGGAAGTATAATTAGCTAATAGGTGGCTAAATCCCTCTGCTTCTAACACATAGAGGATAGGGGATAAAGGACACCCTTTCTAGATAGATCTATGGAGATCAAACCAAGAGGACTGCGTAACATTTATAGTAATACACACCATAGCATATTGGAAAAACATATTAACTATTTACTCAAACTTGGGACCAAAACCAAGAGCTTGAAGCATGGCCAAAATGAATGGCCACTCGTAATGGACATAATATTTTTTAAAATAAATTTTAATAAATAGGGCCCTTTAATTAGACACCCAAGCCCACTCCATACCTTCCTAGACAATAATGATGTTATCTAAAATGTATTCATGTTGGATAAATCATGTTTGCTCACTTCCAACAATTAAGTGAAGAATATACTTAAACCTGAGGGCTAAAGCCTTAGTAATTATATTGTAAGATACATTGAGTAGAGTAATAGGCCTCCAATTAGTAATATTCTTAGGGTAACTAGATTTGGGGATAAACTTAATATTATCCTAATTTATAAGAGGCCCCAAATAATTCATTAACACTACTTTAATATAAACCCTATGGAGATCATGACCCACAATATCCCATAAAGTTTGATAAAACTCACATGTGAAGCCATCAATACTTGGGTATTTTCCCACAACCACCTGTATAATTACCTCATGAAAATCACTAAGATAAGGCCTATCATAAGCAACCCTTTGAGCATTAGATAATTTACAAGGAACAACCTAAAGACACTAATCAAGAGTTGCTTCTCATTCATGAGAGTTGGCTTGTGTTGAAAAAACACTAGGATAATGATGAATACAATCTTGAAGTATGTTAGGAAGTCTAGTTAGCCAAGCATTTACTTCCTTGACAATGTTAATTCTATTAGTAGCCCACATCTCGAATGCAAAAGATAAAATAATTCTTTGGTGACTTTGTCCCTAATATTTAGCAATTGCATTTGAGCTCAAATTTGAGCCCCACTAGCATTGTGTGCCTCCTCTATTTGAAGTTTATGCCACCAATGTATTGCTTGGGTTTATGACTAAACATTAAAAGGAGAATCTTTAATATACTTGGATCCTGGAAGTATTCACAGTTAGTAGCATTATGAATACACCATCAAAAAAGGTAGCTTGTTTACCAAAGATACAAAGAAAGGTGGTAGTGTGAGTCAAAGCATATGACCACCACTAGATCTAGCCAGTCTCCCCCTCAGACTGGGGAATAAGATTCCAAATTATAATAATGTGTCCCACCATACTTTCATGTTTAAGGTGGGTAGTATTGAGGTTATATTGGATTGATGCTAGCTTCATTTGAGGGGTAGACCATTCCAAATTAAAGTAAATAGGATAAAGAATTAGCAAAAAAGTGTTTGGGAGCACCGAAACTAGTCTACCATGAATAGGAGAAAAAAAGAGATCTTATTCATGTAACAATGCTCGGTCTAGCCACTAAAGAACCTGATCCTCTCTTTGGTGTAAATTGGACCAAGTAAACTAGGGAGAGTTTGAATTATTCCTCCAGTGATGTTTGGGATCAAATAACCTGAGTTTGTTGCACATATAGAACCAAGTTTCTCATTCACCAACACACTAATGCATATAAAGATGACCTTATTTATCCTTAGGATAGTCCACCATGTTAAAATTCCTACAAAGGACCCAATGTGCATTTGGAAGTGAATTTTCCAACCATCTCCAAAGTAAATCCCATTCCATAGCATCATTAGAGGCATATAAATTTACAAGCCCAATGATGTGATTGCCAAAGTTAAAAAGAGTCCAAACCACCCAATGGGTGGAGTAAGAATCCCAAGAAATAATTTTCTAAGAAAGCTTTGGAGCCAATAGAGTGATGGCCCCACCATGACCAACATCATGCATAGTATTCTAATAAATAGATCCATGCCAAATTATTTGTGTTGCATTATGCAGAAGGAAGTTATAAATCTTGACTTCTTGCAAACAAATAATTTTCATATTTCTAAAAAATTTACAACTATTCCCTGTTGTATACTTACAAAGTGGATCAATAAGCCCCAAAACATTCCATGAAAAAAATGGCATTGAGAAACATTGAGGTTCATATCATTCTTCTCTATGAGATGTTCAAGCACAATGAACTGATTATAAGTTGGTTTGTGAGAAATAAATTCACTCACAATAAATAGTTGTCTCTTATGAACCATTTATTCCTCCTTAGGAGAAGGAAAGGGGCTTCTAGAGCATTAGAGGAATGTTTTAAAATCTAGGGTAATGAAACTCCATTCTTCTTCTAATGTTTTCACCTGGTGACTATGAAGTTGAAGGTGGCGTATCAACCAAGGTGGCCACTGCTTGTGGTGTTCACAAGAATGGAGGAGAAGCTTTATTAAGCATAGTAGATTTTCCAATAGAGACTGAGGCATTGGGAGTTATAATAGGTCTATTTGTAGATAGTTGAGGCTTGCCACCACCTTTTACCGAATTATTCTTTTTATTTATGACTATGGTCCAACCATCATTATTACCATTCTAAGGTTTGGCTTTAGGCCCACCCTTTTATTGAGAAGGAGGAGCATGCAAAATCAAGGGACAGTCCCAGATCATATGGTCTAAGGATTGGCACCAAAAATAAGTATTTGGTAAGTTGATACACAACACCCACTGAGTAAATCTATTATTTCAAATTTAAATATCAATGGACTCTTTCAGGTTCTAAGATAAATCCACTTCTACACAAACCCATTTTAGGGGACGGGCTACAAATATATTTTTTCCTTATGACATATGAAATGCCCTATGGGTTTTATGAGATGATCAATAAAACCCCAAAGGGGGAGAGACAAATAAGAAAATTTGACCTAGACAAGGATTTTTAGTTTTACTTGTTTTGAAACTTGAAAATCACAGGTCTGATGAGAAAAACCTATCAAAGTGTTATGACTAAACCAAGGGTCATGGTTCATAATGGCTTTATAGTGTTCAGGGTTGGAAAATTGAAACTAAAATAAGCACTTGATAAGATTCTGGAGTCCTTCTAGTTTCACACCATGGCCTTGCCAATGGTTATGAACCCATTGTTTCAAGAGGCTCTTAAGAGGGACTCTACCCACAAAATAAGCAATCAAGGTGTAATTATCAAAGAAGCTAAAAGATTTATCAAATCTAGGTAAGTCTAGAATAACATCAGATAATAGAGAATCAAGATTAATAACATTACCTCATGAAAAAAATTTGGGACAAATTTACTCGCTTGTTTTGATGTCATAGTTACTTTTGCTCGCTCCAACTTTCCATGCATCCATAAATGTAGAGAGAGTAGCGTAGAACATTCAAAATAAAGTACCCTTTACCAACAAAAAGATGAATCATTGATCAAAATTAGAAATAAATACAAAACAAAGCTAAATCCTATCTACATCTACAAAAATTAATAATATAATAAAAAAATCTAAAAACTCATCAATACAAAGCAAAAAAACCTAATTTTTCGAATCATTTAATTATTTTTTTTAACTTACATTGATGATTTTTTTTAAAATTTATAAAAGGTGAAAACTTCTTTATTTACATGGATCTATTAATATCAAAAACAGGGAAACAATTGAAAATATAGTGTAATCATCACTATTATACCAATACAATGTAAATAAAGTAAGCTTTTTCGTTTTGTGAATAAATTATTAAATGTTTTAAATAATTTAAAATTTATATACATGCATATATATTCACGAAGATTAATTAATTTTAGTGAAAAACAATAAAATCATATTTATCAACGAGTATTGATAATCAAATGGAGAATAAATAATGTAATGTATAGTCGTGTTGAGTAATACTTAATGTTAAAATGGATAGATTCTCTACATGTCACGATGATGTCCTACCATATGAAGAGTAAGGCTCAATTCAAACTAACAAGGCTAAGGTTCAATTCAATATTAAAATAATAATAATAAATGATAAAATAGTAGCCGAGTTCTAGAAGATAAGATTTAAATTGTTTCTTTTTCATATAAGTTTTCACATTAAATTATATATTTGAATAGGTATTTGAAATTTTCATAAGTTTTGAATATTATGAAATTTATGTTTTATGAGGTATTATGTAACTCTCTTTAATTAAATAATCGTAAATATTGTTAGATATTTTTCATGTTAATTTTATATATTTATTTAGGATATGAATTATATTCAATATTATTTAAAATGTCTCATATTCAACACAAATCTAAAATCAAATGAATTAAAGATGTAATATAAATATTTGGAACAACTCTAAATATTACATAAAATTGGGAAATAAAATATAAATAATAAATATCAAGTGAATTCTAAATTGAAATGATGATATCAAGTGGTGAAAAATTTCTAGAAAAAAAATAGATAATCTAATTGAATATTAGAAATAAAATATATAATATAGAAAATTGGAATATATTGTTGATGTGAAAATATATGTGTAAACAACTCCAAGCAATATCTTATCTCATGTAAGTGTGTAGATAACCGTAAAGAAACAAGTTAGGTAATATAAAATATAAAGGGTAACTAATATAATAATAACGAAGAATAAGAGAAGACAATGTCACAAAAGTTTAAGCTCTTCTAAGCGAGAGGTGTAAGGGTATGATTTTAGCTGTCTTCCACTTATGGTATCTTATTATAAGACATTTCAAACATATGTTGAGATTGGAGAATGAAAATTGAATATTAAACTTTAAAAACTAAATATAATTGATAGGGTATTATTTTTTTGCGGGGGTAGGTATTGATGGTTAAAATGAGGTAGTAGAGTTTTTTTTGGGGTATTGTAGACATATAAATTTACAATTAAGTTAAAATTATATAATTGTGATCACGTTTTTATATATTTAATTTAAGATTGATTTTAAGGTCCTTTTGATCACTTTTAAATATGTTATACATGGAAGATTCATTTTTGTAAGTTGATAAATGATACTTGAGTGTACTCTTGTCTATTCCTACTAGCTTTAGGTGTCTTTTAGGACCTGTCTAATACTCAACATGATCAAATTACATGATAGACTGAAATGCCCTAGGGGACTATAGCGCACCACTCTAGTGTCCATGGCCCCTTTCTTATCTTCCCGCCAAATAATGACTAAATTTCAAAATCAAAAGTTATGGAAAAGCCAATGTATATTCTTAGTGACCCTTATTCAAAGGAATTTTAAGGATATGACTATATAAATACATTTTTAAACCATTTTTCACATAAGAGGATTTTAGATCAAAAAATAACCATAATCATAATTACACATTGAGAATAAAGCACCTATTTCTATCAATTATGTTTGCATACAACCCTAGTAGCCTAGAACTCAAGTCTAAATCTAAATTTTAGGTCATAAGACATGGTCAAGGTACTTAATCACATCAATATTGCACCGTCATATAGCATATTACACTAGTTATTCACACACAACTATATCATTCATAAGTACATGAAGCTTAATCCTTCTTGAAATTATTGGTATGTAGGTAGCACTCAGCACATGGAATGTTGAGGACTCACCCAAATTCAATTGTTGACCCCCTTTTCTCCATTGATTTTAATTTTTTTTCACATGCATAATTAGGTTTGTTGATGTGGTTTTTATGCACATCATAGATTTAACGAGGTAACCTCTAATAGTTGACAGTCTCAATGGAGATAAAATCTACTCCATGGCATGAGTTGCAGGTATGGGTTAAACAACTAAGTGCTGAAATAATAGGCTTAACATGCAGGTTGTTAGTCAGGTGTGAATGAATGAGTGAAACCTAGAATAAAGTTTAAACCTAATTAAGTTGGATGGATGGATTTTATTCTAAAGTGGGTAGATCTCAAAAAAAAACTTTGAAAAGGGGGAAAGGTAGAGAAGAAAATAAGGTTCTATGATCTCAAGAGAGATTACTTCTAGGTTGGTCTCTTTGTGGACAAGTGTCTAAAACTAATACTTATAACTAGTAGTTTTTGTACACGCACATGCAAACATAGTAAAAGAGTCAAAGGAAAATGTGATATAGCAAAATATGAGATCTCAACTAAATGTTTCTCCTATTTAGAGTTGTTGTTTCACACCCTAATTCAAAATATTATAAATCAAATCAAATAGGTATCTATGGTAGCTGTTGCTCACTCATAGAAAAATATATCATTGGAGACATTTTTACACACTCAGAGAAATAAAATAGTTAACTTAATTACATAAAATCAATGATATCTACTAATCATCCAATAGCTATTATATATCTTATATCAACATACAACACTAATAATAAGAAGGAATTATTTTTAGTTTTTACACACTTTGAATCATTGAATCAACCAATTAGGAAAGTAAAACACAACTAATTACACAAAATTGAAAGAAAAATATATCAACATAGTTATGTGACAATCAAAATATTTCTTCTTATATAAATAATATTTTCCAATCAATGCCCTCTCTCTTTAAAAATGAGAGGATTACAATATAAATAGATTTTGGGATGGGTTCCCTCATATTTCAAATCCATGAAAAACTCAAATTAATTTCTAATGATAATCATAATGAGAGTTCTAATTGATGCAAATTTTACATGCATATTCAAACTAGTCAAAACTATGTCTTTAAAATAAGACTTGTTATTACAAAACCATGAAATGTGTGCATGTTTATAAGATTTTTAAGTCAACTATTATGTCTTGAAAAATAAATATAAAAAAATCTAATAAAACTAATGTTTACTTGACACTGGGGCTTGCATGGTTGAACTTGTAATCATTAGATCGACTGTACTAGAAGGTGGATTTAAACTAGATGATCCATCCATAGCCTATTTATTCACTTATAGTTCTTGGTAATGAATATATATGATGTTATGTTACAACCTGATTATATCTATATTCAAAAGAGAGGGACCATGTACCCTAGTGACTTACACCAATAAACATGCATGCTCAGTCTTGGTGGCTCTGAACTCTGCCTGAAAGATTTATACCTCTATAATTTTCTTCCTAGCAAATCATGATTCTTGTTTAATATCCTATAGCATGTACCCATGAAGAATTTACTTAAAATTGGTGGATTCTACTAGAGTAGTTGGTCAAAATTGTTCCTACTTATTAACTTACTAAGGTATCTCGAGCCCGGGATAAATTTAACTCATCCAAAATTTGTAAGACACACTTTTCATGTTCTTCTAGTTTTGGATCAAGGCTTGCACACTTGATACCCAGTCTCAGAATTCCAATGTCTTAATGACCACTATATTGAGAGCATTGGCTACGTCTAGTGGTGTCATCGAATCTAAATGGCCAAAAGCCTTATTGGTGGTGTATAATACAAGTAAATTTATTTTCTTCTCATATTATTTTAAATAATTAAATAATTTGGAAGTTTCAACAATATGAGGAGATAATTTATCTCTCATCAAACTGATAGTGTTCAAGATATTGTACAAAATTAGAGCTACATTTTGAATATCAACTTTAATTACCCCAAGAACTTGTAATATTTGTTGTTGCTCTCATTCTTGCTCTAGCTCTTGTTGTAACTCTTTCCTAGCTTGTTCAATACCTTCATGAAGTTCCAAAAAATCCTCTATGTTTTTCTAAAGATAAGCTTTAAAATACTCATTGTATGGAGACTCTTTCAATCTCATATTATTTCTCTTTGATAATGAGAAAACATATTTCCTTTCTTCCAAAATCAACCCTCTACTAGATTCATCCTTTGTTTTCCTCTTCCTGACCCTTTAGATGGTTCTTATTGATTTATCAAAGATGGAGATCATAGTCAGAAACTCTTTAATGACTAGATTTGGTCTTTATGTATCTTGGACCTTAAGGTATGTCATCCGCTAAGGAATCAACAATTGTGAGGAGTCAACTAGAAATAGGCCCAATAATGATGTAAAGATGATCTTCTACTAGTCCAAATCACCAAATTGAGGCAATGGATGGACAATATATGTAGGATTATTATTATTGGTTTCTATAGAGGGGATAATGGAAGTAGCCTGGGTACTAGTGGTCAAAGGCATTAACACACCCAAATGAGTAGATGAAACATGAAATTGAGAACTTGTAAGGGCTCCCATAGTCTTATTAAAATGAACCTTTTTGGACTTAGGAACATCAAGGGCAATGGTAACTAAAATAGTAATAGGGGAATTAGAAACCATAGGAGTTGAAGATATAACCTCAACACTAGAAATAATAGGAGTAGTAGAAATAATAGGACTAATAGGAACAATGAAAGTAACAGGGACTTAGTAACCATTAGACTAAAGAAACAATAGGACCCAAAAGAAGTGAAATAGTAGTGGCTAGAGTATTTGTGAGCTCACCTAATTTTTTAGCTTCCATTGGCGATTTTCCTTTGATCCTCTCAAGGCTTAATATTTTAGCCCTTTTTAGTATTCATTCCTCAAGCTCAGGCTCATTTGATGGTGCATCTATAGTTGAATTCATAGGAGACTCTATAGATGAAAGAGGGTCCCTGGGGGCTCTTGATTTCCTCTTTAACCAATTGTTATTTTTCCAGCTAAGGGAGGAGTCTCCTGAGTGGTGGAAGGTGCAATGTCCATGCTTGTAGTAATAGGAATCGAGGAAGAAGAAGTAATGGGGAGACCTATATCCTCAAAATCAGAGGAATAAATGAAACTTGGTTCATACTATCCTCCCAAATAAGTTATAGCAATAGATGTTTCCTCCACATCTTATTCTTGATTGACAACCTTCATTAAAATTGGTGGTGAAGTTTAAAAAGGCCCTTATTATTAGGAACTTGACATAATAGGTTCTTCTTCCACACCCTGCTCCTAATTCACTATTTTCATCATAGTGGGTGGTGTTTGGGATAATTTTCCTTGGTCCAAAGGTTGATAGATAGGCCAAGAGGTCTAGTAGTCTATGGTTGCCTATCCACCAAGAGGTGAAAGCTTGGTATGCACCTTTGTAATTGTGATGGAGGGATCCCTTTGTATATCTCTTAGATTATCTTATGTCAACCAAGCCACTAGTTCCCTTTCCAAAACCTCAACATCATCCTTTACATTTAAGATTAAAAATTCATGCTCATAAGGTTGGTGTTGGTAGCGTATTCTTAGGCCTGAGATATGATTTGGATAAGGCCATGAGGATCCTAGTCCCTGTGTGGAAAAAATACTAATGAGTAGAATTTTATGGTTTTTCTAACTTCCCCAAAAATTTTCCTATGGGTGTAGCACATCTAGCCAATCATCAGGGAAGACCCATGGGACACAACCTTGTGTTTATTCTTCATTTATTCATATATGTTCCAATATATTTGATAAGTTATTTCCTACTTCACCAATTTGTCTGGGACATATTTGGGGATACATAAAGGAACTACCATGTGTCCTACCACCATGATTATAGTATATTCTAGGTATATTCAATAATCCCCCTTAGATAAAGTGTCTTCTTGATGCTTTTTGATACTCAGTTTAAGGGTTCTTCATGATATTCCTCATGTATGAATCAATGTGAAGGAATAAATAGAAATCACATAACTGATTCTTGATGTAGTCTGGGGCTGGGATCTAGAGTGCTCCTTTATAAATGTATATGGTGGCCATGAATACATCCGATAAATATGACATCATACAAAAGTGGCCACCCATGGGATTTGTATCCTTCTTGAATAGTTGTTCCTAGAGCCTGACACTAGTTATTTCTCCTAGGGCAATAGTGAGCTCTGATGTCATCAATAGGTATAACAACAAAACCCATTCTAGGTGGAGGAAGTGAATGATATTGTAACCATATAATATATTTAATAGGGTTGTCCCAATGCATATTACCATCCTAAAATTGGTTATTGGTATGGGTTCTTTGGACTTGAGGGTGACCACCTCTCTGAGAGCAATCCATTTCCTAAAAATATTTTCTATTATGCTTGTTTTCTTTCATAGTCAACAAGTATATTTGGAAAGCATCCTAAAAGATGTAAGAAAAATTGTATTATGGTTTATATGGTTATAAAGCCACCAATAACCTTTATTGCAAAGAATAAGTCCCAAAATAGGTCACTGTAGGGCATCACTTTGAGCTTGGCTACTGCAAAGTGTAATTATTAGCATTTTAATGGTAGGAAGTCTAAGACCAAATTATTTGACTCAAAAATTATTTTAATCATGTGAGTGGGCATATACATTTTCCATTACATCCCACAGATCTATGTAATTTTAAAATTCATTATTAAACACTATTGAGTCAAAGACACTATATGTGTATTTTGTGGTGTCTTTAATAGAGAAATTAGATGGTGGAAATAATCCTCTAAACACCTTAGATGATAATGCCATTAATAACCTATATGTTCTCATAAATATCATCTTCAATTTGGTTGTTTTCTCTCTTACTAGAAGTAGTTCACAACTAAACATAGATAGTTAGGGATTCAAATTCTCTTTGAAGTGAAAATTCACTCAATCTCATTAGTAATAAATCAAAATGATGTCTCTTCCAAATTCGTTGATATTGATTTTGAGTATAAGAATTTAATTCCAGTGCATGTTCCATTAATTCCCAACATCTCTAAGCTTGGTTTACTCATTTAATTCAAACTTTTCCACTTACTTAGGTAGGTATGCCATGTATACTTTCTATATATTCATATAAATATCACATTTTAACCTTGGACATGTGTCACACTTTCTTTAATTTTGTGCATAATTAGGTGTGCCATGTGGCATGCCTTTAGAAGTTAGATGTAAAATTTTTTATTGAGACTATACTAAACATTTCTCATGATTATTCAAATACACAAAATGCAAAGACAAAGGCTATGGAGAACAAAAATTCTGAACATACCTCATGAACACCAAATCTTGTGAATAAAAGTTTCAAATGCTTGGAAGTCACACTTTAAAAAAATTTCAAACTGCCAAAATACACAAAGTGTAAAACTTAGAAAGTAAAAAATTATGACAAACATAGGTTCAAATGAACATTTCTCATGAAAACCAAAAATATGTGAAGAAAAAGACTACCAAAGTACATAACTTACAAAAACCAATATTTTAAAACACATCCTATGAAGACAAAGTTTATGAACAAAGTTTCCTAGAAAAAGTTGAAATGACAAAGTTTATGAAGAGGAAAAGTTTTGAAATACCAAAATATGCATAATGCACAATTTACAAAGGGAAAAATATATGAAGTCCAAAATGTAAGATTTTAGTTATGCAGTTCATGTGTATATGTAAAAAACTTATGTATATGCAAAAGTTCATAAGATCATTAATACATTATCTAAATAAATCATATAGTAAAAACCCAGATAGTTAAGGAATGCCAATTATTTTATACATGATCAACATAAAATGAAAATCATCCACGTGAAGGATAATTTTTTTTTAAAGTTTTGAATTTATCTAGGTGCACATAAAAATGTCAATGAAAAAATATTTTCAAAATAGACCTAGGTTTTTCATACTATATTAGGTCCCTATTCAAAAAAATTAAGAATGGGATGTGTTGAGTACAATAAATGGAAACTCATAAGGAGAATACTCCCGAGTATTCAAGAACCCATAATTTTTAGTTAGAAATTAGAAATCAACATGAATCATACCATAAAAAAATAATTGAATCAAAAACATGAAAGAGATTCCTAATACTTCATGAAACATACTAGTTTTGCTCATACCTTGGATATGTGTGTGATGAAGTGATTTTATTTTACCCTTGCCCTGAGGGTTTTAGAAAGGACCTGGAATAAACTGTAGGTTTCATTTTAATTTATTTGAAGCATATTAAAACTAGGGAAGCTTGGGAATTTCTCTATTTATAGTTGTGCATCCATAGCTCTGATAGATATACCTTTGATATCTCTTATATTTATTCCCTTGTACATTTTCATGATGCATGATACATTGATCTTATTTCATCATGTGAGTATTTGATCACATTTAGATTTTATTTTGGTTTTATTGATCACTCTTTAGGATGCATTGGTCCTCTTTTTTTTTATTAGAATATGAATAGAAGATGGAATGTAAGAACCATTGTGAGATGGTATTTTTGAAAGCTTGAATTATCAAAATGTCCCTACCAGTTATATCCACATCAATGGTTATTACTTTAAACAAGTATTAACATGAAAAGTGTATTTGATCCAAGAAAATGAGAAAAATATATAAATTTATATGTTGTAATGAGAACATATTTTTCATACCTAATAGAAGTATTAAATTGAGATATAACCATGGTTATTTTTTTAATTGCATATCTAAATTATTAAATCTCATATATAAAGGTGTGAAACCTACAAACAAACTAATTTGTGTGTTTTGTTTTATGTTTTTCCCATGCTTTTTCTTTCTTTTGGGACCTTCCTCATGGATTTGACACATTAATTGAATAATGTATGAGAGTCTAATGAATTATATATTAGCTTGGTCATACCAAGATAAGTCAATCTGATTGTCACAAAATAAAGATATCTACTCTATAAAATGGGCAACTAAATTAAACGAAAGCAAAATGCATGAAAGGTTAATATAAAAAGCATAAAACTAATCTAAAGAAAGTAAATGATAGAAACTAAGAAACCTAACTATAAAATCAATGAATCTAACCTACTCTTACCTATATCAAAACACTTATTATTACCTAGGGACAATTCCAGATGGTACATCCATGAAGCAATGCTTAAAAAACTGCCCATTAACTGGATATGCCAATTCATTCCCTTGGAGGTCCCTTAAATGGAAAGCATTGTTACCCAAAATCTATAATATTTGGTAAGGTCCAATCTGTAATGGGGTAAACTTGTCATGTTGTCCTTTCATTTCATGGTTTTTGTCCCTTAAAAACACTAAATCAAATATTTTGAATTCTTTAAACTTTTCTCTTTTATCAAACCACCTTTTGAACAAGTCATGATGTTTACTAAAATTATGCAAGGCTTCAGTACTTGAATATTCCATCTCTATTATATCCAATAATCAGGGCTCCACTTCCTCACTTAATTCCATGTATTCTTGCATGAATTGATATGTTGGCAACTTGAGCATAATTGAGAATACCACCTTGTCAGGATCCCTACTCCTTAAGAGTATACTTGATTACCTTTGTATAAGCAACTAAACACAGAATTTAACCAGAAGTAAAATGTAACTAGAATTCAGAAACAACACAGAATATGAGAGACAATACAATCTTGTATTAACACTCTTCTAGAAGGAAATACAATGAAGAAATCACACTCTTCCCACACCTCTTGGGCATACCAATAATTCTTCCTCAAGAGTTCTCTCTCTCAATTACAAACAAAATCAACTCAAACACAGAGTTGTTATTTCAACCAGTCAGTAACAATACTGCCAGTACACCAACCAATAAGTGACAATCAACTCAACCATTATTGCCTACTTCCATTACCAAGTACTCAAAGTAATCCAAGTAGATCTCCCTGATCTTGCTCCTTATTGTGTTGCAGATCTCCTTTGACCTTGCACACACACAACTGCAGATCAACTGATCTTACTTACCATGTATATCTTCGTCCTGATCTTGCACACCTGTAGATCAACCTAGTCTTGCACACCTGCAAACCTAGATCTTACATACCTTGGAAGAACCCTTGTCCTTGCCTTTACAAGTCCTTATGATTCTACAACTTTACAATACAGCCCCATGGGTCTCTTAAATAGATCCCATACAAACAATAATTAGACTTCCTAATTACAATAATTAGAAACACAGACTCAAGACTAAAATTAGTCTTTTACATGCAAACTGACTGTCTGTCTAAAATTAGACCAGTTCTGAAAGTGCATGCAAACGCACGCACACACAGGTTGCCAATGTTGGTTCCTTCCTGATCGATGTCGGCTGACCCCTAACTGATGTCAGTTGCTCTGCACACTGAATATGACCAACATCGGTTGGCCTGACCAATGTTAGTTGCTCTACAACTCAGCAACCTCCTCCATTTGTATCAGTGAAGCTTTTAGCTCCACAACTTAACAATCTCCCACTTGGAGATAAATAGTTACATCTATACCTATACCTGTATATCATCTAATTTTATTTCCTGGCTTGTATCCCTCTTCAAGTTTAGTCTTGAAGACCAACCACCACATATCCTATGGTGCTACTCCTGTCATCCAAGTAACCTACCATATCTGAATCTACATACCCATGTAGAGAAGTGCTTGACCCTGCATAGCATGTTAACCTGTTACTAGTCCCTCTTAGATACCTGAGAATCCATTGAATTGCTTTCCAGTGCTCCTTTCCTGAATTGGCCACAAACTTGCTGACAACTCCCATTGCTTGGATAATATCAGGTCTAGTAAACATGTACTCAACCTCATCATGTGATTTGGGACACTGTTCTGTGAACTATCCATCCATAGGTGTGCTAACCAGTTATGCATCTTGCATATTGAACCTCTCCACTACCTTATTCACATAATCATCCTGAGACAACATCAACCTGTGATCTTCCCTGTCTCTAGAAATACTCATGCCAAAGAGTTTTGCTGCTTCCAAATCCTTCATGGCATACCTCTAAACTAACTTTACCTTTTACTCAACAATCTCCTGCATGTGTGACCCTGCAACAAACATATACACCACATACAGTAATAGGATAATGTAGCTAATATTATCCAACCTGGTAAAGTAAACACAATGGTCACATTGACATTGACTAAAGCCATGCTTTGTCATACACCTGCCAAACCTTAAACACCATTGTCCTACAACTTGCTCAAGACCATATAACCTGGCCTTCTATCTCACGTGTCCATTCTCTCGTTTCTTTAACCTAGGAATCCATTCATCTTTCAGTGCTTTCTTTTGACTGGCAACTCTACCAAATCTCCCATTTGGTTCTTTCCCAAGATATCAATTTCCTCATTCATGCCATGCTCTCACTATTTCCTAGATTCTATCTGATCTGCCTCTTTAAAACTTCCTAGTTCTTGACCATCAGTGAGAAACAAGTAGTATAAATAAGGGGAATAATGAATTTGAGGCTTAGTTACCCTTTCATTCCTCCACATGGGCGTTTGAGACTCCTTGACAGCTTGTTGTCTACCCAAAATCCATTTTAATAGTGACCGATGTTGGTCACCTCTAGCCAACCTTGGTCTGCACCCGATCAATGTCGTTGCCTCTTGATCACCGACGTTGGTTCCCTGACCGATGTCGGTGTCCACTTGGTCACCGATGTTGGTTCCCTAACCGACGTCGGTATCCACCTGCCCGACACCACCGACTCTGGTCTGCACATGACCGACGTTGGTACCTGCCTGTTCGACATCGGTTCCACCTGACCGACATCGATAACTATGTTTTCCTGTGAGTGATGACTTTTTACCCATGAGATCACTTTGGATCATAACCTTGTCCAAACTGCCCTGCTCAGAATTATTCAGCCCCTTGAGCTGATCTTTGTCTATCATCTTCTCCTTGAAAACCAAGGCTTTCCAGTTCTTCAATGTGTCAAAAACATTACATTTCCTCTTTATGAAATAAAGCCAATCCTTTCTTGTAGCATACCACTGTGATCCTCCAATAGAAGCTCCCTTCTTTGTTAACCCAGTTTCAAGAAAACTCACTTTCTTTTGTTGCTTACAGAAATCTTGATCTATGCTTTTCAAATCTAAACTCTTACCTTTTGACTCAAGAACATGCATCCCCTTCTCTCTCATGTGACCAAGCCTAGAGAACCACATCTTCACATCTACATCTGAAGTAGATAAACCAGAAGGAGAATCAGTAATACAAGTAGATAGATAAAGAGTACCTACTTTCTTACCACATGCTAATTCAAGTGCACCCTTGGGAACTTTCCAAGATTCCACTGTGAGAGTAACTGTGCATCCCCCATCACCCAACTTTCTAATATAAATCAAATTCTACTTCAGGCCTGGGACATGCATGACCTCCTTCAACACCCATGTGTTGCCTGTCTACAATTTCAGCCGCACTTCCCCTTTGCCAACAATTTGACAAGGCTCACCAACCCCTAAATAAATATTTCCAAAGTCTCCATGGACATAATCATGGAAAAATACTCTATTTGGGGTTGCATGGAAAGAGGCAACATAATTTAAAACCCAAGATTCTACTTTATCCAAGGAACATACAAGAGCATCTTGTGTAATAATACTTGCAACATTTGCTTCATCATTTCCTTCATGCTGATCTTCTACCAACCAACAATCTTTCTTTACCTACTCTTTCTTTCCATAATTCAGTAATTGATAATTCTTGCCATTGAATTCTTCCATTCTTAGTGTACTTACTTCTGCCATTGCTTTACTCCCACTCAATCAAAAACCCTTGAGAGTGACCTGTAATCAACAAACACTAATCTACTCCAAACTAGGCTCTGATACCACTTGTTAGTGGTATCACTTGGTGATCCTAGCTCTGATACCAATTGTCAAGATCCCTACTCCTTAAGAGTACACTTGATTACCTTTGTATAAGCAGCTAAACACATAATTTAACCAAAATTAAAATTTAACTAGAATTCAAAAAAAACACAGAATATGAGAGACAATACAATCTTGTATTAACACTCTTCTAGAAGGAAATACAATGAAGAAATCACACTCTTCCCACACCTCTTGGGTGTACCAATAATTCTCCCTCAAGAGTTCTCTCTCTCAATTACAAATAAAATCAACTCAAACACAGAGTTATTGTTTCAACCAGTCAGTAACAATACTGCCAGTACACCAACCAGTAAGTGACAATTAACTCAACCATTATTGCCTACTTCCAGTACCAAGTACTCAAAGTACTCCAAGTAGATCTCCCTGATCTTGCTCCTTGTTGTGTTGCAGATCTCCTTTGACCTTGCACACACACACACACCTGCAGATTAACTGATCTTACTTACCATGTAGATCTTCTTCCTGATCTTGCACACTTGTAGATCAACCTGGTCTTGCACACTTGCAAACCTAGATCTTACATACCTTGGAAGAACCCTTGTCCTTGCCTTTTCAAGTCCTTATGATTCTAAATATTTATAATACAATCCCATGGGTCTCTTAAATATATCCCATACAAAAAATAATTAGACTTCCTAATTACAATAATTAGAAACACAGACTCAAGACTAAAATTAGTCTTTTACATGCAAACTGACTATCCATCTAAAATTAGACCAGTTCTAGAAGCACATGCAAATGCACACAAACATAGGTTGTCGACGTCAGTTCCTGCCTGATCGATGTTAGCCGACCCCTAACCGATGTCGGTTGCTCTGCACACTGAATATGACCGATGTCAGTTGGCCTGACCAACGTCAGTTGCTCTACAACTCAGCAACCTCCTCTATTTGCATCAGTGAAGCTTTTAACTCCATAACTTAACACACCTATCATCCATATACTAGTAAGTAAGGTGAAGCTTCAAAGGCATGCTTGTATCTTGTTTGGTTTGCCCATAGTGTATATTTAAATAGATGATGCCACTCTCTAGGTTTATCTATAACTAAAATTTTGATGACATCAATCAAGTTCTTATTTATCAATTTATCCAATCCATTTCCTTGTGGATAATGATTGGAAGATGACCTGATGATGATTTTTTTGTCATGGGCCCATTAAGTGAGATTAATTGATTGAAATTCTATCCCATTATCACAAACTAAGGAAATGAGGTAATCAAACCTAGTTTCGATGTTTTATTCAAGAAAATTGATTACGTCATGCACTCTAAAATATTTTGTAGTCCATTTGGTACAATAATATATGGTTTTGTGAGCATAAATTTTTGGTTGGATAAATAATTTAGGTTGATGACACTGATGAAATTTGATCCCCACTGAGCAAATGGCCTTCCCTTAAAAACAAGTCATAGTGGCATTATTGTGTGGACTTATTTCTTTATTAAGACCTAGCATTCATGGCATGTTAGTAGATGGGTATGTGCATCCTCAAAGACGTAGGCAAATAATATTCCATTATGATAATCTTATGTGTTGTGGTGTTCCAGATAGATGATCACTGCCTATCTTTTGATGTAGGTTCTCTAGGATCTCTTAAGCTTCTTCTCGTGATACACATCTTAGATAGATGCCTTCATAATTTATTCTATAGAGAATCCCTTTCCTGATCATGTAGTGATCAAATTTGAGCCTCAAAGCTCTCTTTTTCTCTACTATATTTTGGGAGATAATTACCAATGAGTAAATATTGAATGATATTAGCATACCAATCTCTTCTAGATACTTGGGTTTCAAAGACCTCCTCAATTTTGATATGCAGGTCAAACTCAATCATAAGTTGAATGATACCTTTTCCTATGGCAATTTTGGTAGGCTTAATTTCTATGTCAAAATCTTGTAATTTTTCCATGCATTTATCTTTGTGCTCTCCCAGTTCATTCTAACCCAAAGTGAGCTTGATATTAGGGTCTGACATAATGGCACTAGTCTAATTTTTGAAGATGTAATGCCTACATTTATTTACCGTTTTGATGAGAGTAAAGATCTCCTTGTCTATAATGGATTAATTAAGCCTTCTTCCTTTAAAACTATGCTCTTAAATACAATAAGACACTCACTTTTGTCCTTTTGTGTAAGCACAACAATAATTATGTGCTTTGAAGAAAATGAATATAAGGAAAATTCATTATTAAGGGCTAGGCTTATTAACACTATAACCTAAGATATGGCATCTTTAATGTCTTGAAATATTTTTGGGCCTTTGCTATATATTAGACTTTGGTGTCTTACTTAAGCATTTCATTTATAGTTCTAATATTTTTTTAAAAACCTAAGATAAACTTCTTCACATAATTTATCTTTTTGAATAAAGACTTGACCTCTTTCTTGCTATTTGGGAATGTAATCTTGGAAATCCATTGAACTCGACTTGGATCAATGGTGATCCCTTCCTTAGTGATGATGTGATTCAATAATTTGCCCTCAATAACACCAAATATGTTCCTTTTTAGGTTCAGTGAGATGCTAAACCTTCTACATCTTTCAAAGATTGATTGTAAATGGCCTACATGATCATTTTTATTCTTTAAGAAAATAATGAGGTTATATATGTAAATGATTATGCATTTACCCATTATAACTTTAAATTCATGGTTCATGTCCTACTAAAAGGTAACTCTTGTATTAATTAGGTTGAAAGGCATCTTATTGTATGCATAAGTACCCACTTCATGGTAAATGCAATCTTCAACCTGTCTTCATATTCTACCAACAACTAGATACACCCCAAAAAAATGTCCATGAAGAACATAATTACAGAACCACTTACTAACTAGATCACCTCATATTGGAAAGGTAGAGAGTAGTTGTCTTTCTTAGGAGCCTTATTCAAGTTCCTAAAGTCAACACACAATCTAATCTCCCTACGCTCTTTTTTTTACTATAACTAAGTTGGAAACCCAAGTTGAGTGTTTAATAGGGAACATTATCTTAGCATTCAAAAACATCTCTACTTCCTTTTGGATGAGTGGTTCTAGGATGGGATTAACCAACCTCTATATTTACCTAAATGGATTATGGTCTATATTCAACAAGATTGTATGGGTGATGACTCTAGGATTAAAATTCTTCAAGTCTTCATAGGTCCATAAAATCACATATTTATACTGGATGAGCAAATATTTCACCCTTTGTATTTATTCTAGGGTGAAAATAAGACCAATGTTGACCTATCTGGGATCACTCTTCGCCCCCAAATTCTCATTATTGAACTTAGATTCATTGACTTTGGGTTACTTCTACTGCTAGGCTTGGGATCCATATCAAATGCTCTCTCCAAAGAAACCATCCCTAAAGGGAGATGATTTTATTTAGTTAAATGAATTATACTATCAATTCCTCCTAGAATAAATAAATAATTTATTTATCATCATTGATTTGAGATTCAAATTGCCCTGAATTGGTTAAGAATTAAACAATTTGATGATCATCATTGAACACCTAGAAATTTTCTACATTGTCAGGAACTAATGGGCAAGGTATGAATTCAATAGAGAACCTTTGTACTTTAGAATCCTATAATAGTGATAAATTATTATCTAAAGCAGCCAATAAACTAAAATCTTAGTTTTATTCTTTAATAATAGCTACTATATTGAATCCTCAAATGACTCAATCAAATCCTAGGCCCATTATTTTTATCTCTTAAGATATGGCAATTTACACTAGTATTTATTTATGACTTAATTAATCACCAAATTTGAATCTCCATATATTATCAGTTGCTTGGCATTATTTTTAAGAGTGAATTATAGCCCCAAAATTAATTCCTCCTATTTTACTCTATCTTTAGTCCATGAAAATTATAACATGTATACTACTAAGTATTTATTACCTAGTAGGTCAACCAGTTTGATACTGATTCCCAATCCTTGCTTGGATCTTGCACCATAAAAATAGAGAGTCCATAATTGGGATGGTCCTTGGACTTTTGGACTTTGGACCTCATACTTCATGGTAAAGTATAAATCCCAAGATTTAGGAGATTTATAACTTACTTCTTCATTTTTATCATTATATTCTGTGATAGGATACTTCATTCTCAACTCTTGATCAATTCAAATTTGATTTAGAATACTTCTCTAGGGTAGCCAAATGTGAGAAAATTATTTTTATACATACCCATTTAGCATATTTGACCAATCTCTACTTAGTAGTAGTCCATATCTATCTAGGATATATACCAAAAGGATGTCTATAGTCATTTTCACATGTGGCTTAAGTGCAACTTGACTATGCATGTTTTTTAATTCTCCAACCACATGCACTACTATTTTATCTAATTATGAAACTATCCTATTGGATGGGCTTGGATTTAATCCCCATTTCTAATAAATAGAAGTTGAAATTACACTAGCTCAAGCTCCATAATCAACTAAATAACTATGTATATTCTTACCAAATACTCTAATAATTAACAAGAAAGGAGAAAATTCTGGATTACTATTATATATGACATAAGTATGAATAGATTTTGGCTTATTTGCAATAGACTTCCCTATAATGGACCTTAATGGGAGCTCCTTCTATTTAGTAATCTGAGCTAATTCATGAAGAGTGATATTTTATTTTATCTTATTCATTGTCATCAATGATTTTACACCCTCCTTTACTCTAATCTTCCTTGTTTAGGGGTTGATCATTCCCTTTTGGGGAGGTAGATTATTATCATCCTTTAGATTCAAGTGAATATTCGTATTATTTATAGGAGTAGACATAGTGAAGGGTTGCTTATTCCTAAAATTATAATTACTTCTCTAGAATTATTAGAAAGCATGTACCACATCTAAGTTATCCTCTAGCACATTGTCATCTTTGTTTTGGAAAGGAAACTCATGAGTTTCAAAGGCCATAGTTGTGCTTGAATAACTAGTGTCATGGGAGAAATCTAGTGGATTATTCATTAAATATTACCTCACCATATCTCTTTAAAATATTTCAAATGTTTCATATAATTCAACACAATCAAGCTCACCATGTTGTGACATGTTATGAACCCTACACCATTTGGGCAAAGTTATCTCTATTATGTTGATCTCTGAAAACTTATTAGATTAATGTTGTTCTACATTATTTTTAGGATTTTTGAAGGGCCTATTATATATTGTAAATCCAAAATTATGATTATTATTTTGATAGGAACATTGCCTATCTTCCTCTGCATGCTTAAGAATTCATTTCTTAGCTTTTGAACCATCCTCTATATAGAATATAATTCCTCTTTGGTATAATATGCACACTGAGAAATTGTGGTATTGGATGGGAGTGAATATTGACTTTGTTGATGACCATTCATTTGTGAAGATTTATTTAGGAAGTCATAGTTCTGATTTGGTGTATATTGTGTCATAGGAGGTAGTGTATATAACTAATTCTAGTTTAATGCAGGAACTTTATGATTCACATAAGGCACTAGATTCAAATATGAGAAACCAACATTAAATTTGGGAGTGTCTGGTATTTGAGAATTTAGCTATCTATAAATTTTGATTGCTTCTTCATAAGCTAGAGTGTTAACATTAGAAAATATTTGTATAAATACTACAATAATTGGATTCAGAGTGTTCTTATACATTTTGAGTGCTAGAGCATCTAGTGGTTTATATGAAGCACTTAGCCGAGTGTACATCTTCTAAAAACTCACATTAAATTCATGGATTGGTTCATTAGGCTCCATTTTTATACTGATGAAATGTTGATACACCACACTTGGAGTGTTAGCATGTTTAAACTAGGTAATAAAAGTGATTTAACATGAGTTCCATGAAGTAATCAAGTTATCTTAAAAATTGAAAAACCAATCTTAAGTAACATCCAATAATGTGAATTAAAAAATCCTACATTCAACATCTTCATTAGTAACATTCATCAACCTTAAAGTAGTTTTAAAAGACTTGATATGATCCTCTATCATACTTCCTTCTAAAGGGGAGCAAGAAGGTAGGTACTTTTCTAGATTCCTTGGTAAATTATGCACATCTCTTGGGATTGCAATAGCAGATCTAACTAACTAAGATTGAGCTATAGGATTATTAAAGGATAGGATTTTATTATTCGGGAAGATGTCCTAACCTAGGGTATTATGGGAATAACTTATGAAGATCTAGGCCTTTGATGGATTGACAAAGGTGAAACCAAAATATTAGTTTTGGATCTAGACTTGGTAAATCTCTTGGGTGTCTTCAGTGTAACTAAAATGAAGGGTAAAACTTTTTTTAGGGAAGGGCATACAGTGGTTTTGACCCTCCTCGTACCATCATTTTCTATTGATGTAGTTTTTATACACACCATATATTTAATGAGGCAACCTCTAATAATTTAGTATCTCAATGGAGATAAACTCCATCTAGGTCATGAGTTGTAGGTATGGGTTGAAAAACTATGTGGTGGAATAAAAGACTTAGAATACAGGTTGTTAACCAGTTGTGAATAGATGAGTGAAACCTAAAAGTAATTTAAAACCTAGTTGAGTTGGATAGATGGATTTTATTCTAAAGTGGATATATATATATATATATATATATATATATATATAAACTTTAAAAATGAGGAGAGATAGAGTAGGAAAGAAGGTTCTATGATCTCAAGAGAGATTACTTCAATGTTGGTCTCTTTATGGATAAGTGTCTAAAACTAATGCTTATAGTTAGTGGTTGTTGCATGCACATATACAAACACAGTAAAAGAGTCAAATGAGAAGGTGATAAAAAAAACTCTAAGATCTCAACAAAATGATGATCCTATTTAGAGTTGATGTTGCACATGCTTGTTTATAATATTATATCTTAGATAAAATCGATATCTAAGGTATCTATTACTCACTTCTAGAAAACTATATCATGGAAAACACTTATACACACTCAAATAAATGAAAATGTTAGCCTAATTACATAAAATCAATGATAGTTACTAATCATCCAATATCTATTACACATCTTATATAAGTATACACCACTAATAACAAGAAAGAATTCTCTATAGCTTTTGCACAATTTAAATTATTGAATCTGTCACATCCTGATTTCTCTCTAAGCTAAATAACTTTTTTGATCTATGGATTATCATGATTGATTAGTTAATTAACTAATATTTAATTAAGTTTGATGACATATGCTGATTATGGGATAGTTTATGTTACTTAATTTACATTCTTAATTTACTATGACTTAGTATTAATTTTACATTTAGTATATTATGATCATGTTTGATTATTATAACATATTATTTTATGGATATAATGATGTTTCAGGATAAATACCTTCATTATTGTGAGGTGGATGTAGGACAAATTATTTCCTAAGAGTGTGATAGAGGGAAAACATCATCGGAGAGTGTGGTTTAGATGAAAACATTGGGAGATGAAAGAGAATAAATACAAAAACCCTTGTACACACCACATTCATATTTCATGATTTTATCACTTTATATATATATATATATATATATATATATATATATATATATATATATATATATATATATATATATGTGATAACATGTTTTGTGTATTTTTCCTTTAGGTGATTATTGATATGCTTTTGGTTATAATCTTGATTTTTGATGATGATCATGTTGATTATTTGAGTCATTTCTCTAATTTATTAATCTTATATAGCTTATCTTGTTTGACTAATTATTTGGCTAAATGAGTGAAATTGTTTATGTTTACTTATCTCATTGCCTTATTAAGTATGGATGTATAATATAACATTATGATGTTATGATTGATTCCATAATCGCTACTCAATCTATAATATTTAGATAATAATAATAAGAATTAAAGATTATTATTATGATATTATAATATCAAAATATAAATAATATTGTTTTAAAAAGATATTGTATCTAATTAATTATTTGAATAAAGGATCGATACTCATAATATATACTAGATAAATGAGTATATTGCTTTTAGAAAATCATTGTAATTGTTATGTATGTTTGTGGATAACATTTCAATGTAAAACTATAGTCTTGTAATACCTAGTTGAATTGTCATGTCATATAATCATTATTGTGTTTGGTTGATAGTCTTTGCATGGAATAAAATATAGGGTTAATGTAACTTATGGTTTAGATGGTCGATGATTGTTTGTCGAATTCAATACCATACAGATTTTATAAGGAATATAATATGACTATTTAGGGATTTAAGAGAAGCATGGAGATGATTAGGGTTTCTAATAATTTGTTGACTTCAGTTAAACATCATTTTAGAAAAAATTATGGAGGTGACTACGTTTGCATGGTGATAGAATGTGGAATTCAGTTGAACTATTTGGGAGTGCATATTTTTTAACAAGATTAATCTACCATTAATGGTGGAGAAGTGGAAGGCAATTAAGTGGATGGAAAGATAATAAAAAGAGGATAATGGGGGCTATGAATGGGATGGCTCATGGCATACAGAGATGAAGACATAGAAGGTGTGAACAAGTTTAATAAGAAGTAATTTGTTCAGATTTATTTGACATTCATACATTTACCAAGGCAATTTTATAATTAAATTTTTGTGTGAAATATTGAATGGGTTTTTTTCTGAATATGTTTGGTTACTGGGTTTCTTGTTACAATATTAGAAATAATGGGTTGTATGTGGAAACCTATGGAAGGCATGGCCTACACAAAATGCCACATTCAAACTAGGGTAACTTGGGAAGGTTTGGATAGATCCATTGAGTTGGCCATGGTTTTCTTAGAATCATATGTAATTATATCATAAACTCCTCTCCTAGTATGAAAAACTCTATTCATCATTGGAAAACTATTCTTATTGGGTATATATGTGCTAGTTCAGAGCTAATATGTTTGAATCAATTTGTTATATATTCATTCTGGGTATTTAAAATAAAGTTAGAAACTTTAAACAATATATATGTTTGATTATATATATATCTATTTGGATTTTAGGTTTGATGATTGAATTATCTATACAAATCAGACTGTGATGATATTTATATATATAAATATGTATATACTTAATCTAAACCAATATAGTATATATGCATATCTATATATTTGAATATATATACATATTATTGCTTGTATCCTGATTCTTAGGTCTTTAATATGTGGTCGTATGTGTGTGTGTGTGTGTTTTGTGTGTGTGTAGACACACAAACACACACACCTATAATCGATAGATAGCCTTTAATGTCACTGTATGTATTACATTTAAATAAGATGAAGTTATTTGTTTGGGAAAATTGGAGGATATGTCTTTGATTGGTTTTATTTAGATTTAGATTCAAATTAAATTAAATTATACATTTAGGGCATAAATTATATTTTAAACTTTAAGCTCTGCTATGAAATGCCATGTTATTCATACTTGTTTATTTATGGATTTAGGAATTTACTGTGTAATCACTTTCTGTAACCTAGGTATGGGTAGATGAATAATGAAAATGTAGTGTATGCATTTGGATTTATGCAAGTATATATACCAAGTAAAATGTTAAAGGATTCATGGTAGAGTTTAGTTATTTATTATGATTATGAACTTTGCATGTACTCAAATATGACTGTGTATTATTTTTATTTGGTTAAAATGTGTAAGAGTTTGCTTAGTCCATAGGGGGACTAGGTATATGGGTTTAATTGCATGGTTGTATTATTTTATTTGGCCAATTCTGAGATGTTATAAGTAATACTTGAGTTGGGTATTCAATTGTGTGTTTTTTATTATTTTATTAAACGAGATCCAAGTTAGGTATTCAAATGTGTTATTGGTTGTTTTATCAAACAATACCCAAGTTGGTTAAAGGCAACTATATTTTTATATTTGCTCATATAAACTAAAATTAATTGGCAAAACTTGAATGATTGGATTCAATTAATTAAATATTTTTTTATGAATAAAGGAGTAAATGAGTTTGATTTATAGAATTTTTTGTGTTTATTTATCACGCGTAAATGGAATTTCTTCGTTTAATGAAAAAGGTTATGGGGCCTTTGTGAATTGACTATATACTTATCTTATACAATATACTTTAAGGAAAATGATAGTGAATGTCATCTTAGTAGTATACTTTAAAAAACAAAGTATTTATAATGTATTTGTATGTGTGAACACAAAAACACACACACACACACACACACACACACACACACACACACACACACACACACACACACACACACACACACACACAATTGTGTTAAAAATGTTATTATAATAACAATGAGTAATTGATACTTGTTTATATTTAGTTAGTATAAAAGCACTAGAATATTGTATTTAAGAGTTAAAAATAAAGCATTTAAGATGTTTTGGACTGGCTATTGTTATATGTGGAGTATGAATAATTTATTAACCCTGTGTTATAATATTATTTCATGTAGAAACAATATTATAAGTTGCTTAGTGGTTAAAGAAATTGGCAGTCTAAATAATCATTACCCATATGTTATGTTATATTGAGGACTATTTTTGGATTATGTTATTATTTATAATAAACTAGATATATGGATTGAATTCACTTCATTTGATGGACTAAATGAATGTATGTGACATTTATATACTTGGAATAATTTTTATTAGCTAAAGTGAAATATTATGAATAAATCTATTGGTTTATATATTATTATTTATTTTATCAAATCTCACATTCATGACCCTAAATAAGTAGTAGGTGGATTCCATTGGCTTATTTAGCACCATTAATTCAAGATGAGGAGTAATATAATCAAATGGTGTGTATGAATTTGAATGATATTAAAGATCATTTATTATTGAAAACCTTGGTCAAAGTAATGTTTGATAAATATTATCATTTAATATGTTGATATAGTTTTTATATTTGTGTGATATCATATTGGAATGGATTTATTTATGGTACACATTATGTATTAGATATCTTCAACACATAGGTTCTAGTTTGTTACTCTATATTTCTGCACCATTATTATCTACCCATCTATGAAGGGAGGACCATCTCCTTATTTGGGAGATAGTGCGAGGGATTTATGGTCTATGGTTGGTGTGGAAAAGAGCTCAGATGATGCTCTCCTTCCTATTTGGAGTACTATACTTGAGACTAAACTTGAGATTACATAGTGATACTTGGTTCATGGAGACTCTTGAGTCATGCAAACTCTATTTAGAGGATCTTTGTATCATGTTTTATCATTTGATATATTTTTATGTATTATTGAAAACTATATCATTTATACATTATACTTCTATAGAATTGGGTGTAGTATTTTATTAGTTATGGTTGAATTTATATTATTTCATTTATGTTGAGATGCATTAAGTATTCTTATTTTAGTATTGTTCATGATTTCTATATCTGTTCATGGTGATCCTTAGCTAAGTGGATTAGCTATAAACTTTTATGATTAACTACTTTAATATATTTAGTTAAATATCACTAGTTATATTTGTTGTGGTGAAATATATATGTTAAATATATGTATTTAATTTTAAAAAATTATTACAATATTTTGATAAAACTTAATGGGGTTGTTACATTGTGGTA
Source organism: Torreya grandis (assembly GCA_037957365.1). Lineage (NCBI taxonomy): Eukaryota > Viridiplantae > Streptophyta > Pinopsida > Cupressales > Taxaceae > Torreya > Torreya grandis. The sequence goes on along the minus strand of JARHVA010000570.1, from coordinate 2,259,664 downwards.
TCCGAGTTGAGGCTCAAACTCTAGGACTTAATGTGTCTGCCAATATAAACTATTTCCCTTGATAAACATGAAGAACAATGGTGCATGCTAGACCAAGATGTGAGGGTAATTCAAATATCGAACCAAACCAAATTATTACTAAGAAAACTACAAAGTTAGACCAAATCTTCACAACTATACAAGAGACTAGGGACAAAATCATGTTCCTAGAATAGGAAGTGCATGGACATGAGGAGGAAAATGTTTAGGAGGAACCTAAAGAGAATCATAATGACTAGAAACATATTCAAAATTAGAGGCATGAAGGGTGCCATAGGATGCAAGAGATCGAGTAGCTGTAGAGTTAACATGTGACATGAAAAAGGTGAATCCACCTAAGTTTGATGGACCTATATTAGGGGATAGAGTTGAAGCTTAGATTTTAGAAATGAAGAAGTTGTTTGAGATTTAAAATTATTTTGAAGTCATGAAATCAATCTAAGGAGCTTATCATATTGTTAGTGAAGCAGTTACTTGGTGGGAAAAAAAGAAGCTTAAGATGAACCTCGACTCAACCACCACCACCACTTTAAAATAGTTTGTAACACTATTTAGGTCATGATGGCTACCATAACTATACTTTGACCAAAAGCTTATGGATTTTCAAAATCTTAAGTAAGGGGATTTATTGGTGAATGAATACTAGGAGAAATTCACTAAGATTATCAAGTATATACCTTAGTACCAAGTAGATGAAAGGTTCATAACTAGGAAATTTATCATGGGATTGAAACCCAAAATTAGTTGTGAAGTAGATGTGCATAGTCCATCTACCATAGATCAGGTGTTTGAGAAGGTGGTTAAGCAAGAACCAAAATTGAAATGTCTTAAGTAAGAATAGAAATTGAAATCTCTTTCCCAAGTTAGAGATAAGTATGGAAAAAAATTGGAAGTTCTAAACCAATTTTCAAGAAGAAGAATTGGATGCAGAGGAGTGGAGATTCCAAGAGTCAATTCAAGAATCAAAACACCAAGTTCAACAGTGGTGTAGGGAATAGAAAACTTGGTAATGGTTTCAAGGGTGGTTTTAAAGGAAACCAATAGATGATAAGAAATGACTAGTTGGATGTTTCTTCATTTGTGGAGGTGACCATTTTTCTCGATAATCTCCTAAGGACAAATCAAAGATCAAGGGTTTAGATTCTTATCAAGGTATGTTTCAATAGCAGATTCATGTAGTTGTTGATAATCGATAGGCTGAGTATCAAGATTCACCCATAGAACTATCACATATTTTGTTCAATCATCCAATTTATATTGTAATTGATATGGGAGCTATAGAATGTTTCATTTCTCCAAGAAAGATTATTAAATTATCTAGAAAGTTTGGAATAATGACAAATGGATGGTTAGTAAAATATGAGAATGATTCAAAGGTAAAAGTTGACACGTATCTAAGTGAACTAGAGATTAGGTTTCCTGAGTTCACTATAGTAGTATATATTTATGAAGCACCATTGGGATTATATGATGTGATCCTAGGAGTTAATTGGTTTGAAAAGCATAAAGCCAAGGTTGAGTATTTTTTGAAAAAGGTTGAGTGTCAAGATGATTTTGAAAATCAGACATAACTTTAGGATAAGACAAGGGAGTTTAAAATAAGGCAAATTTTTGTAATTCAACTCAAGAAAACTCAAAGGAAGGGATGTTAAGCATTTATCATTAAGATAAATGATATATAAGAATATAAGGAACCATCAATCGACAATTATCCTTTTTGAGAAACTTTCATGATGTGTTTTTGGAAGAATTACCAAGTTTTCCACCTAAGCATGAGTTTGATTTCTCAATCGATATCATAACTAGATCGAAACTGTAGTCTAAGGTAACATAAGAATGACAACCATTGAATTGATTAAGTTAAAGGCACAAATTTAGGACTTGTTATCAAAAGGGATGATTTGACCAAGTGTATCACCATGGGGTGTTCCAGTTGTCTTCATTAAGAAGAAAAATGGCACTCTTCTCCTATGTATAGACTATAAGATGTTGAATAAAGTAATGATCAATAGTAAATATACATGACCATGCATTGACGATCTATTTGATTAAATACAAGGGTCTACAATATTTTTTAAGATTGATCTCAGAGTAGGGTATCACCAGTTGAGGATTTATGAAGTGGATATACCAGAAATAGTGTTCAAGACTTGATATAGTATGAATTCACAATGTTACCATTTGGGTTGACAAATTTTCTAGCAACATTTATGAATCTTATGAATAGTGTGTTAAGAGATTACCTTGATTATTTTATGTTGGTATTTATTGATGACATTCTTATTTCATTCAAGGATGAGGAAGATCACTTATAGCATCTACAATTGGTTTTACAGCATTTAAGAAGCATATATTATATGGTAAGTTGCCTAAGTGTGCATTTTTCCAAAATAAAGTGCAATATTTAGGTCATATTATCTCAACATATGGTATTTCAGTAGATCCAAGAAAGATAAGATCCATTATGGAATGGTCAACACCAAAGAATGTGCATGAGGTAAGAAGTTTCATGGGATTAACGGGATATTATAGGAAATTAATTCTAAATTTTTCTAAGATAGCTAATATGATTACCTCTCTTTAATATAAAAATCACAGTTTCATCTAATCAGACAAGTGTGAGGTAGCCTTTTAGGAATTGAAAAGGAGGCTTACTTCAACACTAGTGCTAAGAGTTTTTGATCATAATGGTCAATTCTCAGTGATTATTGATGCATTTTAGGATGGAATTGGAGTTCTTATGCAAGATGGCTCAGTGGTAGCATATGATTCTAGGAAAATGAATCCATATGAGGTGAATTATGCCCATCATGATCTAGAACTTGTGGTAATTATAAATGCTTTGCTAGTTTGGAGGCATTATCTTTTGGGAAAAATATTTGAGCTCAAGATTGATAACTTGGGGCTCAATTACATCTTCACCCAACCAAATCTAAATGCTTGTCAAAGATGATGGCTGGAGGTCTTATCTAACTATGATTTTGATATTAATTATATCAAAGGTAAGGAGAATAGAGTATTTGATGCTCTAAGCTGTAAGAGTTACATAGCAACCATGGATATTATCAATAGTAATTTCAAAGATTAAGTGATCAAATTCTCGTTAGGAGATGAATTTTATGATTAGTTTAGGAAAACATTATCTGAGAATACTCAAAATCCTAGGTATAAAATATTTAAAATAGAAATTTATGGTCTTTTATGGTATAATGGTAGGATGTATGTACCTAATAATGAGAATATAAAGAGCAATGTGATAAAAGAACTACATAATTCCCCATATTTAGGACATATAAGAGTAACCAAGCTGATGGATGAGTTTAGACCAATCTATTTTTGGAAAGGAAACAATAGAGATGCATTAGACTTTGTGTCTCATTGTCTAGAGTGTCAACATGTGAAAGCTAATCATGTTCATCCGGATGGATTGTTGTAGCCACGTGACATACTAGAATGTAAGTGACAGGTGATTAGTATGGACTTTGTTTAAGGTTTATCATTATCATAGAACATACATGACATGATCTTTGTGGTATTTTATAAACTAACCAAAGTAACTCACTTCATATCGGGTAACTTAATAGATGATGCACCTACACTTACAAATAGATTCACAAAGAAAGAGTATCAATTACATGGTTTTCTATAGAATATCACTTTGGATAGAGATTCGAGGATGACTTCTAGGTTTTGGTTGACATTGAATTTAACTCTAAGTATGTTGTTGAACTTCAGCATTGCGTATTACCCACAAACTAATGGATAGGTAGAGTGAGTCAATATAATTTTAGAAGATATCCTTTATATGTATTACATGGATTAGCAATACAAGTGGGAGGAGTACCTTTGATTGGTTTATTTTGATTACAACTCATACCAATCAACATTGAGGATGGATCTATTTGAGGCATTATACAAAAGGAGGTGTAGAACACCAATCAATTGGGATAAGTTGTAAGATAGGATAATCTTTGAACCTGAGGTGATTTTAGCTATGGAAGTGCAAGTAAAGATAATTAGCCAGAGGTTGGTCGAGGCCAATGATAGATAGAAAATTTATGTTGATCTAAAGAGAAAAACTAAGCAATTTTCTATTGGTGATAAAGTTATTTTATGGGTTAAACCATAGAAAAGCTTGATTAAATTTGGAAATTCAATGAAAATTTCACTAAGATATGTAGGACCCTTCGAGGTTTTGGAAGTGGTCAATCATGTAGTGTATAAGATTGCATTTCCACCAGCTCTAACTCTTTAGCATAAGGTCTTCCATGTGTCTTATCTTTAAAAGTATATTGTTGATCCTTCACATGTGTTAGATTGGAATGATTTGTAGGTTATGGATCCTCGAGTGGTCTTATTAGAGTATCTTATTACTCATGCTTGCTAGGTTTGTCCTATGTGGGGATTTGTACCACATTACCTAGTTTAGCTTCTATTTTATTTTTCCTTGCATATATAAGAAAGTTCACTACTTTGTAATATACAAGCTTTATTTTGTTTTTTTAATCTTTTACATAACCTTTGCATATCTCATTATGTGTATAATAATTTATTTTATTTTCAATTGGTTTCTTCTAAATATATGTTAAAGCATTAATGGCTATGATAATGAGTCATTGGAGAGATCTTGGTTGACAAGTTTTGATAACTCTTTCATGGTACCAAAGCCATCCTTCACTAGCTATTACTCAATCCAAGATATCTTTCAATATTATTGGCAAACATCTAGCATCTACCATGCACCTATATATAGTCACTTAGTTAACTAGAATTTGATTTTTGTAATGGATCTTGCTTTTTTTGTTTGCATTGGTTGGATCAACTGGATCGATTGGATCAATTTTGTTCTAGATCTAATTTGTAATGTTTTTTCTAATCTGACAAGGGTTTTTCTCCTTCAAAACTATCTTAGATCTAACTAAGTGATTATCTTAGTCCTGCCATTCAGTATCATGGATGGAATTCTATTTCTCTTCCAAGGTTTTTTTTCATAGGTGGCAGTTTGGAAAAATATTCATTTGATGGAAATAAGAGATTAGAGATGGAGACTGATCTTTTACACCTGGTGATGTCCTTCCTACATTGATTCACTAGACCTTCTCTCCTATTGCCAAATATTCATAGAGATTGTTGGATTTGACCAACCTTCCTTATGGCTCTTGTAGTATTCAATCTCATCGGTTACAACTCTTTTCTCCAAGGTATTAGGTTTTCTTAAAATATTGAAATATGATGTGAAGGTCTATTTTATTTTCTATTTGAATCAGGGTTCACAATGATTATGGAGTTTAACAACCATTTATAAGTTTTTTACCACCGACAGGTTTTCTCTCCATCACTATTCATGGCTCCCTCCTATTGCCTACTCCCACTCCCAAACAACCCCATGACTCTTCTAACATAGTCTATGTCAAAGGTATTTTTGATCCATTGATTATTGATGTGAGTTTTATTGAAGGTCTCATGTTTAAGACCTATGATGGGGGTATTTATTATGAGTCTTATCTAAATGTTTTGGTGGGATATTATTCTTCACCAAGGTTGGAGGATTTGATTTGAGTGTTGCAAAAGTATCTTCTATTGAATAACAAAGATGAGGAGGTGGACTAATTTTTTGGAATGACATTCCAATTTTTTTGCCTAAATAGCCTAAGATATAGTGGGAGCATCCTTTTTTCCTTTTCTCCCTCTTTGTAGATATATGTTGGCTGTTCCTAAGAAAACTATGAGAAATTTATCTAATTTAATTATTGGAGGTGCATTGAGCATGGATCTAAACCTACATTACATATTCTCTTTGGCATCATCTGCTTTAAAAATGGACGTATGAGATTAGAGACTATTATTCTTAGAGTGCCTACTTAGGGTTAAGACACCTGCTAAGCACAAGACACATATAATCCACTCACCTATCCTCTTAAACACAACTTTATATTCATTATTTATGTTAAATAACTATATTTTTTTCTTTAATAGGAAGTGTAGTTCACTCGCACATGCATAGATGTCATTGGCTAGACTTTTTTTGACTTCTATTGATTTGAGGAGATTCCTGGTTCCATGTCAATTCCAACTAGTGTTGGAAGGCTAGGTCCACTTTAACCATGGTAATTTTTTTAAACTTTTAGTGTAATTTTTTAATTAAATAAGCCTTATTGATGAGAACATAATTGTTTAATAACTTTTGATTGGTAGCTCAACATTGAGTACCATTTTTTGTAAAAGTTTATGTTTTTCAATTTTCCACACATTAGTCTTATTTGCATTGTAAAACTCAATAAAATATAAAGTTCCACATTTTGGGGAGTCTCTTCATATTGGTTGTGCTACGTTGTGCTTATTATTTTGTGGTGACACATTTTATTTTTTATAATCATTATTTAGGGAATATTATTTATTTTGTATGTACCTTATATCTTTCATTTATCAGATATTAGAGGGTGAGGTCTAATATAACAAGAGGTCAAACCCCTTCATAGGCAACACAAACTTCCTTATTGTTTTTTTTAAATTGCATTCTCATCATTTATTGCACTCATGGATACATTTTTAGTTGAGACTGACATCTTATTATTGAGTATGAATTATCACTGCTAAGGGGTTTCCTCTGATATGGGCCTTACATTGTACTTCACATATGCACTATCTTGAATGTATTTTTGGTTGAGCCTAATATCTTTTTTGTATTTGCTTTGCACCTTATTTTTGACTGTTGATTATTTTTTGGTGTATTTTCATACATTATGGCTCTTTTTGTCATTTTCCACACTCTTTTATTGGCCCATGACATGAATTATTTCTTTGACACACTGGTAGTTTGTATCATGTCTCCTCAAGGTCCCTTTATTAGTGCACCTTATCTTCTTCTATGGGGACACCTCTTTACTCCCTTATTTTTGGAGCATCTCTCATGATGGTTTTTTTTATAGGTCAATAGTCTCCTCATTTGGAGCTATTTTGGTGAAGCCAAGTGTCTTCCTTATTTCTATCTAGTGTTTTTTGTGTATGACTTATATTGTACTTGTACTGATTTATAAAGTGTCATGGGGGGTTTATTGATTCAACCTTGTCTACTTTCATGCATTTTTGTGCTCTATTTTGGACACCTTTTCACTTCTTCAACTGCTTGTCTCTTCCATCACCACCATAAATCCATCATCTTTGAGATCTTTTTATGTATTTTCAACACTACTTTTTGGATAGTTGACAATCTCCCATAGATTGAAAAGTAGCTATTTTGGTGAATCCTAGTGTCACTTATCCTTTTTGATAGTTTGACAATCTCTTTTAGCATGTCATAGAGCTATTCTGGTGTATATAGTTTAATATTGTTTGATTTTTGAGTAGTGGATTTAGGTCACTCTTGTAGACCTTTTTTCCTCCACTTTACTCAATCAATAGTATGGGGGGTGTGATGTACATTCTACTTCTTGGTGTTGAGCATTCCTTTCACATGAAGTACTCTTTTATACTTTCATCACCACTGATAGTCTTCTTCATTGAAGCTATTCTGGTGAAGCCAAGTGTCAATTTTGTGATTGAGTATTAGATTCAAACCACTCATGCAAATTGAGTTCTTTCATGACTTGTAAGTACTTGGAGTGCATAATTATTTGGCATCATTTGTAGGGGGATTTATAGATCCCTCTTCTTCTTTTCTCTCTTTTGGGGAAAGTTTTTCCTATGGGGTTTCTCTCTTTTTTCCCACTTTATGAGAGTTATATGTATTTTTCACTTTTGAGTATTTTCTAGATTACTCTTTTGTACATGAGTATCTTATTCAGGCACTTTGTTTTCCATAACCCATATGAGGAATGTTACTTGACTCCATGGCCTTCTTGGTGATTCTTATATTGACACTAGTGAGGTAGCCCCACCGGTATTTATTCTCACTTTTCACCATCAGGTTGGAGGGTGTTCAAGCAATGCTTCCTCAGCTTCATAATTCTACATGGTACTTTGGAGCACAATGTTTATGTTCAGTTATCCTTTTATTCAACACCATTCCTCTTCTGACTTGGTGATTATAGTGACTTGACATCCATGTACTTTGGTAGGATGGATTAGCATTCATAGAGACATGTGACTTCACACTTCATCCTCTATTTTTATCCCCTAACTTCACTTAAAGGGGGTGTTAGAGTATCTTATTATTCATGCTTGCTAGGTTTGTCCTATGTGAGGATTTGTCCCACATTGGCTAGTTTATCTTCTATCTTATTTTTCCTTATCTATATAGGTAAGTTCACTAATTTGTAATATACATGTTTCATTATGATTTTGTAATATTTTACATATCTTATGCATATCTCATTGTGTGCATAATAATTGATTTTATTTTCAATTTGTTTCTTTTGAGTATATGTTGAAGCATCAATCGTTGTGGTAATGAGCCATTGAAGAGATCTTGGCTAAAGAATTTTTATAACTCTTTCAGTCATGTTAGAATCAATCAGAGTAATTGACACTCACAAACTCTAATTATATAATAGAGAAGTGTCATAATGCAAGGTCTAGTAAGATCAATATTATGATGATAGTGTCATTTGGGAGGACTATAATGAGTTTTATAGGTTGTTTCCACATTTGTTTTCTTGATTAACTGTTACATATTATATTATTTTCTACTAAATAATATTTTTAATTCATAACTTATGTTTGAATAACTGTCATCAAGATAATTACCATATTTAAGGGGGAAAGATGTCACATCATTATTTCTCTCTAAATTAAATAACCTATTTAATCTATGTATTATTATGGTTGATTAGTTGATTAACTAATATTTGATTAAGCTTGATGACATATGTTGATTATGGGATAGTTTGTGTTGCTTAATTTACATGATTAATTTGATATGAGTTAGCATTAATTTTACATTCAATATATTGTGATCATGTTTGATTATTATACCATATTATTTTATGGATATAATGATGTTTTGGGCTAACTAACTTCATTGTTGTGAGGTAGATGTATGACAAATTGTTCCCTCAGAGTGTGAGAGTGAGAGAGCATCATTGGATAGGGTGGTTTAGATGAAGAAATTGGGGGATGATAGAGAATGAATTCAAAAACCTTTACATACACCATATTTGTATTTCATGATTTTATTGTTTGATATAAGTAGCATAGCATGTCTTATGTACTTTTCCTTTGGGTGATTATTAATATGATTTTTGATATAATCTTGATTGTTGATGATGATCATGTTGATTGTTTGAGTGATTTCACTAATTTAGTAATCTTACACAACTCATCTTATTTGACTAATTATTTGGCTAAATGAGTTAAATTATTTATGTTTATTTATCTCACTACCTTATTAAGTATGGTTATATAGTATGACAATATGATGTTACGACAGATTCCATAATCGTTACTTGATATATAAGATTTAGATAATAATAATAATAATAATAATTAAATATTATTATTATGATATTATAATGTCAAAAGATAAATACATTATTTTAAAAAGATATTGTATCTGATTAACTATTTGACTAAAGGATCGATAGTCATAATATATACTAGATAAATAATTATATTGATTTTAATTAATTAATGATTTTTTAGAAAATCATTATAGTTGTTATGTATGTTGGTGGATAGCATTTCAATTTAAAACTATAGTCTTGTAATACCTAGTTGAATTTTCATGTCATATAATCATTATTGTGTTTGGTTGATAGTATTTGCATTGAAGAAAACATAGGGATAATGTGACTTATGGTTTAGATGGTTGATTATTATTTGTCTAGGTCAATATCATGCATATTTTATAAATAATATAATATGATTATTTAGGGATTCAAGAGAAGTATTGAGATGATTAGGGTTTCTAATCATATGTTAACTTCGGTTAAGCATCATTTTCGATAAAATTATGGAAGTGATTGTGTTTTCATGGTGACGGATTGTGGAATTTGATTAAGCTATTTGGGCATGCATATTTTTTAGCAAGATTAATCTATTGTTAATGTTGGAAAAGTGGAAGGTGAGTAGGTGGATGGAAAAAGAATTAAAAGAGGAGAATGGGGGTTGCGAACAAGATGGCTCATGGTATTTAGAGAAGAAGAGATAGGAGGATAAGGTGTGAATATGTGTAAGAAGAGGGAATTTTTTTAGCTTTATTTGACATTCATACATTTACCAGGTTGGTTTTGTAATTAAATTTATGTGTGAAATATTGAATGGGTTTTTATGAATGTGTTTGGTTATTGGGTTTCTTGTTAGAATATTAGAAATAATGGGTTGTATGTGGAGCCTTATGGAAGGCTTGGCCTCCAAAAAACCCCACATTAAAATCAGGGTAACTTTGGGAGGTTAGGATAGAGCCATAGAGTTGGCCATGGTTGTTTTAGACTTATATGTAATTCCATCCTAATTTCCTCTCCCACTACAAAAAAAATTGTTTATTATTGGAAATTTATTCTTATTGGGTATATACGTGTTGGTTAGGGTTCAAATAAGTTTGTTATATATTCACTATAGGTATTTATAATAAGGTTATAAACTTTGAATGATATATATGTTTGACTATGTATACATCTATTTGGATTTTGGGTTTGATGAATAAATTATCTATACAAATTGGATTGTGGTGATAATTATATATACATGTGTATATACTTGGTCTAAACTGATATAGTATATATACATATCTATATATTTATATATATACACATATTATTACATGTATCCTATTTTTTAGGGATTTAATATGTGATCTTTTAGACTTTAATATGTGACTATATATATATATATATATATATATATATATATATATATAGACAAACTTTAATGTGATTGTACGTGTTTCATTTAAAAAAGACAAAGTTGTTTGTTTGGGAAAATTGGAGGATATAGCTTTGATTGGTTTTATTTAGACTTAAATTCCAATTAAATCATACATTTAGGGCATAAATTATAGCTTAAACTTTAAGCTATGTTATGAAATCCCATGTTATTCATACTTGTTTATTTATAGATTTGGGAATTTACTATGTAATCACTTTATGTAACTCGGCTATGGGTAGATGAATAATGTGACTGTAGGGTATGCATTTGGCTTTATGAAATTATATATACCAAGTAAAATGTTAAAGGATTCATGGTAGAGTTTAGTTATTTGTTATGATTACAAACTTTACATGTACTCAAATATGACTGTGTATTGTTGTTATTTGGCTGATCTATATAAGAGTTTGCTTAGTCCATAAGGGGATTGGATATATGGGTTCAATCGCATGGTTTCATTATTTTATTTGACCAATTTTGAGATGTTATAAACATTAATTGAGTTAGGTATTTGGATGTGTGTTGCTGATTATTTTATTAAACGAGACTTGAGTTGGGTATTCGGTTGTGTGTTGTTGGTTGTTTTATTAAACAATACCCGAGTTGGTTAAAGGTGACTGTGTTCTTATATTTACTCATATGAACTAAAATTAATTGGAAAAATTTCAATGATTGATTATATTCAATTAATTAAATAGTTTTGATGAATAAAGGAATAACTGAGTTTGATTTATAGAATTATGTGTATTTTATTTATCATGGGCAACTCGAATTTATCAGTTTAATGAAAAAGGTTACGGGGCCTTTATTTTTGAACTGAATATATACTTAGCGTATACAGTATAATCTAAGGAAAATGATAGTGGATGTCATATTTATAGTATACTATATAAAACAAAGTATTTATAATGTATTTGTGTGTGTGTGTGTGTGCGTGTGTACAATTATGTTATAAATGTTATTACAATAATAGTGATTAATTGATATTTGTTTAAATCTGGTTAGTATAAAAGCATTAGAATATTGTATTTAAGAGTTAAATTTTTAAAAAATAAGATTTTTTGGACTGACTATTGTTATATGTGGAATATGAATAATTTATTAAGCCTATGTTATAATATTGTTTTGTGGAGAAATAATATTATAAGTTGTTTAGTGGTTAAAGTGATGGGTGGTCTAGATAATCATTATCTAGATGGTATGTTATATTGAGGAATGTTTTTGGATTCTATTTATTATTTGTAATAAGCTAGATGTATGGATTCAATCCATTTTAATGGACTAAATGAACGTATGTGATATTTTTGTACTTAACATTATTTTGACTAGCTAAAGTGAGATATTCTGAATGAATATATTGGTTTATATATTATTATTTATTTTAATGAATCTCACATTCATGACCCTAAATAAATAGTGGACATATTCCACTTGCTTAATTAGCATCATTAATGCAAGATGAGGAGTAATCTGATCAAGTGGTGTGTATGAATTTGACTGATCTTAGAGATCATTTATTACTAAAAACTTTGGCCAAAATAATGTTTGATAAACATTATCATTTCATATATTTATATAGTTTTCATATTAGAACAATTTTTTTTATGGTACACATTATGTATTAGATATCTTCAACACATAGGTTTTGGTTTGTTACTTTGGATTTCCACACCATCATTATCTACAATCCATGAAGGGAGGTACATCCCATTTTTTGGGATATAATGCAAGGGATATATGGTATGTGGTTGATGTGAAAAAACAATCAGATGATGTTTTCCCTCTCAGTTAGAGTACTATACTTAAGACTACAATTGAGATTACATAGTGATACTTGAGTTATAGAGACCACTCAGAGGAGCTTTGTATCATTTTATATCATTTGAAATATTTTAATGTATTACTAAAAACTATATCATTCATACATTATAATTTTACAATAGTGACTATAATGTTGTATCAATCGTGGCTGAGTTTGTATTATTTCATTTATGTTGACATGCAATAATTATTGTTGTTTTAGTATTGTTCATGATTTCTATATTTGTTCATGGTGATCCTTAGCTAAGTGTATTATCTATAAACCTTTATGATTAAGTAATTTAATATAGTTAATTAAAGATCGTTAGTTAGATTTCTCATGATGAAATCTATATATTGAATATGTGTATTTAATTTTTAAAAAAATATTTCTATATTCTAGTAAAACTCAATGGGGTTGTTACATAATCAACCAACCAAGAAAATGAACACAACTAATTACATATAATTTAAATAGAAAAAAATCAACACAATTGCATGACAATCAAAATATTTCTTCTTATATTGATAATATTTTCCAATTAGCCTCCTCTTTCTTTGAAAATGAGAGGATTACAATATAGAAATTTTTTGGGAGGGGTTGCCTCTTCCTCCAAACCCATTAAAAAATCTAAAATTACATGCTAATGATAATCATAATGAGAGTTATAATTGATGCAAATTCTACATGCATATTTAAACTATTCAAAATTATGTCTTAAACTAATACTCATTCACACAAATCCATGAAACGTGTGCATGTTTACAAGATTGTTTAGTAAACCATTACATGTCTTAGTTTCATTTCCGATTTAAATGCAAAATACATATAAAAAAAATCTAAGAAAACTAAGGTTTAATGGATATTGGGGCTTGCATGGTTGAACTCATAGTCATCATAGGCATTATACGGGAAGGTGAAGTTGAACTAGATGATCCAACTATAGCCTATTTATTTGCTTCCAGTTCTTAGTAATGATTGTATTGGATGCTATGTTGTAACTTGATTTTATCCATATTTAAAAGAGAGGGCCTATGTACCCTCATTACTTACATCAATAAGTGTGCATACTCAGTTTTGGTGGCTCTAAAATCCACTTGAAAGATTTCTTCCTCTATAACTTTCTTTCTAGAAAATCCTAATTCTTGTTCAATTTCCTCTAGCATGCACCCCTAAAGAATTTGCTTAAAATTGGTGGATTACTAATGGAGTATTTGGTCAAAATTGGCACTAATTAGTAAATTACCTAAGGGATCTTGGGCTTGGGATAGTTTTATCTCATCCCAAATTTATAAGACTTTTTTTTCATGCTCTGCTAGTTTTAGAATCAAGGTTTTCACACTTGATACCCAATCTCATAATTTTGATGTCTTGATGACCACCAGATTGAGTGAATTGAATAATTTTAGTGGTGTAAACATATCTAAATGGCCAAAAGTCTTATTGGTGGTGTATAAATCAATTAAACAATTTGAAAGTTTCAACAATATGATGAGATAATTCAACTATCATCAAAATGATAGTGTCTGAGATATTGTACAATCTGAAAGGTACATTTTAAACATCACCTTTAATTATCCTAGGAAATTATACTATTTGGTGTTACTCTTGTGCTTGTTCTAGCTCCTACTGTAGCTCTTGATTGGTTGTTTAATACCCTCATGAAGTTTTAACAAAGCCTCTATATTTTCTTGAAGATAAGCTTTAAAATCTTCATTATATGGAGACTCTCCAAGTCTCCTATTGTTTCTCTTTGTTACTAAGAAAGCATCTTGCCTTTCTTATAAAACCAATACTATCCTAGTTCATCCTCTATTTTCCTCTTCCTAAAACTTATGATGGTCCCTGTTTATATATCAAAGATAGAACTGATAGTGGGCAACTCTATAATAACCAGATTTGGTCATTGTGTAGCTTGGGCCTTCAAGTCTGATTCCTATTGGGGAATCACCAATTGTGAGGAGCCAAATATTTGAGTGTCCTTAGTAGTGTTCATTGTCAAAATGTCCCCTAAAGACTACATTAATGACTCTACATGTAGTAGGTTTGACAATGATGGAAATATTATCTTCGAAGAATCCACATCACTAATATAAGGTAGTGGGTAGACAATATATGTAGGCTTCTTCTTCTCAATTTGTGTAGAGGGTATAATGGAAGTAGCCTAGGTACTAATGGAAAAAGGAATTAGAAAACCCAATTGAGTAGAGGAAACATGAAATTGAGCACTTACAAGGACTCTCATAGTCTTTTTAAAATGAACCCTTTTGGACTTAGGAGCAGTAGGGGAAATGGTAATTGAAGTAGTAATAGGCGAAGTATAAAAAATAGGAGCCAAAGAAATAACCTCAACACTAAAAACACTAGGAGCTATAGAAATAATAGGACTAATAGGAACAATGGGAATAATAAAAGTAATAGGGATTGCAGTAACTATTAGAACTAAAGAAAAAATATGACAAAAAGGAAGTGGAGCAGTAGTGGCCACAGTAATGGTGACCTAACCTAATTTTCCTACCTCAATTGGTTATTTTAATTTGATCCCATGAAGACTTAAGATTTTATCCCTTTTTATTTCTTCATCTTCTTCCTCAGCCTTAGGCTCATTTGATGGTGCCTCCATAGTTGAATTTATAGGAGACTCTACTAATGAAAGATGATACCTAGGGAATCTTACTTTCCTATTGTAATAGATTGTTATCTTTCTAGCCAACAAAGGATTCTACTAAGTGGTGGAAGGTGTAATTTCCATGCTTGTATTAAGATGAACTGATGAAGCAATAGGGAGACATATATCCTTAGAGTCAAAGAATTAATGTAAATTGGTTCCTACTCTCCTCCCAAATAAGTTTTAACAATAGTCCTCCACCTCTTTATCTTTCTTCACAACCTTCATTACAATTAGTGATGAAGTTTTAAAAGGCCCTTCTTATAAGTAACTTGACATAATAGGTAATTCTTCCATAACCTAATCCTGATTCACAACTATCATCATATTGGGTGGTGGTAGGGAGGATGTTCTTTGGTCCAAAGGTTGTTGGGTAGGCTAAGAGGTCTAATAGTCTATGGTTGCCCATCCAATAGGAGGTGGAAGCCTATTATTCACCTCTAAAATTGTGATGGAGGGCTCCCTTTATATATCTCTTAGATGATCTTCTATCAAACCAACCACTCATGTAATTTCTATCACCTCAAATGTAGACACCAAAATTATGTTATACATGTGCATAACTCCCTATGTCAAAACCCCCTTGAGCCCCTTTTAATAATTAGCCTTATTAATCCATGTTTTCACCCCTCACACATTTAATTAATTTAAAGTATTTAATTAATTTAATTAAAAACTACTTATGCTACCTTACCTGGCCACCTCGTCCTAAGACTAATTCTTATCCTTTGAGTCACCTCAAGATTTAGTCCCCTAATACTAACTACCCATGACTTGTTATCACAAAAAACATAAATTCCTAACTAACTACATCCTTCTTAACTTCACATTTCTACTATTTCCTAATAGATACCACACTTAGCATGAGAAAGAATAGAAAATACGCTAAAAATACCCTTTTACCTATTTTCATGCCATCAATGTCAGTCAACCCATGACTGATGTTGGTAGGATCATTGATGTTGGTTACTTAAGTCAAATTCCAACCTAATGTTCAGGTTAGTAGAAATAAAAAAACTCATTCATTCGCATGCAAGCTTTAGCATTCAACTTTATACATCTAGGCTTACTGTTACTCTACACAAATTAGTCTAGATTAGGAATTGATATACTGCATAGAGTTTGGATTCTTCTAAACTAGCAGTGTATGCTTATATTTTTGTTCACCTATTTCTTCAACATGCCTCACTAGAGCCATCTCTCTGACACTCATGATTAATCTATTTTCACCAACTAAGTGTATCTCTATGTTTGATAATCCCTTTAAATAGTCATTTTATAATTACTTTACATTATACTATTTATCATTTTATGAATGTCTTGATTTTCCCTATGGAGGAGTTATAAAACTACTTCACATATTTCCCTCTACTTTAAACATACCAACCCTCTATCTAGACCCACCTGAGTCTTATCCACTCCCTTATGACTCTTTCTAACCTCATAAACCTTACCACATGCACCTCCTAGCTCAAAAAAGTCTCTTGTAACCTCTTGGGAACCTATTGCCCCTATTGAGATTGATCACATAACTGACATCAATCATATATCCTTACCAACATTGGTAGCCTAACCAATGTTGGTGACTGTGTATTTCCACTAACCTCACTGAACCTGCCCAAACAACCTCCCAAAACATAAACTCATATTACCTGCACTATGTCACTCTCTGTTGCACTCAGATTGTAATAATGGTACAAACATCTCTCTCTTAATCTCTCTTTAATTTTTTTATTCATTAAAAATTTTGTTTCAAAAAGTGGACTATCATCCCTAAGGAATTTTGACACTTCTAGGAACAAGCACATAGCTTGGTAGCCCACTCATATATCTGCTAACAAATATTTTTGGTGGTAGTGCTTTCTTATTCATAGGTAGTCCTCTCTAGCCAAAGAGGAGTGCTCAACATCATCTGGATATGGCACACAACTAATCTAGGTTCTCTCTAATCTCTAATACCTTCCCTTCATCTCTATTTCTCCTTAAACATCAAATAGATTCAAAATTTAGTGAAACATTTCTAGCATGCCCGGTGGGACCCTAGAGTTTTCCTTGGGTTCATTGTTTGTTTTAAGCATTCATGTAGGTGAATTATAGTGAAAATTTAATTCATTGCACTTTCTCCCTCTCGTTTTCCTCAAAGTGAAATATTCAACATTTTATTTTTTATTTAAAGGTAATAAACTTAAATTTCTTCTTCCTTGCCACTTTTCTCTTTCTTTTGCCTCTAAAAGAAACTTATCATTTTTCTTGCAAGTTAAAAAGAATTTATCCTTTATCTTTCTTGCATGCACATTAGGATAGTGAAATTCATTCTCTTCTCTTATTTCATCATTATTTTCATTTAAATCATGACACTTTAGATTTGGGTTTCAAATTTATTGCACTTCATTGTTTGGTTGCTACATATTAGCTCACCTAGTTAATTACAAGCATTATGAATAAATCATAGTACACCAATGTTACACAACCATATCACACTCACAAAAACAAACATCTAAACTCACCTGAGATAAGGCCTATCAAGATTTCATCACCTGGTGGATCACCTTACCCTACCCAACTATCCTACTTGGATTTCACCACCAAGGGGAGAACCCACTTCATTCTCTAGTAGAGTATAAACTCTAGATAGAAGGTATATTTTGGCTAAGTAACCTGGCTTGGATTTAGGTCTATGAATTTTAGGGAACAAGCTCCTATAATAAGCCACGTACCTAGTCTAACACATATTTCCTCTTGAGAACCAAAACTAACCTAAAACCAACTCTAGATTGCGTTCTAGTATGTTCGGTAACCAGACTCTCATCTCACTATCTGATTAAGGCATAAGCCAACATGAGACTAAAATTAATTTCTAAGAGTTAATAATTAGTGGCTATATGTTATTTTTTTGATTTTATTCTACCTTCTATATTTTGGAGTTAGTAAGGATGTTTTTCTATTGATTTACAAAATCAACACCATTTATAATACTCAAGTTATATAACCTATTATATTAGGTTTTCTAAGTGTTCATACTCCTTATACAAACCTCTTCTATCCTTTGTTTTACCTAGATTTTTCCTCTAGGTTTATAAAACATTAGATTTTTCATCTCCTAGGACTCCACGGTGACTAACATCAGTTAAACCAATTGATGTCAGTAGGCTTTAACCTACCAACATCAGTCAGTGACCGACATCGATGATTATGTAGTTTTAGTTTGCTCAAAACAAAAAACCAAAACAACCTACTTACCTACACCCAAACCTAGTTTTTTCTCTCTTTGTCACTAATACAAAGTTTTAAGACTATTTATACTTCTTTCATGGTATTGACATGAAGCAGAGCCAAAATTCTTATTGATTATGCAAATTGACAACCACTTCCACCTTTCCCTCTTATTGTTAATTCTATCATGGAGTATAATTGAGATTTAGAGCATACTCCTAGCCCCAACCAAATTCCCATTGTGCCTGAAGGAGATCAATATTTTTCTAAATTTCTTGATTGTAATGTGGAGCCCTTCAGCATTACCTTGCCATAAGCGAAACCCAAATTCTTTAGGTGACCCACTATATGGTATGCCATCTTCTGTGATGGAGATAACTTCAATTTTAGCTATCTCCACTATGTTACCTATCTTTACTAAATATAACACTTTGACAAGTACCCCAACTATAAATAATGTCTAGAGTTCAATATCACCAACTACCCAGTCTCACCTAAATCTTGTTGTGACTTCCCTACCTTCATAGCCACAAGCAGTTTAGTTAAGTCTAACTCCATTTCAAAATTTAGTGGTACCTATCCTATCTACTCTCACACCTATAATTACATGAGTTATAACTCACCCTTCACCTAGTATAACCATGCCAACAACCCAACCTATAATAATAACATCCAACCCAGTGGGACAAGCCCCTTTCATTTCCACCCCTAGCCTATGACTCACTACCCCTATGTTGCATCAACACAACTACATAAAGCTATGTCATATGCTTCCTCTACTTCTTATCAAGTTACATATAACTTAGGAGGTATCTCCTAAACCAATCCTCCTCCATACCTCATTAAGATCTTGATGGACAAGATGTCTAATCTAGAGACATCCATGTTGGGTTCAAAGAATGTGTTATCTTATGATCAGATATGTAATGAGCCCATCAATCCTTCTATGCCTATTCACCCTTATCCAAGCTAATGATAAATCCTCAAATTTACTCATTTATAGAGTAAAGAGGACCCATAACAACATTTTTGAGCATTTAAACATGCTTTTTATTTAATAGGGCATGGTGATGCATTACTACTTCGCACCTTCCTTATGTCTCTTTCGGGTGCTGCCTTAGATTGGTATAACTTTATAACTCGGCACTCTATTTTATCATTTACCCAACTCACACAAATATTCCTTAACCATTTCTCTATCAGCATTTCTAAAAAGGTTTTTATTACAGACCTTTATTCTATTAGACAATTTGATGACGAGTTTATCACAGATTTTATCGCTCACTGGAGAGGCTTAATCAATCAACTCTCCTTTTCTTTACCTCAACCTGAGTTTATTAAGCTCTTCTTGAGGGCATATGCTAAGCATATTTTTTATACACTCTAAGTACAAACATTTTACACATTTTATAAAGCCTTTACAATGGCACAAAAACTTGAGACTCAGGCTATAGATGAAGACAGAGTCAAGTTGCATAGTAAGAATGCCAATTCCAAATAAAATGACTCCTCTTCTTCTAACACTTCTTATAACCAAAAATCTAAAGGCTCCACCAATGCAATGGTCATTAAATCAACCTCTTACACAATCATAAACCAACATAATTCCTTGAATTCACAAAATTTGACTGAGTAATTCCAACAACGGTATGAATAAAGACAATACACTCCCATTGGGGAGTCATACACTTCCATTTTGGAAAAACTATTGTAACAAGGAGCCATAAATATTCCTAAAATTAAGCCTCCTATATAGTTTGATCCCTCCCATCCTATTCCAACTTGGTATAAGGAGGATGAATTTTGCGGCTACCATCATGTCAAAGGCCACAATTATAATAACTGTAAAACATTCAAGAACATTGTTCAAGACATGCTTAACAAGGGTGATCTCATTTTGGATAACCCTAATGTGCCTACTAATAAAAATATGGATGTGTTCAAAGATCCTTTTCCTAACCATTCACCCAATCAAAATATTGTTCATACCATGACTAATAACTCATATGATCATAATATCCATATAGTTAATATGGTCTTTCCTTTACCTCTAGTCCAACCTCTCCCACAACATGAGGCACCAATTTTACCCCCTCCTCCCCCACAATCGATGGAATTTATTTTTCCCATTCTTCCTCCTTAATTAGAAGAGCCTACTTCACTTGTTCCACTCCCACATGAGGAATGGTCTCCTTTACATCTCCTTTTACAACAAGAGGAGCCTGTATTGCTATTTTTTGCACCCATTTTACCTATCCTCTTACCACTTGAGGACCACACCTTACCCATTCCTCAACTACATGTTGAGTGGAACATCATTCCTATACCATACCCTCTTAATTAACCCTATTCACTTGCCTCTCCTCCATCGATATAAGGTAGTACCCCATCCACTCCTCCTTCACACTTAGAAGAGCCAATGTTATCTACTCCTACATTAGATGAGAGACCTATTGTGCCTACTTTGATTCAATCAATTTTACCACTTATTTTACCTATGGAAGATCATACTTTACCTATTCCTCACCCACATGTTGAGGGAGAGATTATACCTATGCTCTAACCCCTTTAGGAACCTTCTTCACCTACCTCTCCTCTACCTATGGAAGACTATGCATCTTCTCTTGTCTCTATCGAAGAAGACCCTGTTGGATCTCTTTCTCATCTTTTTTTCAAGGTATCAGAGACCAATAATTTCCCTCTTTCTCAATCACCTTATCCTTCTAAAGAAGCAACTGTAAGGCCTACCTCAACTTCATCTAAACCCTTCTCATAGTTAGTGAAAAGTTTAGAATTTCTTGACTCCACGAAGCTAGATCATATGGCATTTTGGTACCGAAACTCTTTATCCTACACAATAAATGTCAACCTTTACTATTAACCCTCTAAATACCCTTTACCCTAAGGTCTTTGAAAAAGTTAGAGCTTCTTCACCAAAAACACCAGAAGCTCATCCTTCTATGTCAGAATCCTAACCCTCATAGGTGTCTACCACATTAAATCAGATCAAGTATTTATGCGTACATCTAATCACTAATATAATTCATCCAAAGGTAAAATTAGATTTGACTCTCCAACCACAAGTTGGAGTTTCATAACCTAAACTAAGGAAGAATGTTAAGCCTCCTAAATCTCACTGATCCCTCCCTCTTCCACCCTCAGCTTTGCCTTCAATTTTGGGACCACATCCTTCTACTTTAGTTGGGGTATCACTGATCCAAGTGAAACTAAAGGTTAAGTTACTTCCACTACTACCTATACCACCTAGTAGGCTTTTCACATCTGACACCATGATACCTAACACTAAGAAAGTGTCAGCAAAATAGGTAGCTCCACCACAACTAAAAAGGTGCCACACAAAATCACCCTCATGACTCCTAAACTAAAGAAGCTGTCCACTCCTGTTATAACAATAAGTGCTAGCCCACTTGAAAGCTCTCAGATATTTTTCCTACACAAATTTTTTTAATATTCTATAATAACTTTTCCTCCCATTAAGCCTTATAGCCCTTTTGGACCAAATCCATCTTGGTTTGATGATACCCAAGTGTGTCTATATCAACATTCACTTAGACATGATACTGAGATTATAAAGCTCTCATGATAGTCATTCAAAAACACTTTGACGTCAACACTCTCTTTGGTGATACTCCCATTTACCTTCCTTCTATTCCACCCTTGGCATTCACACTACCTCATACCATTCCACATAAATTCAAACCCAAAGATATTTGTGTACCCCCTTTTCCACCTCCTTTACCTATGTTTTAGATCAACATGATTAATGTGGTCACATGGTCACAAAATCAAAATAATAAAGGTAAGGAAAAGGTCATTTCCCCTTGGGCTCATCCATTCTCCAAAGACACTCCTCCTCTAAATCCTAAGATTTCCATCTTGGGTGTCTTGAAGCCAACATCTTCAGACGTTATTCAAAACTTGATGGTGAAACAACTTCACCAAACCCTTTTGAAAATGTCCTTGTATGAGTTAATCCAAAAATCACCCCAACATTGTCAAGATTTGATTAGTGCCTTGCAAGTGGTTGAGGTACAACCTGATGATCCCCAACCTCTTGTAGCTTTGGTTAGCTCTCTTAACATCATCTCCCTGATTTCCTTTAGTGATTCAGAAATTCCACTTCAACAACTTGAAGATCAAGATTCTACCCTTTTTATCACTATATATCATTCAAACTCATGTTAAAAGATTCATGATTGATGGGGGAGATAATATTAATATTATCTCCACCCATGCCTACAAAAATATAGCCCTTCTCGACAATTACATGTCTCAAACCGACGTGGTGCTCTACTCCTTTAATGATACCACAGCTATTATAGTGGGCATTATTGTCTTACATATCCATGTGGGTCCTCACATAATTCTTAAGCTCTTCTATGTTGTAAAAGGAGATTTCCAATACAACATACTATTTGGATGACCTTAAATATATGATATGGAATGTGTACCCTCAAATTTGCACCACTGCATCAAGTTTGAGCACAATGGGCAAGTGCATGTTATTCTCGTTGACCCACCTCATTTGAAAACATGCAACATGAATTATAGCCCTAATGATGTTCTCATTCCATTAAATACATCATCTTCTCCACATGATACTTTTAAAGCTTTCACAAGCTCCACTACCCAAATTATATAGATACTGGTGACACAAATTCTTGATCAAGACCCCATGGAGGAAACTTTCAAGCATCTATCACTTAGAGAATATCATTTGTTAACACTCGACATGTTCCATACTCCACAAGAGTATGGAAAGCTTCATATGCACCCCAATTATGATCCCCATATTGGGATGGTCATCTCATATGTCCCCCTAACCTTCAAACTAATATCACATATAGGGGAATTGATCAAGCTCCCACTGTCAGTAATCCATCCTCTTCACCACAATAATTTACTTGTGACTTCTCTTTCTTGAGCAAGCCTAGCTTCACTCACACCTATCTTTATAGGTGTGCCTATAAAATATTTGGTTTGAGTCATTACGAGTAGCATATTCATACACCCATTGTATATCTTACTAGCAAAACCATTGAAAATGTCAAAAAGAGACATAGAGTGGGTTATGAAGAACCAACTAAACTTAAAAAAACTTCTCATATACCAATTATCAAAAATCCAGTCTCTCCTTCTCCATCCTATCTTCCACCATCACCTACCAAATCATAGTATCTATACCTCCTAATTTTTTTTTCAATAAATGCCATCCATTTGGGCCCCCTCACCTATCCTCAAGGTAAGAAAACAAGGTCCTTTCCTTTCATTCATCTTGAAATGATTGATGAAGACTCTCCCACTATCAACACTATCCAATTTCAAGATAATGATGCTATTCTCACATACATGGGTGCAGATGATTCCTATATCCAAAAATCACTCCCATCTAAAATGCATGCTATGTTAAATGAATCAACCATTGACATTAATTTTCCCTCTCATGATAACCCTCATGTCCTTTAAATTGGCTAGTCTTTGGATTCCTCCAGGTAAGCTCATTATGCCAAATTTCTTAATGACCATAACAAAGCCTTCACTTGGTCTTCTAATGACATGCTTAGTATCAAACCCTCTATCGTCACCTATAACATTATCACCAATCAAGATGTTAAACCTATTAAGTAAAATATTCACAAAATAAACCCTCGTATTGCTCTCCTTGTCAAAGAAGAGCTCCAACACCTCCTTTATTTTAACTTTATTCAACCCATCGAATAAAGACAATGGGTTTCTAATATAGTTCTATCACAAAAATGATAGGGGGAATCCATATCTTCTTTGAATACTATGACTTAAACCTCACCTATCTAAAGGATGACTTTCCTTTGCCAAGTATCAACCAACTTGTTGATCTAATAATTGGCCACAAGATGCTATCACTTATAGATGGGTTCTCAGGTTATAATCAAATATTGGTTGCTCTCAAGGATCAGTTAAGACAAATTTTATTGCCCTATGGGGGATTATCTGTTATCATGTCATGACTTTTGGTCTAAAGAACATTGGTGCCACCTACCAATGTGCCATGACTTACATCTTCCATGATCTCTTACATAAAATTATGGAAGACTGCGTTGATGACCTACTCAAAAAGTCTAAACTTCAACAAGATCACTTAACAATTCTCAAAATCATATTCACTCATCTTCTCCAATATAACATTCAACTAAACCTAAAAAAATGCATCTTTGGTGTCCTTTCTAGTAAGATCTTAGGCTTTATAATTTCTCTCCATGTTATTGAAGTCAACTATGCTAAGGTTTGAGCAATACTAGAGATGCTTCCACCTACCAATATCAAATAACTCCACAACCTACAAGGTAAGCTTCAGTCAATCCATCACTTCATCTCCCAATTATCAGATCATTTCCAACCCTTTCACCATCTCCTCAAAAAAGATGTCTCCTTCTAATGGAATATAGATTTCCAACAAACCTTTGACACACTCAAATGGTATCTCCTTTGCCCACTAGTTATTATTGCACCTAAGGAAAACTAGCCTTTCTACCTTTATATCTCTACAATAGACCATTCTCTAGGTACTATGATTATACATCAATATGATCACCATCGAGAACAAGTGGCTTACTACATAAGCTACACACTTATTGATTATGAAACTCGATATACCCATACCAGAAAGCTTTGTCTCATGTTGGTCTTTGTAGCTTCCAAGCTCCATCCTTACATCTTAAATCATAAAACCTACATCATCACCCATACCGATCCCCTTAAATACATGCATTCCAAGCCATATCACAACCAACGTGTGATAATTTTCCCCTTGATCATTCTAAATTCCTTCTGTCCACATTTCTTTACAAGACATACTTATGAATGATGAATTTTGTCAAGAATTTTTGGTTTAACTTGAGTTTCTTGATGAATTCCATCTCATAGCCATTAACCACCTCCAAATCTATCAATACTGTATCAAATGCACTTACAACAAAATTTTTAAGGAGTGATATTTCAATATCAAAGATCTCATCTTAAAGGAAAATCAACATGTGATGAATATGGAGAAAATCAAATGGGGTAAGTTTGCTCTTAATTGGCTTGGACCCTATATCACAACTCACAAGTGTGGCTCAAGAACTTATCGCTTGTCTTTTCTCAAAGGAAAGCTAGAACCTGAGCCTTTAAATGATTTTCATCTATGACCATTATTTTGTTAATCAAGTAATGCTTCACCTCATGTTTAACCTGAGCTCATCCCTTTAGCAACCTTATTACATTCATTTCCCTTCTTGTTAACCCTTATTCCTACACACTTAGTTAATCTATGAAGTTCTATGGTTTTTCCCTCAAAGTGGAAACCTCTAAGCCTCTATAGTCCTGTCCATGACTAAAGTCAAAAAAAAAATTGGGGTACATACACAAGTTATAATCTCTCTGGTCATGATTCTCAATGTAGACTACTCCCTTAAAGGATAGCTATATAACTTCTCCTTGATACTATAAATAGACTTCTCCCTCGAAGGACAACTATTAAAAAAAAAAAAAGCTTAGACCACTCCCTTGAAGGATGGCTAAGTCAAGTTTTTATTATCAAGGGAAATAATGACTAAAAAGATTCTCATATTGATCAGCTTCATATGACCTCAACACAAACAAAATCCCATTTTAGGCTTCCCTCATTGATTATCTTACACAAAAAAAAAACTTTAAGTCATGGACTTGCCTATAGTATCTTTCGGGTTACCCACAGAAGGGGTATACCATCCCCACTAAGAAAGTTATGCTACCCAAACACTCTCACTCCTTTTACCTTTTCCCCTCATAATTTTTCAAGGGACTTTGAAATCGCTTAACACAAGGTGAGTATGATGCTTTTCTAACAAACAAATAGTCAAATGATGCAAGACATGCAAGAGGCTCATACTCTTGAGCGTATTTATGTTGTGATTATGGTCTTTGTCAATACATGAGCATCATGCCTCTTTATTTCCCATCCCAATCACATGTTGATTTCTTTTCTGAGATTAAATCTCATAAAAAAGATTCAATCATCATCTCACCTTTCTACCAATTCTTCTTGATTCTTAGAGTTATGTGTTTAACACATATCCATCTCAAGCAAAGATACTCCAAACCATACTAAAACTAACAAACCATTACTCATGAGAAATCTACCACACATGCGACCATAGTTTCTCTAAACAATAATAAATAGAAAAAAATATCAATCCTATGCCATTTATTTTAATCATATACCATCACAAATATAGAAAAATGCTGAAATAAAATAACATACCCAACCCATTCCTTTTAAGTATACACCATCACAAATAAGGAAAACTGCTAAGATGAAGCTAACAAATTGACTATGCATATACCATCACACATATGGGAAATGCTATTCTAACTCAACTAACATGCTCAACATTAACATAACATAAACATCCACATTTTTATAGTAATATCAACATCATCACCATCACATAAACACAACTTAAAATAACAAACTCTCATATATATATATATATATATGCATTGAATATGAATGTACATCAATGGATAATGCATGTATCATCTCTCCCTCAAAATATACATCTCTCATCTTTGGTTTGTAGGTCAGTGTGTATACAACATATATAAGAACATCAATAACAAAATTTAGAACTCAGAATCCTCAAAGCTATAGTCATGGTCACGAAGAAGCAGTGTTATCAACACTCTCCACCTGTCTACATCTGCATGAGCTAGAAGCCATGGCACATGTCACTAATCTCTCTTACTATCTAAACTAAAAATACCTCTAAATCTATGGAAACTCCCTGATGGCCTTCTCATAGTATGTAATATCATCTAGAGCTATAATGTACCTATCTAGAGATATAGTCTATAGTGGACCCATCAAACCTACTATAGGTCCCTGTACTGGTCCCTATGGTGGAGGAGGAGGAGTAGCCTATCTTACTACTCTCAAACTATCCCTCTCTACTATAAATGTAGTAATATAGCCCTATAATGCCCTGACCTAGCTCTATAATTCCCTAACCTATCCTTATAATGTTGTAACCTACCCTATAAGACCAACACCTATGTTGTATCTTAGGCCTGTACTACTACATGTTGGGATTGTACCACTATATCTCAAGCTTGCATGACTACATTTCTCTCTCTCATCACTCCCTGTACATCTAGTGGTGGCCTCCTGACTTGAACTATAGGATGCAAACCTATCCACCATGCAAAATAAGCCATTGTGCATCTAGGATCTACCACACCCAGGCTTACTGGCAGCTCCTCAAAATTTGACCCATCTATCTCCTAGGGAAAGGTAAGGGTGCATCTATATCATCCCTCCTATATCGAGAAAAGGTAGGAGACACATCTTATAAAAATCCAAACTATCTCTTGACCTATGCCATGGGTATCATCTTTAGCTGTCCAACTCATCTCCCTCTGACCCATAATGTACTTTGTTGTAAATTGACAAGATGCTCTACCTATCCTCTAAATGTAGAGTATGTTAGGTAGGTCCTCTAAATAATATCTCTAGGAATTAATCCCTTTATCATATGCATATAATAATCAATGTCCTACACTATATCATCTACTCATGTTTGGGCCATACCATCTCTCCACCATCTAAACCCAACCCTAAAACCAGCTACAATCATGGTGGGTAACCCCAATGGTCATGTCACCATGATGTGCTCGTATGCCCAATAATGGAGTAAATGATCAACACATAAACTATACCATTGTATTAACCTCAACCCCCATAACTCTCTATATAACTATGCTAGAAAAGCTAGTCCCCATGC
Source organism: Torreya grandis (assembly GCA_037957365.1). Classification (NCBI taxonomy): domain Eukaryota; kingdom Viridiplantae; phylum Streptophyta; class Pinopsida; order Cupressales; family Taxaceae; genus Torreya; species Torreya grandis. Next base: position 2,231,340 of record JARHVA010000570.1, on the reverse strand, counting down.
ATACATGATTTTTTTGCTCAACCATTTATGACAATACACATGTCAATGCAATAGGAAATCTCCCACCATCTACATTTGGTAGTGCATATACTATAATCCATATCATCATCAGGATGCTCAACCGATCTTGCTCCTAATTGGTAGTGTACAATAACTCACATGCAAATCGCACTAAGTGATAGGTCACCTCACTAACATGTTCTCCAAACAATGTAACCATGTGAATATCATGTTCCTCTCTCAAACAAGAGATGATTTCCTCACCCTAGAGAAAAAATTATAATCCTTTATACATCCTCATGTGTCACTATTAACTCTTTGGCAGGTAAATGGAAGGTGTTGGTGGTGTGATCCCACTTCTCTATCAATGCTATCATCAAATGAACATCATGTGTAACCTGATAATATCATCACACCCCTCCTAACCCTATGGCTGCCATGTGCTCCCACTCATCTAGGGTAACATCCATCCTTATCTACATCAAAAATGTAGGTAGTTGATCTCATAATGTCAACTCTTACCTAGCTTGCATCTACACACATAAACCTCAAGTCACATACTTTCCAATATAAACCTTCACCCTTTTGTCTCTTCTCTCTTGGAGAACTACATTGGCCTGAGGCCCTCAATTGGGCTATGTAGGAAACTCTCAATTGACATGGGGTCTTTTGAGGTTAGTTTGGGCATATACCCACCTAACTATCTAATCTATTAACTCACCTAAACCCTAGGCCTCACTACCTATCTCTCCACCCTAGGCCCAACTACCTATCTCTAAACTTTAGGCCCCATGGCCCATTTCTTACACCCTTGACCCTATGACCTATCTTTTAAGCCCTAAGTCTCATGGCCTATTTCAACCTACCTTTTCTTAACCACTTTCCTTAACAAAATTTTAACCATACCTTATATCTTTTTCCCTATGCATTAGGAGAACTACATTGGCCTAAAGCCCTCAACTAGGCTATGCAAGTAGCACTCAGTCGACATAGGGTCTTTTGAGGCTAGCTAAACCATTGAGGCTAGTAGACTAACTCAATTAGGGATCCAAAATTGGCCTTTTATACCATTTTAAGATTTTAAAGGTCACCAACATCAATATTATATGCCAATATCAATGCTTGGTATCAGTCGACATTGGTGAACCCCATCGACATCAATGTTGGTGTCAACTAACATCATTCAACCTTGTTGACATTAAAAATTGGTTTAGCCCTAGGGTCAAATAAATTATCTCCCAACTTTGATTTTTTTCCTAAAAACTACCCCTAAAGCCCTCCTAAATTACCTAAACCTACCCTCACTCCATTTCCTAACCCTCTAATAGCATTTTTTCCCCCCAAACTTTAAATTTAGCCTAAAATAACAAATTAACAAACTTAAATTCAAATTCAAATCAAAGAGGATCTTACCTCATCTCTCCATCTCCTCCAGGATGGAATAGCTAACACTTGTGGTGGCATGCCTCTAGCTGGGTCCCCTCCTAGCTCTACCATCTCACCAACACCTAGAGCTCTTTTTATCCAATCAAATGTTACAAATGAGTTTTGGTAGGCCATCAAACTCCTTTTTATTAGGTTTGGTCACCCACTGACATTAGCAGTCTTGAACTAAGGTATCGATGTCATTAATAATTCCTATTAGCATTGGTGATATAACTGATGTTAGTACCCTTAAATTATAGTTTTCAAACCCAACCACCACACTTTGGACTATACCCTCAATTTTGGGAAACTTGAAGATCACGTATATCTCCTTGACTATGAAAACCAATGTTAGAGATCACATATATCCCCAACCATGAAAACAAACCTTAAAGATAACTTAAATCTCCACCCATGATGACTCTAACGAAAAATCATGAATATTTCCTTGACCATTGACCCCTTTGAACCAACCTTGTATTGCTTGTCTTGATAGCTTACGCTACCTTTCTATAGTTGGCTAATGTACATATGAATGTATATCATTTGTTTTTTTATCACAATCAAGCTAGTCCTATCACCTACAACCTTTTGTGTTTACTAGGAGCACTTCCTACCTTGGATACTTGGAACACATAGACCATTGGAGCTACAACTTTGATTGTTTTAACCTTATCAACTATCACTTACAAGCTATGATTTGGTTATTTCTATCCAAGTCCTCCTCACCTTTACCTGTTATTGATTATGTTGACTATAACTCATCTTAGTATACCTGCAAGCAGTGATACCATGCTCTCACTCAATATCTACCCACCCAATTAACTCCTTATCAAATTGTTACCTGATTCTAGATTCTCTTCCATTAGTTCCCATTTTGAGGAGGGATAACTCATCCAATACCTGGAGCATCCAACTCCTATTTTTGTCTTATAACTTGTTAGTACAAATTACAAGAAAAAAGGGGCAAATATAGACACCAAAATTATGTTACACATGTGTGTAACGCCCTATGTCGAAACCCCCCTTGAGACCCTTTTAATAATTAGCCTTCCTAACCCATGTTTTTACCCCACACATTTAATTAATTTAAAATATTTAATTAAGTCAATTAAAAACTACTTATGCCACCTTACCTAACCACCTCATGTTAAGACTAATTCTTACCCTCTAAGTCACCTCAAGACTTAGTCTCCTAATCCTAACTACCCATGACTTGTTCTCACCCCAAACATAAATTCCTAACTAACTACATCCTTTTTAACTTTGCATTTTCTATTTTTTCCTAACAGATACCACAATTTACATGAGAAAGAACAAAAATAGGCTAAAAATAGCTCTTTTACCTATTCTCATGCCACTGACGTTGGTCAACCCATGGCTGACATCGGTGGGATCACAAACATCAGTTACTTAAGCTAAATTCCAACCTAATGTTCAGGTCAATATAAATTAATTAAACTTAGTCATTCATATACAGGCTTTAACATTCAAATTTCTACATCCAAGCTTACCGTTACTCTATACAAATCAGTCCAGATTAGAAATTGATATAATGTATAGAGCTTGGATTCTTTTGAATTTGTAGCTTACGCTTATCTTTTTTTTCACCTATTTCTTCAACACATCTTACCAAAGACATTTATCTAACACTCATGGTTCATCTATTTTCACCAACTAAGTATATCTCTATGTTTGATATTTATTTTAAATAGTCATTTTATAATTACTTTACATTATACTATTTATCATTTTACAAACATCCTGACTCTCCCTATGGAGGAGTTGTAAAACTCATTTGCCTATTTCCCTCTACTTCAAACATACTAACCCTCTGTCTAGACCCACCTGAGTCTTACCCACTCCCTTATGACTCTTCCCAACCTCATAAAATTGACCACATCCACCTCTCAGCTCAGAAAAGTCTCTTTTAACCTCCTAAGAACCTATTTTCCCTACCAAAATTGGTCACATAACTGACATTGGTCATATAACCTTACTGAAATTGATAGCCTAACTGACATTGGTGACTATGTATTTCCACTAACCTCACTGAACCTACCCAAACAACCTGTAAAAACACAAACAATTCACATTACCTACACTGTGTCACTCTCTATTGCACTCAAATTACAAGAATGGTACAAACATCTCTCTCTTACTCTCTCTTTCATTTTGTTATTCATTACCAATTTTGTTTCAAAAAGTGGACTATCATCCCTAAGGAAGTTTGACACTTCCAGGAACAAGCGTGTAGCTTGGCAACCCACTCATATATCTGCTAACAAATATTTTTGGTGGTAGTGCTTTCTTATTTATAAGTAGTCCTCTCTTGCCAAAGAGGAGTGCTCAACATCATCTGGATATGGTATGAAACTAATATAGGTTCTCTCTAATCTCTAATCCCTACCCTTCATCTCTATTTCTCCTTAAACATCAAATAGATTCAAAATTTAGTAAAATAACCTACTTACCTCATCCAATACCTGGAGCATCCAACTCCTATTTTTGTTTTGTAACTTGTCAGAACAAATTACAAGATAAAAAAGGGAAAATGTAGACACCAAAATTATATTACACACATTTTAACTCCCTATATTGAAACCCTCCTTGAGCCCCTTTTAATAATTATCCTAACTACCCATGACTTGTTCTCACCCCAAACATAAATTCCTAACTAACTACATCCTTCTTAACTTTGCATTTATACCATTTCCTAATGGATACCACACTTAGCATGAGATAGAACAAAAAAATAGCTAAAAATAGCCCTTTTACCTATTCTCATGCCAGTGACATTGGTCAACCCATGATTGACATCGGTGGGATCATTGACATCAGTTACTTAAGCCAAATTCTAGCCTAATGTTCAGGTCAGTAAAAATAAAAAAACTCAACCATTCACATATAGGTTTTGGCATTCATCTTTCTACATATAGGCTTACCATTACTCTATAAAATTAGTCTAGATTAGGAAATGATATAATACACAGAGCTTGGATTCTTCTAAATTGATAGCACATGCTTGTCTTTGTGTTCACTTATTGCTTCAACATGCCTCACTATAGCCATCTATCTAGCACTCATAGTTCATCTATTTTCACTAGCTAAGTATATATCTGTATTTGGTAATTCCTTTAAACAATCATTTTACAATTACGTTAAATTATACTATTTATCATTTTACGAATGTCTTGACTCTCCTTATGGAGGAGTTGTAAAACTTCTTCACCTATTTCCCTTTGCTTCAAACATATCAACCCTTTGTCTAGACCCACTTGAGTCTTACCCACTCCCTTATGGCTCTTCCTAACCTCATAAACTTGAACACATCCACCTCCCAGCTCAGAACCCAACCACTCGTGCAATTTTTATCAGCTCAACATCATCATTTGCATTCAAAAATATAAATTCATGCTCATCAGGTTCATGTTGGAAAGGAATTCTTAGGCATGAGATATGTTTCTGGATAAGGCCACGAGAATTATAATCCCTATGTGGTGAAGATGTCAATGAGTAAAATTATCTAGATTTTATATCTTCCCCAAAATGCTTCCTATGGGTGTAGCACATCTAACCAAACATCAGGGAAGACCCATCAAACATAACCTTTTATTTTTTCTTCATGTCTTCATCTATGCTCCACCATAGCTGATAAGGTATTTATTTCTCCACTAAATTGTATGGGATATTTTTGGGGAGACATAATGGGGATACCTTATGTCCTACCACCATGATTATAGTATATTATGGGTACAACCAATAACCATCCCATGGCTAGAGTGTCTTCTTGATGCTTTATGATACTTGATTTAGGGGTTCTTTATGAATTGACTTCCATAGTTTAGGATAGACATTATCAACTATCCTAATGATATTACTCATAATTAAATAGATGTGGAGGAATGTATAAAAATCACATACCTAATTATCTATGTAGTCTTGGGGTAGGCTCCATAGTGATCCATTATGAATTTAAATGGTGGACATGACTACATCCAATAGATATGACATCATATAAAAATGGCCACCTATGGATATTTTATCTTTTTTGAATATTTATTCTTGGATCCTAGCACTGATTATTTTTTCCCAAGGTGAAAGTGACCTCTAAGTTCATCAATAAGTCCAACAATAAAACCCATTTTAGGTAGAGGAAGTGAATGCTAATGTAATTATAAAATTTATTTAGTAAGGTCATCCCAATGTGGATTCCCATCTTGAAATTGGTTATTATCATTAGATCCTTTGCCTTGAGGGTGACCACCTCTCCATGAGAAATCCATTTCCTTAAATTATTTTCTATTGTGCTTACTTTCTTCCATATTTCAATTTTTTATCCATAAAATGTGCCATCTATGATGAGTAGTCGCAAGTATCTTGGAAAGCATCCCCCAAGATGTAGATGACAACTGTCCTATGGTTCAAATGGTGTAGAAAGATTCCATTAACCTTCCTTATGGATAAAAAGTCCTAAATTAGGTTGATATAGGGCATCACTTTGGCATTGGTTTCTACAAAGTGTAATTTTTTGTACTTCAATGGTAGTAAGTCCATGATCAAATGCTTTTGCTCAGCCATTACATTTTCCTCATGTGAGTTGGCATCTAAATTTTACATTACATCCCACAGAGTTGTGTAATTTTTAAATTCATCATTGAACACTATTGATTTGAAGATAGTGTTTGTATATTCTATGGAGTCCATAATAGAGAAATTAGATGATGGAAATTCTCCTCTAAACACCTTATATGATGATGCCATTGTTAACCTATATGCTATCATAACTCTCATCTTCAATTCAACTAATTTCTCTCTTATTGGAAGTAGTTCACAATTAAACACAAATATTTAGGGATTCAAATTCTCTTTGGAGTGAAAATTTTCTTGAGTTCATTGGTAATCAATAGGTATGATGTCTCTTCAAAATTCACTGATATAGATTGAGTATAAGACTTTAATTCAAGTTTGCACATCATTAATGCCCAAAATCTCCAAGTTTATTTTAATAATTTAATTAAAACTTTTCCACTTAATTTTGTGGATATGCCACATATAATTTATATACATTTAGATAAATGTCATGTTATAACTTTGGACATGTGTCACCCTGTCGTTAATTCTATGAAAAATTAGGTGTGTCATATGGTATGCCTTTGGAAATTAGGTGTCATAACTTTTGTTGAGACTAGGCTACATAATTCTCATGATGCTTCAAGTACATGAAACATAAAGACAAAGGCTATAGATTAAAAAAATTGAAAATAAAAATTCCAAACATACCTCGTGAACAAAATTTTTGAAGACCAAATCTTGTGAAAAAAAGTTCTAAAGACCTAAAAGTTGCATTTAAAAAAAATTGAAATGCCAAAATACATGAAGTTTAAACTCATGAAAGCCAAAAAATATGATAAACACATGTTCTATGAACATTTCTCATGAATACCAAAAATATGTTAAGAATAAAACTACCAAAGTATGTGACTTATAAAAACCAAAAGTTGCGAACACGTCCTGTGAAGATAAAGTTTCTGAATAAAGTTTCCAAATAATAGTTGTGAAGACAAAGTTTCTAAAGAGAAAAACTTTCCAATTATCAAAATATGTGGAATGCATAACTTGCAAAGTGAAAAATACATGAAGTTTAAAACTTAAGATTTTAGTTTTTTAGTTCATATACATATACAAAAAATCATATATATACAAAACTCTCTATGACCATTAATATGTTAGTTTGAATAAATACTATAGTAAAAGCCTGGATAATGAGGGAATTCCAATTGTATTTATACACGATCAACACACAATGAAAATCATCCACGTGTATACTAATAACTTTTAAATTTTTTGAACTTAATTAGGTTCACATACAAATGTCAATGAAAAAATATTTTCAAAATAGAACTAGGATTTTTAGACTATATTGGGTCCTTATTCAAAAAACTTAAGAATGGGGTGTGTTAATTAAAATAAAGGTTTTGAATAAAAATAATCACATAGTGGTATTTGCAAGTGATTGCAAGCTCCCACACCAGATATAGGCTCTATGGATGAAGACATAGAGATCCCAAAAACCCTAATTTATTAGTTATAAATGGATAAGAACACTATAAGAATGGATAGGAGTACCACCTCTCTAGTGTCTATCCTAGGTCACTATTGTACAGTACCTTGATCTAGTGATATATTCCTGATTTGAGTCAGTACATGGTCACACTCAACAAGTATCAGCCTCTGATTCCTCTTGAAACATTATTTCATAGCTAAGTCTTTGTTATCTATTTTAATTTTTTATTCTTAATAAGTTTTCATAATTACATAGTTTCAAATCAGTAAGTTCTTGGTATTGATATATTATTCCATTTTATTTTGAATAATAAATTATCATCTAGAGTTTTCATAATCCCAAATTTGATAAAACATATTAGTGAACCCACATCTTGTTGAACATTGCTTCAAAACACTAGCTTAAGGTTTATTTCTATTTTCCCCTTTCATTAGGGTCCTAAATATCAATTTTCATAATTTTCAAATTAGTCATTCCTTTGTTTGCAAACCCTAGATTTACATTAGGATTTCCTTATAAAATTTTGTCCTCTTGGGGTTTCAAGTTAAATGTTTATTTCCTAATCATGTTGGAGTGTGTGTTAGCATTCATATGTATCTCTTTTCATGTTATCATTTTAATATTTGTAAAATTTAAAATGGTTGACAAATAATATCGTCATCCTAACCCTCAAGGTTGTGATAACTACTTTTCTTCTAATTAGATCTATGCTATCACTATCCCAAAATGTAATGTATCTCATCCTATATTACCAAATGTAGGTAATCAACCTATCCTTTCTCAACCCCTCCACATCCCATCTCATCTTGATGGTCTATGTATGCATGTTCAATCCAAAAAACCCAGGGGTTTTGCTTTTGAATCTCTCAAGGATCAAATCTAAATTATGGGAAAGCTAATTAAATAATTACAAAAAAAGTATCAAAATTTTAGTGAAAATATCACATCATTGAAAAATCATCACATATACAAATAATCTAGATTATGATAGTGTTAATCATGTATTTGCATCTTCATCTAGAAATGTTTTACCTAACTAGATTTCATATCAAAATGGGAAGCTATAGTAGAATACATCTACAGTAAGTGATTAAAAAATTATGAAAACAAATAATAAGAGTTCAAGTGATATTATCAAATAAATTATTACAAACACATCAATCAAACTACCTCCTCTACATCCTCTAATGAGATCAAAATATTATTTTGCATATCACATCATGCATGGGCATCATATAGATCATTTTTTGGATTTGAAAAATAAAATACAAAATATAGTTGATAGTAGTGATACTATCATTAATACATCACTTGAGCAACCCATAAACCTTATGAGTGCATCTCCTAAAGCACAAGTGATAAAATCATATTTAGTACAAAAATGGATACCAAAGGACAATATAGAGTAAAAAAAGACTCAAAAGGAATGATTAGAAAAATAAAAGATTAAAAAAGATAAGTTAGAAAAATCAAGATTATAAAAGGCACAAGATGAAAAGGAACAATTGCACAAGGAATTTATCATAAAGGTAATGTTACAAAAAAGAGTAAGCACATAAGTTATAAAATCAAAATCAAGTCAAAAAAAGCTTTCTTAAAAGATTGTTTATAAAAAAATAAAGTCAAAAGCATGAAATACCTATAAAAGATACAATTTTAAATGTGGTAAAAAATGGGACAACTACAAGCCTTTCCTCATATCAAGACCCTTTCACTATCACTACTCATATAGATGAGAATAATTTACATATCTCAAGGTTAATGAATATGTAATCATATAAAATACAAAATTGGATGACTTAGGCATGGATAATAGCACCCAACCTATAGGTCCTCTTTCTTGCTCACTCAACCCTTCTTAGCTAGACTTTCACTAATTCCTAATAACCCATATCTTCTCAAACTTAGATTTTTGAGACCAAGCAACCCTCTCAAAACTAGATCCATCCCCATAGTTCTCATCCTCCTAGGACAATAGTGCCCAATTTGGACATGAGTACCAGAACTCAGGGGTGTCCCATTTTTGGTGCTATTGTCCAAGTTAACTTAGCCTCAAATGGTTAGATTTTCTTGAATCCTTATCTTTTACCCTGTTAGCCTAATGCAAGCTCATCTAACCCATGATCATCAATTTCCATATAAAATGCCATTCAATGTCCATTTATAAGGGTTGACACTCATTTTCAAGAGAGTCACAAAAATACAAGCAAGTACACTCAAGCACTCTTCCCTATTCTTTGCACATAGCTTTCTAACACTATTTCAAGCTTATTTAAATCATTGCAACAATCCCTAGCCAGTTGAAGCACATATAATTTTGCATACTGATTGCATTGATCATACACAAATTAAACCAATCACTTCAATAAGAGAACTACATTAACTTGATCCTCTTTAGAGTATTGGTATGTAGGTAGCATGCCCACACATGGGGTGCGAAGCGCGTCTAGTGTATCCTTTACACACTAACCCCTTTTCCATTTTCCAAAGTTTCCTCAAATTGCATAAAATACATAGGCACATGAAGAATCAAATATACAGGGAGTCCTATCGATAGTTAGGACCTAAAATTTGGTACGTAGGGTTATACTAAGTAGGTGAATAAAACCCAAAAAAAATTTAGCCTCAAGATAATAACACCAGGGAGGAATATAGCACCAAAAATAGGGGTGTACAATTTTTATCACTCCTATATAATCATAAAATGAAGTTTAGGGACCTATTTTTGAATGTTTCCTAGTCTTACTCCTCCAATATCAGACCTTGTCTCAGTCCAGATCAGCCAAAATAAGCTAAGTTCTAATTTATATCACTCCCTATTATTTTTAGAAAAGGTAAAAATAATATTCATTTACATAAATTAGTAGGTTTATTAAAGCACCTTTATTTACTAATTTACATTTTTCAACCCCTTTATTATTTAGGAATATAACTCCAATATTTATAACTTAATAAAACATTTGGTGAACCCGACTTACTTCAAATTTTTGCACAAAACCCTAAAAACCCTAGGGTTAATTATTTTTAATTTTTTTCAATATTTTCCTTATTTTTTATAAATTTAAAAATAAAAATTTAAAAATTATTTTAAATATTTTCAATAAATTAACCAAAACCCTAGTTTGCACATACTAGGTCCTATTTGCATACAAATACTTTCAAACCACTAGGAAAAATATATTTCTAATTTTAGAAATATTTTTAGATTTTTACTAAAATTTTTAAGCTCAATTATATAAATTCATAACAAAATTTTAAAATTATTATACTAATTTTGAAAAAAATTATTTTCAACCCCTAGTTGCATCAAATACATTCCCAGTTATTTTCCAAGAATTTTCCAATCATTTTATGCATTTTAGTTGAATATCTAAATCAAAAAATCAAATTTCTAATTCAAAAGATCATAATATTTTGTAAAGATTATTTCTAAAAAATCCCAAGTTACATGTACTAGCTCCTTTTTACTTGTTGAGGTATCACCTTATATCCATAGTCAAATTGCAAAAATGATGCTCATTTATTTACAAACTTTACTTACATTTATTAAAAATAATAAGGAAACCATAATGGGCCCTATCATGTACATGAATGATAAAGTCTATCATATGTTAGTACAAATCTTCATCCTTTGCATTTCATGCTTATGTTTCGCAATAAGGGATGATATTACAAAATTCATTGCTAAACTTGTACAAGATTTCAATATTTCTTTTGCATATTCTCTATCTCTCATATGGAAATAATTTCAATATTATCATGCTAAACACAATGCAAATGTTATAATACATGTCAAATATTTATGCATTATTGCACAAATCCATGCTCTCTATCCTTTTCTCTCTATATCTCATAGGAAAAAATATACAAGTTTATCATGATAAACACATTATAAATGTCATAGCACATGTCATAATTTCTTATGCATACATGCACAAATTCATAATTTCTATCCCTTGTTTTCTATCTTTCATGTGGACTATTCTCTATAATCACATTGTTATATAATTTGTACTTCCACTTATTTGCATTTTAGCCTATATGCATAGTTTCTACCTAGATGTATATGCCTCTTTGGGTAATCTTGTTTCAATATCATATTTTATGTAGAGGAAAGAAATCCCTTCTCCTCTCCTTTAAGAGGGTGATAACTACTTTTCCTCTAACTAGGTCGATGCTATCACCCTTCTAAAAGGTGAGGTAGCCTCTAATATTGTTCTTAATGCATACACTTAGCCTACAACTTTTTCAAAACCTATTCAACACATGTGCTTACACGTCCAATAAAAAACAACTAAGGTTTGCACTTGTGAGACTCTAAGGAATATAATCACCAGCATGAGCAAGTTGTTTTCAAATTTACAATTGTAGAATCAACTATTACATGAAAAGATCATAACATTGGATAATCAGATTACAATATAAAAGCTTCAAGGGTACCCTAGTGCCAATCATGTATATGCACCTTCACCTACTCAATTGGTTGCAATCAATGTTACATATCAAAACAACAAATCATAACAAAGTAACTCTATAACTAGTGATTCAAAAAGCATTCAAAGATAAAATAAGAGTTCAAGTGAGATACTAAGAGAAATGATTAAATTTAACTTGATCAAACTACCTCCTCTACATCTAATGAGAAAATATATATATTATTATGCATATCATAGAATGCATGGGCATCACATAGATACATGTTTCACATTGACAAAGCATATACAATAGATAATTTTAATGAGGACCTTATATAAGGTAAGTCAGTCAAACAATCCACAACAACATAGGAACACATTCAAAAAAGGTCAAATTTAAAAATAGTACAAAAGTAGTTACCAACGTAGAACTCAAAATAACAAAAAGATCAATGAAAAAAATTAGAGAAACAAACAGTACCATAAGCACATGTCAAGCATGAAAAATATACAAATCTACCTCTCCAAAATGAGACTCAACTTTCAAAGCAATATGGGTTTGGTCAAAGACATCTACAAAAATTTGATTATCAAGGTCAAGGGTTGGGAAAGCATGCTCAAGGCATTACTACTCCTATTCTAGCAGATGATAATGTTTGTCACTAGGGTTTGGAATTTATTGAATATCTTAAGGAAAATCATTCACAAACATAATTTATCAAAGGAAAAAGATCTAGATATAACAACAGTCAACACTAGCATTCCATTGATTCAAAATCAATATGAAAATGATGAGTAGAATAATGCAGGTTAATATGATTTTCAAGATATCGATGATGAATCTAAATATACAAAGTCATATTCTCAACCTTTTAATCGTTCTTCACAATCATGCATGATTCCATTATTCTATACAAGACACCATGATAGGGGGTCTCATATGAGACTCATCGATTCGTATCATTTATTTTCAACATTGATTGTACGTAAACTCTCCTGCTTAATTATACATAACTCAAATATTTTCAAAAATACAAAAACAATATAAAATTCTAAAATACAAAAAAATTTAAATATATCAAAAAATACCAAAAACATTTCAATTGTATGCATAATCCATGCTTTACATTACTAATATCATGCTAGAAATTACATTTGTTGTTTCATGTTATTGTATGTCAATTTATCTACATTACCATACTTTACTTAATCTCTTTTGAGTGTGTCTACTGACATCCAACTACTTGATTGCTTTCTTCTACCCATAGAGGGGACATTCTTACTTCTACATTTGAGACATGCATTGTTATACACACCCATTGGGGGCATCTTCTACATGACTACACTATCCAGGTTATGTCATTTCTACACCACACACTCTGAGTTATCATGTTGATGTAAATTACTTTATAGCATACATAAAATACCATATCGACATGTTACTAGTAACTAACACTTGTGTATCTCTTAACATATACCTAGTTTTGTACTATACATGTTTTTAATACTTTCACAATTACTCTGATTAGTTAGATGTGTTTGTGTCTTCCAGTTCTTACATGATTTCTCTACTTGCTTAGCATAGCTTGTATGATTGAATTTCTAGATCTTATTTTTCTTCTATTTGTGCCATAGGACATTTGCCAATGTCCTTTATTTGTACTCCTCTATGTGCTTGTGGCCTATGTGTTAACTTTTTTTATTTCAATTATATGTGTATATGACATTTGAACATGATTTCCATGTTTGTTTCTAGTTTGAGTGACATGTGCCAATGTCCCTTGTTTGCATGCCCCTTGACCCATCTAGTATGTTTATTGCTTCTTGCTTGTTGCATGTCAAATGTGTACAATGCCATGATTCATATCATGCATTTTCTTTGATTTCTTAGATGCCATGATGGACATCATATTCCACCCCTCCAACTAAAAAAATAATAATTAACATTTCTAGTTCTAGTGTGGTACTTTGCACATGCTTTTACATTGTTATATCTATCTAGGCATACCCCTGTTGATCTAACAATATCTTGGTACAAACATTTTCTATATCTTGAAACACATTGTCAAATATCAAATGCTATATCATATATATATTTAGATTAACACACTTGTAGGACTCTTTTCTTTTGAGGGCAGTCATACAGGTTTATCATTTCTAACCTTATAAGAGGGGGAATAAAATAGGGGATTTTTCATAGAGATAAAACTCTTAACAATTGAAATAGTAGCATTCAAAATAGTCATCATAAAATCTAGAGGTCAAACCAGTCAAACCAAAGCAAAAAAATAGGATTAGTCTTAGATTAGAGTCAGTTTTCACACCAAACAATAACACCAAAAATAGGGGTGTCCATAGTTTAGTGCTCTTTTCCAGGCATAAAAACACTTAGGGTTTCTAGAAACAGGTAAAAATTTTAGTTTAGGGATAGTTTTTACACTTCCAGATCCTTTAGATTGAACAATTTCATCATAGTTTTCTTAGATATAGGGGGTTATCATGCACAACATGATGGTTCTTATTTTCAATTTAGATTTGGAAGTTGGCATAAATTGTAGATCAAAATCCTTATTCTAGACATCAATGATTAGGGGAAACACATTGATCTTATTTTTTTCTAAGTTCAGTTTATTTTAGGAATTCTCAATAGTTACGTGCCTTACTCCATCTACAAGTGGTTGGCATCACATTCAAGTTAAAATTACATACAATTTTAGCTTTTTGAGTACCAAATTTCTTGAGTTGGCTTTCATATAAACCTATTACATCAGTTTTAGAGTGGCTTTCATACAAGACTTATCTTCATCTTTTGAAATGGCCAAGAGTGGCCTAGTTTCTAACACACATTCAGTTATCCACGCCATAGTGTCATATTTATAGCACATTTATGGGATCCATGAGCCATCTCATATGACATATATTATATAATAGTATCACTTCATAACTTCACTTCATGGGGAAATGATGGAGCCAAAGGACCAACCTTTATATTCTTGAGCCACCTATTCAGAGGGATTGGACACATAGTCCAGACATCGGTTAACACATGTATGATTAATTAAATTCACTTTGTTGGTGATGATGGATCTAAAGAGATGACCTTTGCATTCTTAAGCTATATTTTAGGGAATTGAGCACTCATCTCCATTTATGATATTACTTTTGATTCAACACATACTCAACATAATCTAGCATCACAATAGGTTTTGTATTGGTTTGTGTACCTAGTAAGGTGTATTCATTCCTCTCTCTTCTTTTGCTCAACTTTTATACATTATTATTTTAGATATATAATATCTAGTAAGAACTGATATACTTCATGTTTTTGTTTGTAGATTCACACATCACAATGTGCTCTCTCTATGCACATCCAACATCACACAACTTTATGAGCTTTTCCCTTATAGGTAAGTTCAGTTATGCTTTCTATTTTTCCTTTATCTTAGTATTTTGATTTGTTGCATCAATAGAATAATGGGGGGGGGGGGGGGAGCAAATGTAATCATATAAAATTTGAAATTGGATGACTTAGGCATGGATAATAGAACCTAACCTATAAGTCCTCTTTCTTGCTCACTCAACCGTTCTCGATTATACTTTCACTGATTCCTATTCACCCATAGCTTCTCAAGCTTAGATTTTTGAGACCTATAAAACCCTCTCAAACCTAGATACATCCCATAGGTCTGATATTCCTATGATAATAGCACCCAATTTGGATAAGAGCACCAAAACTCAAGGGTGTCCTATTTTTGGCACTAATGTCCAAATTCACTTTAGCCTCAAATGGTCATATTTTACTAAATCCTTATCTTTTCCCCTGTAGGCCTAATTCAAGCTCATCTAACCCATGATCATCAATTTCCCTATAAAAGGCCATTCAATTTACATTTAGAAGGGTTGGCACTCATTTTCAAAAGAGATGTAATAATACAAGTAAGTACACTCAAGCACTCTTCTCTATTCTTTGCACACAACCTTCCAACACTATTTCAAGATTATTTAAGTAATTTCACCAGTACCTAGCTAGTTAAAGCATATCCAATTTCACATTCTAGTTGCATTGATCATACACAAATTGCACCAAGCACTTTAATGGGAGAACTACATTAGCTTGATCCCTCTTCAGAGTATTGGTATGTAGGTAGCATTCCCACACACAGGGTGTGAAGTGAATCCATCATATCCTTTACATACTAACCCCTTTTCCCATTTTCTAAAGTTTCCTTCAATTGCATAAAAGGCACAAGCACATGAAGAATCAGATCTATAGGGAGTTCTATCAATAATTAAGACCTGAAATTTGGTACGTAGGGTCATATTGAGTAGGCAAAAAAAACCCAGAAAAAATTTAGACTCAAGAAAATAGTGCCAGAGAGGACTATAGCACCAAAAATAGGGGTGTCTAGTTTTTTATGCTCTTATCCAATCAAAAAATGAAGTTTAGAGACCTATTTCTGATTGTTTCCCAGTCTTGCTCCTCCATATCAGACCTTGTCTTAGTTTAGATTAGCTGGAATAAGCTAAGTTTTAATTTTTCTCACTCCATATTATATTTAGAAAAGGCAAACACACTATTCATTTATAAAAATTAGTAGGTTGATTAAAGCACTCTTATTTACTGATTTACATTGCTTAGCCCATTTATTACTTAGGAATATAACTCTAATATTCATAAATTAATAAAATAGAATATCAAGAAATCAAATTTTTTCTATATCATTCTTACATCTCTTAGAAATAAGCATCAACATTAGGATAAAACTAGTACATCTAAAACATGTATGGGAACAATCAAGTTAAAAGTTTATTCTGATTCAAAAGAGTATTATCTTACTTATCATGTTATTTCCAAATCAAATGCCTACAATGTTGTGTTTGGAGGATCATGGTTAAAATTAACAAGAGAAATGATTGATAAAAATAATGGTTGCATATCATTTGATTCTAAAAGCAAGGTCACATCTTTTTCCAAATAAGGAACATATCTAGAGATAAAACATACAAAAGAAATCATACTTGTTGCTAGAGTACATACATATGCAAGTAATGGCATATCATTAGAGGCACATGACATAATACATATTGCAAAAAAGAAATAATAAAGGTCAATATCATAGTATGGAAAAATTACTTATTCAAACTAAGATACAACAAAAACCAAGAGTGGAATTTCACAAGTTCTAAATCTAGATGATGATGATTATAACAATCTAGATTGGTATGATCCTAATGATATTGATTATGAAAAATATGAATATGTAAATGACATAGATTCTATATAGGATCGTTCCCTTCACGAGATGTTGGGATTATAGTACCATCATTATACATAGATCATTCCTTATCAAATATATAAATTTGCTTATCATGTTATATATGCACAAAAATAGTAAAATATTTTAGAAAATAACAAAATAAGGACCTATACATTCTTATATATACTTTTACATACATCAGTTCAGCTATGCATAGTATTTCATACTTGTTTTAGTTATTTTTATATCATACATGCTTCACAAGCATACATTCATGATTACATATTACATAGAATAATAATTCTAGATTAAGTTGTAGGTACTTTGAATCTTACACACTTGTAAACTACATTTAGAGAGGAGCATTATGGTGGATAGGAGTGCACTTCTCTAGTTCCCCTCACCTTGATGTTGTCCCAATTAGCTCAGATTACCATCACTTAGTTCCAAAACACACATAGGCTTCCTATAACATGTACATTCATCATCTAACTCACTGGGGGCATGTTATACACATGTTATATAATTATTTAACCACCTATACAATTATTTCCTTATCTAGCATTACATATTTTGATATTTTCCAATCTTTAACATTGTGATATACTACTATTTATATCACTTTTTGAATATAATTAGGTTACATTTTATATCTTGTTGATCAAATTACATAATCATTCATGCTTTTCATATTACTTGCATAGTTTCATCTCTTATATACATTCTCTCTTTGCTTTAATTACATTTCAATATGTCATTTACAAGTGGATTTAAGCCTTCATGTTTATAATTCTATGCATACAAAGACATTTGAACAATCCTTGTGTGTGGATTTTATGGGTGCAAACATTTGAACATATCCTTCTATGTGGCTCTAAGCCTTCATCACTTGTTTATTAGTGTGTGATGACATTTAAACATGTCCTTGTATGTGTTTCTATTCAAGTGTGTGACATTTTAACATGTCCCTTGTATGTGGCCCCTTGGCCTTTTATTGTTTATTTTGTGTGATTTACATGTACTTGTTTCCAAGCAAGTTTTCACTTTTCACATTCAAAAGGAAATGAGAAACTAAAAGAAATGGTCTAGGGCTTGTACGTACCTAGATATAGTTTTGCGCACCAAATTCAGACGATAGCAAGAACTCCTCTTTGGTTGTGGAGGATGACACCTATAGAAGAAAGAGACTAAAACAAAGAAGGTGTTAGATGAGGAGATGGTGGGTTGCCAAGCAAAAGCTTGATCCCAAAAGTGCAAAGACTTCTTTGAGGGATGTCAACCCACTGATTGATAATAATAATGTCTGATAAAAGGCAGAATGATAAAAGACTAAAATGATTAAAAACTAAAATAGAAATAGAAGCAAATGCTTACCTGAATGCTCCTGTCGGTCTGGTCACAATCACTGATGTCAGTTAGTCTGTCGACGTCGATTAGTCTACCGACGTCGATGGAGGAAATGGTTGATGTCGGTTAGGACAATGGTCTGAGACGGGGTCTGGGTGAGTTTTTGGACTGTGGACGGGTCTGAGAAGGGGTTTGGGAGTCTGTGAATGGGTCTGAGAAGGGGTCTGGGTCTGTGTAGACACTGCAAATGTGTCTGCACCTTGGTTTTCCCCCTTGTCCACCTCAAACCCCTATCCTAACCCTTGGCCTCCATTTGATTAAAATAACTTAAATATTTTAATCAAGTGGCCCCCTTTCCACCCTACCCTTGCCACCTTGGATCCTCCCTTGAATCCCTCCACCTTCCCCCTAGCATTTATTAGGCCAAATCTCTTCATTATCTCCCCCCACGTCCATTTTGGCATCCTCGTGACCGTTCTTCCCATAACCCCTCGCCCGGCGGCGTGCAAGAATGGGCAAAGGCTCTAGATCAGGATTTTCTTCTTGCAACAAGTCTTCCGTGGCTCCAACAACAGCTCCTCCTTTCTTCAGTCAGCAAGCCAAAGGCTGCAAAGCCTTCTCAGGTCCTATCCTCTGTGTCTCTTCCTCTTCCCTGTCCCTCTTTTAATCCAACCCCAGACAACTTCCCCATCCCCCTGTCAACAAAGACCTTGCATAAGGCACCCAACTAGAACCAGACCACTCCCCAGTCCATCCAAATTTGTCCCCAAACTCAGTCTCAGACCCGTCCACAGTCCAAAAACCAACTCAGACCCGACTACAGGCCACAACCCCGACCGACGCCGGTCACTTCCCCAACCGACGTCAGCAGGATAGCCGACGCCGGCAGATCAGCTAACCGACGTCGGCAACATTTCTGACCTCGACGACTGTCTTCAGCCCTACAACTCCTTCAGGTAATCATTTTGGTCTTTTCTTTCCTTTCTAATTTCTTTGTCACTTCTGTATTCTGGCATTCTGTCTTTTTATCAGTCACTTATCTTATCAAAACAGTGGGTTGACCTCCCTTAAGGAAGTTTTTACACTTCCAGGAACAAGCTTTTGCTTGGCAACCCACCGCCTATCCATCTAACATTTTCTTGTCCAAGTTTCCTTTTTTTCTTGCAGGTGTCATTCCTCCATAGCCAAAGAGGAGTGCCCACAAGCGTATGGATTTACGGTGCACAATCTTCATCCAGGTACTTCCCAAGCCTTGTCCATTCTTTTTTAGTTTATTCTCTCTTTATGATCTGAAAAGCGAATTTTGAGTAGAAACATCTCTGGCACGCCCGGTGAGACACTAGGTTCCTCCTGGGTTCCTTTTTCTTCTTCATTCATTTAGGAGCATTAGGTTCTTACCTTTTCTCCTCCTTTTCTTCTCAATGACACTATAAGCAGGACTAAAACGAATCTTTCTTCCTTGCATTTCTAGACTAGTCTAAACATCATACTCTCAACCCTTTTTCAAACTTGTCTTCATAACAAACATCACATTTCGACTTGGGCATTAAAACGTATTGCACTTTCATTTCTGCTTGTGCTTGCATTAGTCCACATCTAGTAACTTAATCCGCATATTGAATAAATCGTAGACACTTGATGTTACACTACCAGACCACATGCACTAAAACGAACATAAAACTTACCTGAGACAAGGCCCGACTGGGATTTCATCCCCCAGCGGATACCTTACCCATCCCGGTCACCCTACTTGGATTTCATCACCAAGGGGGAAGCCCACTCCGTTCTCTGGCGGAGTCTAAACTCTAGGCGAGGTATATCTTGGCTAAGCGAGACCAGCTAACCACTGGAATCGTGAAGTGAGGGGAGCTTGCTCCTTAGCACCAGGCCACGTACCAGACCCTAACACAGATCTTTGAGCACCTAAAACAACACCTAAAACCATCTTTAGACCGCCTTCTTCTAGGACCCATTTTTCAGCCAATCTCCCTAAACATTCATCTAAGGCATAAGCCACGATTTCTAAGGTTAATTCCTAGGATTTATCGCTTAGGCTTGTCTGTATCTTTCTGTTTTCCTCTTCTCATCTGTTTGTTTGAGTGTGTGAGGACGCTTTCTTCTTTGTTTTTCCAAGAACCTTTTGGTTCTCTGGAAAACACAGTCACCGGCATCGGTTCTGCTACCGACGTCAGCTTCATCTGTTACCGGCATCGGTTATCTGACCGACGTCGGCCATATTTCTTACCGACATCAGTTTTTCAACCGACGTCGGTCTCTGTCACTGTCCTTTTTTTTAAAAAATAGCAGCCTGAAACCTGTCCCTTCTCTGTCAAAGACTCCATCCTGGTCTTCTGAAACTGAGCAACACAGTTCCTGAGACTTGAACCTTCTTTGCCTTGCATGGTTTTGACTCGTAGCCAAGCCAAGGCTCTTGTCGACCACGCTAGCCGTCAACCACTTCCGTCCACCCCATCCGTGACCAAGCCTACAATGGAGTTCAACTCGGAGACCGAAAGAACTCCTGACCGTCCAACCCCGCCGTAGACTCCCATTGTCCAAGAAGGGGACCAAGACTTCGAGCGATTCTTGGACCTCAACGTCAAGGCCTTGCAACACTATCTCGCGCATAGCTGAATGCGAGACTCCTTGGGCAATCCAATCTACGGAATGCCAACCTCCCTTGTCGCAACTATGGCTATATCGACAGCATCCATAGTTTAACCTTTAGACACTCAAGCCATCGCTTTGACCATCGACCAGACTTTGACCAATCCTCCAGGTGTGGCCTCTCCCTCTATCATTGGGCCCACTTCCACCGGGGTTCCGGCCCCCTGTCAACCTCAACCTGCTCAACCGCTATCCACTCCTTTTCAAAACCTCATCGTCTCTATTCCGCCTACCCTGGCCCCTATCAACACCAGGGTGGCTTCTTATCCCTTGGCCCCTATTACCACAGTCCAACCTCTCGTGGCAACAACGGGCCCAGCTATGTCTTCTACCCAACCACCTTTAGCCTCCACCTCTGCCCCTGTGATTAGTCATCCGTACATTCTACAACCGACTATGTCGCACACCTCCTCTAACCTCTTCCAAGCGCCCTACAACTTAGGGGGCGCGCAACCCGTCAATCCGTCGGTAGACATCATCAAAATGCTGATGGACAAGATGACCAGTCTTGAGACCTCTGTTTCTGGCTCGCGCAACACTCTTTCATACGAGCAAATCTGCAACGAACCCATTCATCCTTCTGTCCCAATCAGATCATATCCTAGCTAGTGGGAGCTTCCGAAGTTTTCTTGCTTTTAAAACAAGGAAGACCCACAACAACACTTGCGGGCATTCAGACATGCCTGCTACCTCATTGGCCATGACGATGCGTTACTCTTACGCACGTTTCCTATGTCTCTCTCGGGTGTTGCACTTGACTGGTACAACTCCCTTCCTAGCCATTCTCTCTTCTCATTCACACAATTGGCTCAGCTCTTCCTCGATCACTTTTCCATCAACATAACCAAGAAGGTCTCAATCACGGACCTCTATTCTATTTGGCAGTTCGAGGACGAGTCCATAGCTGACTTCGTTGCTCAATGGAGAGGCCTTATCAACCAACTCTCCTTTTCCTTACCCCAAGCCGAGCTTATTGAACTCTTTTCTCAAGCCTGTGCCTGACATATCTCTTCCACCCTGAGGGTTCAAACCTTCCGCACTTTTGACGAGGCCTTCACGATGGCCCGCAAACTTGAGTTACGTGCCATCGAGGAGAATAAAGTCAAGTTGCGGAGCAAGAACCCCAGCTCTAAGACCAATGACTCTTCTTCTGCTAAGCCATCATCATCCAATTCTAAATCCAAGGCTTTAGCTAATGCTGTGGTTGTCAGACCTTCATCTTCTTTAACCAATCAGCCTGAGCCATCTACATCTCAGAGCGCTACTCAGTAATTCCAGCAAAGATACATGCAACGACGATATACTCCTCTTGGAGAATCATATGCGTCTGTGCTGGAAAAGCTTCCTAAACAGGGAGTCCTCAATCTCCCTCAAGCCCGACCTCCTCCGCAATTTGATCCCTCACACGCCATCCCCGCGTGGTATAGGGAGCAAGACTTCTGCAGCTTCCACCGTGTTAAGGGCCATGACACGGAAAACTGCAAGACCTTTAAGAACATAATACAAGACATGCTTGAAAAGGGGGATCTCATCTTAGACAATCCAAATGCACCCCCTAATCAGGCCATCGACATCTTCAAACAACCTTTCCCCAATCATCTGCCAACTCAGAACAATGTCCAGACCTTAATTGACGACAATCATGAGCACAATATTCGAACAGTCAATACGGTCTCTCCTTTCATCCCCAATCAACCTCAAGAGGTTAGTCCATCAATCAGTCCGTCACATGTGGACGAGCCTCTCTCCCTGGCTAGTTCTCCATTGACCTCTCTCATCTTGGAGGACGCCTCGGCCTTACCAGCACCACCGGTCTCGCCATCCTCCTTTCTGCGGCCTATGGAGGACCTGACCCTTCCTACTCCTCAGCCGCAAGTGGAGGGCACCGTCATCCCTGCCCTTTACCCGCTGGAGGAGCCTCACTCCCCGGTCTCTTCTCCACCCGGGGAAGACCCGGTCTCCCCTTCGTCTTCATCTAAATCTGTCATGACTTCACCACACCATGCGTCTAAGACCACTACACCCATCTCGTCTTCAACCTCGCAACCATCAACATCTTCCTCTCAGCCATTTTCCCAGTTAGTGGAGAAGATCTAACTTCTCCCTTCGAGGAAAGTGATGCCTCAAGTGTTGTGGGAGCATCTTAAAGCCCTTCAACATACCCGCGCCCTCTCATCACATGCCGCTAATCCTCCTGAGACAAAATCTCGTCAGACTCTTGACAAAGACCAGACTCTCAAACCTCGACCAAACCCGTCCAAACCAAAGCCTGCATCTATCTCGTCTAAACCCATCAAGTCATTTGGCGTTCATCCTATCTCCACCCTCACTCACCCGCAAGTGAAGGTGGACCTAGGCCAGACCTCGACTAGCAGTAGTCTTCCAACCAAGGCGAAGAAGACTGCCAGACCATAGAAACGAACGCCTCCTTCTCCGTCACCATTGCCATCCATTTTGGGCCCCCATCCTTCGACCTTGGCTAGCATCCTTCCCACTCCGGCCTTCAACCAAAACTTGTTGCCTCCTTTGCTTCCTCTGCCTATCTCCAGTCGTCCCTCTCCTAAAAAGGCGGTATCAATCACCAAGAAAGAGCCGTCTCCATCTGTCACCGTGCCATCAACCCATAAGGTGGTACAGAAACCTCTTCTAACCTTGCCTAAGCAAAAGTCACCAACCTCACGCATATCAAATAGCACGGACCCTCTATTGGGCTCATACTCATTGATATTGCGTCGACTTCTCCAGACTTCTGACATAACCCTTCCGCCCATCAAGCCTTTCCAACCTCTCGGGTCCAAGCCCTCCTGGTTCGACGACACAAAAATTTGCTTATATCATCGTACACCAGGACACGACACCGAGACTTGTTGTGCCCTCAAGGCCATCATTCGCCGCCACATGGAGAAAGACACTCTTCTCCTTGAGGACACCCTTGACCAGACCCCGGCTCCTTCTCATCCAACCTCTTCAAACACGTCAACATCTCACCAGCAAGACATGACCCCTTCCTCACCTCCTATTTTTGAAATCAATGCTATCCGTATAACCACTAGGTCGCAAAAGGACAAGGCCAAAGAAAAAGCTGCCATTCCTTGGACCTATCCCTTCGTCAAGCCACCCCTTGTGCCCAAGCCTAAAATTTCTATCCTTGGCGCGTCCCAACCTTCTTCGTCTTCCTCTTCTAGACCAATTCACGACTCCATGTTGAAGCAGCTTCACCAGACACCTATAAAGATGTCTCTTTATGACCTTGTCCAAACCTCGCCTCAGCACCGTCAAGCCCTTATCCAAGCCTTGCAGGCAGCGGAGGTCTAACCCGAGGACCCCCAACCACTCGCTACCCTCGTCCATTCTTTGTCTCCTGTCGCCTCCATCACATTCAGTGATTCTGAGATTCCCACATCTAACACAAAAGATCAGGACGCCGCCCTCTTCATCACTACCTATGTTGATCGGACACGCATTAAACGTGTTATGATCGACGGCGGCGCTAGCATCAACATAATCTCTACCCACGCCTTTGACCAGCTGGCTCTTCCCAAGAACTGCGTCTCCAAAACTGACGCAATCTTACGCTCTTTCAACGACACCACCGCCACGACCATTGGCACAGTCATCCTTCACATTTGCGTTGGCCCACGCACAGTCCCGGAGCTCTTCTATATCATCGAAGGAGAGTTTCAATACAACCTTCTACTGAGCCGACCTTGGATCCGTGCCATGGCCTGTATACCCTCCACCCTGCACCGTTGTGTGAAGTTCGAACATGACGGGCAAGTCCACACCATCCCCACTGACCCTTCACCCTTCAAGACTTGCAACACCACCTACCGTCCTAACGATGTCCTCATTCCTATCAAGCCGTCAACTCTGGTACCACCTCCATCTGTGGAAGCTTCGACCAGTTCGCAATCGGCGGCTGTCCTCACCCTTCCTCTTCAAGTGCCGACCAAAGACCCCATGAAAGACATCTTCCAACGACTATCACTTGGGGAATATCGCTTGTTGACCCTCGACATGTTCCAAACTCTGCAAGAGTATGGACGCCTTCACCTCAGTCCTAATTACAACCATCGGATCGGGATGGTCGTACCTTATGGTCCTCCTCACTTCCAAACCAACTTTGTCTATGGGGGGCTTAATCAAGCTCCTACCAACGGCACTTCCCTCTCTTCATCCCAACCTTTCACATCTGATTTCTCATTTCTTGGCAACCCCACCTTTATACACACTTACCTTCACAGGTGTGCATGGAAGGGTTTTGGTTTCGGACGTTATGAGCAGGGCTCCCATCAGCCCATCGAGCCGCTCAATGATCACGATGCCAAGAAACGGTATGGCCTGGGATATCATGACCCCACTCAGGCTCCTTCCGACCTTTGTCCCAAACCAACCATTGACCAATCTCTTCCAGACTCACCCATCTCTCCTTCATCACCTACGGAGTCGGTGGTTTCCATCCCTCCTAGTTTTTTTTTTCCATAAACACCATCCGCCTGGAACCCCTGACTTATCAGCTCAATGGGGTGCCCAGGTCTCTCCCTCTCATCTTTCCTAGCATGGTAGAAGATGAGTCGAAAACCATTCACACTGTCCACTGCGTTGACGATGACGCCATCCTTTCCTACATGGGTGTCGATGACTCTTTCATCCAGCGTTTCCTCCCTTCTGAGACCCAGGTTATGTTAAATGAATCCACCATTGACATCAACCTCCCTTCTTCTTCTGATGTTCCTCACATCTTAAAGATTGGCCAATCTTTAGACGCTCAGGAGCAGCTTGACTATGCCCAGTTCCTTTCCAACCATAGCAAGGCCTTTGCCTGGACTTACAGTGACATGCCTGGCATCGACCCCACCATTGCTACCCATAACATTGTCACCAAACCAGAGGCTAAGCCTGTTAGGCAGAAGCTTTGAAAGATGCATCCTCGCGTTGCGCTTCTTGTCAAAGAGGAGCTTCAGTGCCTTCTTTCTGTCTCCTTCATCCAACCCATCGATTATCCACAGTGGGTCTCTAACATCGTCCCAGTTACTAAAGCAACTGGGGGGATTTAGATCTGCACGGACTATCGCGACCTTAACCTAGCCTGTCCTAAAGATGACTTCCCTCTTCCTAACATTGACCAGCTTGTTGATCTCACGGCCGACCATGAAATGCTATCTCTCATGGACGGGTTTTCAGGATATAATCAAATCCTGATCGCACCGGAAGACCAGCACAAGACTACCTTCATTACCCCATGGGGGACTTTCTGCTATCGAGTCATGCCTTTCAGCCTAAAAAATGTTGGTGCCACATATCAGCGCGCCATGACCTACATTTTCCATGATCTCCTCCACAAAATCATGGAGGACTATGTGGATGACCTTCTCGGCAAGTCCAAACTTTGCCGCGACCACTTGACCATTCTCACAATCATCTTCTCTCGTCTTCTGCAATACAATGTCTGCCTCAACCCCAAGAAGTGTGTCTTTGGGGTCCTCTCAGGCAAACTTCTCAGCTTCATCATTTCCTTCTGTGGTATCGAGATAGATCCCACCAAGATCCGCGCTATCCTCGAAATGCCGCCCCTGACCAATCTCAAGCAGCTTCGCAGTCTACAAGGGAAGCTCCAGTCCATTCACCGTTTCATCTCGCAGCTTTCAGACCGCTGCCAACCTTTTCATCACCTCCTTAAGAAGGACATCTCCTTTAAATGGGATAAGGGCTGTCAAGAGGCTTTTGAAGCCCTCAAAGGCTATCTGGTCTCTCCACCAGTCCTCATTCCACCTAAAGATGACCAACCCTTCTACCTTTATATCTCTGCTACCAACCATTCGTTAGGTGCCATGATCGCGCACCAAGACGAGCATCATCGCGAGCAAGCGGTTTACTACATCAGCCGAACACTGGTCGACTATGAAACTCGGTATACTCATACCGAGAAACTCTGTTTGGCATTAGTCTTTTCCGCTACCAAGCTCTGCCACTATCTTCTCAACCACAAAACCTTTGTCGTCACTCACACCGACCCTCTCAAGTACATGCACTCCAAGCCATATCAGAATCAACGTATGGCTCGGTGGCTCATGCTGCTTGTTGAGTTTGACTTCGAATTCATCCAACAGAAATCTATCAAGGGGCAAACCATCGCTGACCAACTGGCAGATGCCCCTCTTCTCGACAACCAACCTTCACACTGTGAGTTCCCCGACGAGTCTATCGCTACCCTTTCCACCGATGACACCGTCTACCAAATGACCATGTTCTTTGACGGCTCCAAATGTCAACTCGGTGGGGGTGCGGGGGTCATCCTCATCCCACTCAAAGGGGAGCCCATGCCTCTATCTTTCAAGCTTGACTTTGATTGTACCAATAATATGGCCGAATACGAGGCCTTAATTTTGGGACTTCAGACTGCCCTTTCTCTCCACATCAAGTCTATCAATATCTTCGGTGACTCGCAGCTCATCGTTAATCAAGTTAACGGTTTGTATCTCTATAAAAATGAAGTTTTACAGAGGTATAAGAATCGTGCTGACCTTCTTTTGGCATCTTTCGACCATTACCTCTTGCAGACTGTTCCACGCTCTACGAACAAGTTTGCCGACACCATGGCCTCTCTTGCTTCGCATATCCCGTCTTCATCATCGTCATCTCGCCTTTTTGTCACAATGCATCGCGTACCTTTTCCTTCATACATCTCTCCTCACATCGACCATATCAACACTGTCAATTCTAGCCCACAAGATGACTGGTATAAGCAACTTGTGGACTACTTGTCTCTTTCTGTCACTCCTCCCAACCTCTCTAGCAATGCGCGGCGAGCTTTCATCAAGCGCACAGCTCGCTATACCATGCTAGGGGGCCTTCTCTATAAGCGAGGCTTCGACGGTCTCCTTCTTCGCTGTCTAACCACTGCTGAAGCTTCTCATGCCATAAAGCAAGTCCACGACGGGATTTGTGGTGGACACTTCAGTGGAAACTCGGTTGCCAAGCGCATCCTTCACCTAGGTTATTATTGGCCCACCCTTCATCAAGACTGTAGCGATTATGTTCAGCGTTGCATCAAGTGTCAGCAGCACTCTAACCTGCTTCATCTCCCCAGCCATGCCTTGCAAGTCGCTCAAGATTTTTGGCCTTTCTCTCAGTGGGGCTTGGATCTCATCGGTGAGATCAACCCTCACTCGTCTCTTCGTCATCAGTCCATCATCACTGCCACTGAGTATTTCACCAAGTGGGTGGAAGCCATTCCTCTTGTCTCCACAAAAGCCAACAAAATTGTCGACTTCATCAGCAGCCACATCATCTGTCGTTTTGGTGTCCCTCACAAAATCATCATTGACAATGGCAAGTCCTTCAAAAACAAGACTGTCCAAAAACTATGCGACTCATTTGGCATCAAACTTAGCTTTTCTTCGCCTTACTACCCACAAGCAAATGGGCAGGCCGAGGCTTCCAACAAAATTCTCACCAAAATTCTCATGAAGGTGGTCGACGATACAGGAAGGGATTGGCACGTTCATATTCCCTTCGCTTTGTGGGCCTACCGCACTAGCATCCGCACCTCTACGGGTGCTACTCCCTTCTCTCTCGTGTATGGAACAGAGGCTATCTTACCTCTCGAAGTACAGATCTCGTCCCTCTGCATCTCCCTGCATGACATTCTTTCCAACGACGACTTTCGTCAAGATCGCTTAGCTCAACTTGAGTTACTCGACGAGCACCGTCTGGCTGCCCTTAATCATCTCCATGTCTACCAAAGTCGCATAAAGCGGGCCTATTACAAAAATCTGTGAGAACGAGATTTCAACATCGGAGACCTCGTCCTCAAAGAGAATCAGCACGTGACCAATATGGAGCGAAGTAAACGAGGCAAATTCTCCCCCAATTGGCTTGGACCTTTTATCATCACGCACAAGTATGGGTCAGGGACTTATCATCTGTCTTCCCTCGATGGATGGCCAGAACCTGAGCCTCTTAATGCGTTGCATCTCCAACCATTCTTCTGTTAGTCGAGTACTCGTCTGCTTGACACGTAACTTGAGCTCGTCCCTTGAGCAATCCTCGTCCTCTTAATCCTCATCCCTTTCAACCCTATTCCCCTTTAACAAGTCCTCTGCAACCCTTTTATGATGCATGGATGCTTTGTCCTAATAAAAGGGGCGTCCTTGGGCTTCTACAGTCTTGTCCGTGACTCAAATTCCTATCAAAAAATCCAAAATTAAGATGTCAAAACATATCCATGGTCACAAAATCAAGTCAAAATCAAAAAGACAGACTGATCCCTTGAAGGATAGCTGTGTTATCATTGCTGTAGCTAGTAGACTGATCCCTCGAAGGACAGCTACTCAGACATCATCAAGCAAAAATATAGACCACTCCCTCGAAGGATGGCTATGACTACTCTTGCTACAAACAACACCTTTCTTAGAAGCTTCCCGCATTGATCAGCTTCACAACCTGACCATTACATCAAAAGACATCTCTATGTAGGCTTCCCGCATCGATCAGCCTGCACCAAAAAAAAAAAAAAAAAAAAATGAGTCACGGAGTTGGCTTGTAGTTGTCTCAGGGTCTCCCATAAAAAGGGGCAAGGTTATTCCTGCTCTTAAACTGGGTTACCCTCTCCTCCTCCTATCACCTGCTCAAGGGACTTCGAGCTCACTTTAATGTCAAAGTGATTCGATTACCGTTCTAACTCAACACTGGTCAACGACGTAATGCATAAACGGGGCTTTTGTTCTAATAACCCCTATCTATGCTTCCTTTTTGGTCCTTGTCAATGAAAGAGCGATTTGCCTTTCATCTTTTCTCTACGCTTTGGCCACATCAATTGTCGACTCATCTCAAACCCAGCCATTTTCATCATTTTCAGCTGACATCACCCTAGTCCTTTTCACATAGTTTCTATGGACACCAATACACATGGAAACTATCGACCAGACCCAATTTATGTTAAGCATAAACCAATACTTTCTGAAGCATAAATAGACCTTCCATTCATTTTTAGCATACATCCATTGCGACTATGGAAACTTGCTAGGGATGAAAGCCTCTCGACCAATTCTATAGAATACACCATCTATAGCATCTTTTTATCCTCATCTTGGCCTCATCATTTCGACGCTTGACCACATCCAATCATCGACCAATCTTCTCAATTCGCCCGAACTACATTGGTCTAGGCCCTATGACCAGGGCTATGTAGGCAGCACTCAGATACCACATCTTCTGAGGTTAGCTCGACCACCCCCGTTTGTTCATCTTTTTGATGGACAAACCTTCTCTTCTTTGACTCTTATCACGACCAACTCCGTCAACTTTGACAAAGACCAATCATCGACTTTGACCAAGACCAATCAATCCCTCTGACCCTTCCTCCCTTTTAGGGAGAACTACATTCGGCCTGAGGCCCTTCACACAAGGGCTATGTAGGCAGCACTCAGTTGACATGGGGTCTTCTGGGGTTAGCTCGACCGCATCCTTTCGTCCATCCATCCTCTTGACCAATGACCATTGGAGATCATGCGTATCTTCTTTGACCTTCTTCCAAGCCAATGTTGCCTTGGTTGTTTTTGCGTGTGTGCTACCTCATGACTGGTTAGCAGAATTGTCCGCAGACTATTTTTGACCCTTCGCAAGTATAGGATCACGAGCCAGTTGATCCCTACTACTTGTGGCTTTTTCATGTTTCTGGGAGCACTTCCTGAGCCCTGGATACCTAGAACACGACGACCATTTGGAGCTTCAGCTTAGATTGAGTGGCCCGATCAGCAGATGACTAAATGCTGGGGCCCGGTTACTTCAATTTTGGCACTCCTTGACCCTCGACATGCGACAATTTGACCTGACCCTCTCGTGAAGTGGACTACGCACAATCAAGACTATGGCAGCGTTTTCACTCACTCTCTTCTATCCATTTCTCTGTCAAATCGACACTCGATCTTCGGTTCCCTTCTCTCGACTATCGCTTTGAGGGGGGAACACCTCATCCTTTTTTTGGGGCAACCAACTCCTGTTTTTGTCTTGCAGTTCGTCTAAAACAACCAACAAGACAAAAAGGGGCAAATGTAGACACTGCAAACATGTCTGCACCTTGGGTTTCCCCCTTGTCCACCTCAAACCCCTATCCTAACCCTTGGCCTCCATTTGATTAAAATAACTTAAATATTTTAATCAAGTGGCCCCCTTTCCACCCTACCCTTGCCACCTTGGATCCTCCCTTGAATCCCTCCACCTTCCCCCTAGCATTTATTAGGCCAAATCTCTTCATTATCTCCCCCCACGTCCATTTTGGCATCCTCGTGACCATTCTTCCCATAACCCCTCGCCCGGCGGCGTGCAAGAATGGGCAGAGGCTATTTTTAGCCTCTGTCCCCATCCTGCGACCGCTGACGTCGGTGACCCTTCGGCTGACGTCGGTGAAACTGCCAACGTCGGCAGCCTTCATTACCCCTTTCTGCATCCGTTGCAGCCCCTGGACCCTTGAGCTCACAAACAGATTTCTCTGGGCATTTTGGCATTTGTCTCTCCTCCGTCTGGACCTCGTGCAACAACAGCAACAGGTGCAAAGGCTCTAGATCAGGATTTTCTTCTTGCAACAAGTCTTCCGTGGCTCCAACAACAGCTCCTCCTTTCTTCAGTCAGCAAGCCAAAGGCTGCAAAGCCTTCTCAGGTCCTATCCTCTGTGTCTCTTCCTCTTCCCTGTCCCTCTTTTAATCCAACCCCAGACAACTTCCCCATCCCCCTGTCAACAAAGACCTTGCATAAGGCACCCAACCAGAACCAGACCACTCCCCAGTCCATCCAAATTTATCCCCGAACTCAGTCTCAGACCCGTCCACAGTCCAAAAACCAACTCAGACCCGACTACAGGCCACAACCCCGACCGACGCCGGTCACTTCCCCAACTGATGTCGGCAGGATAGCCGACGCCGGCAGATCAGCTAACCAACGCCGGCAACATTTCTGACCTCGGTGACTGTCTTCAGCCCTACAACTCCTTCAGGTAATCATTTTGGTCTTTTCTTTCCTTTCTAATTTCTTTGTCACTTCTGTATTCTGGCATTCTATCTTTTTATCAGTCACTTATCTTATCAAAACATTGGGTTGACCTCCCTTAAGGAAGTTTTTACACTTCCGGGAACAAGCTTTTGCTTGGCAACCCACCGCCTATCCATCTAACATTTTCTTGTCCAAGTTTCCTTTTTTTCTTGCAGGTGTCATTCCTCCACAGCCAAAGAGGAGTGCCCACAAGCGTCTGGATTTACGGTGCACAATCTTCATCCAGGTACTTCCCAAGCCTTGTCCATTCTTTTTTAGTTTCTTCTCTCTTTATGATCTGAAAAGCAAATTTTGAGTAGAAACAGTCTGTTTGGAAGGTTTGAGAGTTTGTGTAGGGATAATGGATAGAGTGTATGGTCTGAAAAGGGACCAGATGGAGTGGACAGAGGAAATAGGGAAAATAAGGATGAGAGAAGGCTCCCAGAGAACAGGTTGGGTTTGTGGTCTGGTGATATTACTTAGAAGCAATAACTGAAAACATAGAGGAAATACTTACTTGTGGTTTGCTGAGGAAAGAGTGTTGTAGATTGGTTGTACCTGTTGCTGATGCTGCTAGTGTGGAAGTCCTGTTATTGATGTTGCTGGTGTAGAAGACCTGTTGTTGTTGTAGCTTGCTGTGTGTACTTGAGAGAGAGAGAGAGTGAGAGGTCTGATGATTGGAAATATTAACGGATTGAGGAGTGAAAGATCAGATGGTTGAAGGTCAAAAGGTCAGATGGAAAGATTGGAAAAGCAGATCTGCATTCCGAAGGTGGAATACAGTTTTGAAGGCAATCGATGCCAAAAATACCACCGACATCGATCGACAGTTGACCGATGTCGGCGGCTGGAAGGCAGGAAAAAAGGCTAAAAATAGCCTTTCATCTATTTTCCCAACTACCAGGTCAGTGGGTCTGGGGAAGAAATGGTCGAAGGTGGCTTAATAGGTGTGGGAAATGAGTGGGATAAGGGAAATGGGGTCTTAAATCATTTAAGACTTGGCAAGGGTTGTGGAAGGGAATCCAAGGAGAGGCATCCTAGGGTGGTGAGGTGTCAAAGGGTTAGACATGATTTTGGTGTCTACATTTTCCCCTTTTTGTCTTGTTGGTTGTTCTAGACGAACTGCAAGACAAAAATAGGAGTTGATTGCCCCAGATGTGGGATAAGGTTGATTTTGTCCTGTTGGTTGTTCGAATGAATTGCAAGACAAAAATAGGAGGTTGATTACACCAGATATGGGATGAGGTTGATTTCATCTTGTTGGTTGTTCCAGTGAACTGCAAGACAAAAATAGGAAGGTTGGTTGACCTGATTATGGATGAAGTATTCCCCCTCAAAGTGGGAGTCGAGGGAAGGGAACCTGAAATTGGGTGCCGATTTGATAGAAAGTGGATGAAAAGGGTGAAGGTGTGAGTGAGAACGCTTCAAAAGTTGTGATTGTGCGTATACCACTTCACGAGATGGTCAGGTCAAATTGTAATAGGTCAAGGGTTGAGGAGTGCCAAAATTGAAGTAACCAGGCCCCAACATTAGTCGTAGCTAATCGAGTTATTCAATCTAAGCTATAGCTCCAATGGTCATCATGTTTCAGGTATCTTGGGCTCAGGAAGTGCTCCTGGAAACACAAAAATGTCATAAGTAGTGGGGTTCAACCAGCTTGCAATCCTATACTTGTGAGTGTCAAAATATGGGTTGCAGACAATTTTGCTAACCATTCATGAGGTAGCATACATGCAAAAACAACCAAGACAATGTTTGTCTTGGAAGTGGTTGAAGTCTGAGGAGATAGGCATGATCTCTAATGTCGATGGTCAAGGCAGGTCGAGATAGATAGCTAGTCAAATGAATGGATGGATGAAAGAATGTGGCCGAGCTAACCTCAGAAGACGTCATGTGATTTGAGTGTTGCCTACATAGCCCTTGTGTGAAGGGCCTCAGGCCAATGTAGTTCTCCCAAAAAGGGAGGAAGAGAGTCAAAGTTATGGATTGCTTTAGTCGACGTCAAGTCATGGTCAAAAGGATGATAGTTTGTCCATCAGGTAGATAAACAAACGAGGGTGGTCGAGCTAACCCCAGAAGATGTCGTGTCATCTAAGTGATGCCTACATAGCCCCTGTCTTAGGGCCTCAGACCAATGTAGTTCAAAGAAGAGTCAAAGTGGTCAATTGGTTGGTTTGGTCATGTGTTGAAGTGATGAGGATAAGATGATGTTACAGCCTTTTCCATATTGTGTGATGGTGTATTCTGTAACATGGGTTGAGGGGTCTTTCATCCCTAGCAATTTTCCATTTTCATGATGGATGTATGCTAAAAATGAATTGAGTCTATTTATGCTTCAGCAAGTAATGGTTTATGCTTAACATTAATTGTGTAGTCGATAGTTTCCATGTGTATTGGTGTCCATAGAAACTAGTGTGAATGGTCTATAATAATGTATGATGTCATAATGTCATGTTGTTGGTCTAAAAATGTTTGGGTTGGGTTGGTTGTGACCAAGGTGTGAAAAAAAAAGTGAAAGGCATATTGCTCTTTCATTGACACAGACCAGAATGATAGCATAGATAGGGGTTGTTAGAACCAAGAGCCCCATTCATGCATTACGTCGTTGACCACAGGTTGTGTTAGAGAGGTAATCGAATCACTTTGACATTAAAGTGAGATCGAAGTCCCTTGAGTAGGTGATGTGATAGGATGAGAGGGTAACCCATTTTAGAGTAGATAGAACCTTGCCCCTTTTTATAGGAGACCCTGAGACGACTACAAATCAAGTCATGACTTTATTTTTTTTGGTGGTGTAGACTGATCAATGCGGGAAGTTTACGTAGAGATGTCATTTGCTTTGTGGTCAATTGTGAAGCTGATCGATGCGAGAAACTTTTGAGAGTGCTATTTATAGCAAGAGTTTAGTCATAGCCATCCTTCGAGGGAGTGGTCTATATTGTTGCTTTATATATATATGAAAGCTTTGAATAGCTATCCTTCGAGGGAGTAGTCTATTAGCTACAGCAATGATAGTACAACTATCCTTCGAGGGAGTAGTCTGCTTTTTGATAGTTTTATGACCTTTGATATTTTGACATCTTGATTTATTTTTGATAGAATTTTGAGTCATAGACAAGACTATAGAAGTTCAAGGGCTCCCTTTTATTAGGATAAAGCATCCATACGTTATAAAAGGGTTATGTAGGATTTGTTAAGGGGAATAGGGTTGAAAGGAATGAGGATTAAGAGGAAGGGGATTCTCAAGGGACGAGCTCAAGTTAAATGTCAAGTGGATGAGTACTTGACTAACAATAGAATAGTCACAGATGCAAAGTATTAAGGGGCTCAGGTTCTGATAAATCCCTGGTCCATGCTTGTGCGTGATGATGTAAGGTCCGAGCCAATTAGGGGCAAATTTGCCTCATTTACTTCGCTCCATATTGGTCACATGCTGATTGACGTTGGACATGAAGTTGGTTGATGTTGGTCATGAAATTGGTTGATATGTTGTTGGCATGAAGTTGGTTGATGTTTGGTGATTGTTTTGTTGAGGTTTGGTCAATGGTAGGTGAGGTCAGGTTGAATGTTTGGTTGAAGATAGGTTGAATGTTTGGTCGAGGTCAAGTTGATGCTTGTTTGGTCGAGGCATGGTCGAGGCTTAGTTTAGGCCTAGTCAAGGTTTAGGATTAAAAGAGTGATTGATATTTGGTCAAGACTCAGTTGAAAGGTTGGTCGAGGCTTGGATGAAGGTTGAATTCCCCCAGCGGCTAGGGAAAATGTTTGACAGATTGGTCAAGGTCGGTTGAGGCTTGGTGGTCAAATTGACTATGTTGATGTCAAATAAGGGGGTTAAAGGTGGCAAAGGGACCATAGTCTGGCATGGAGATCCTGATTTAGGTGATGAGGTTTGAGAAGTATGGGTCGGTGTTGATGATTTGTTGAAGGGGTGGTCAAGAGGATCCTTGATGAGAAGGGTATCCTTTCTTCGATGTTGATGAATAGCAACTTTAAGAGTGCAAAAACACTCAGCGTCATGTCCTAGTTTGTGATGATAGTGACAAAATTTAGAGTTTTCAAACCAAGATGGTCTTGATTTGAGAGTTGATGATTGTGAAGGTGAGGAGGTTTGAGAGGCAAGGGACAGTGTTGAAGGTTTGTTGATAATATGGTTAAGAAGAAGGGTGTCTTTCTCCAAGCATTGGTGAATGAAAACCTTGAGGGCACAACAATGCTCAGTGTCGTGCCTAGGTGTGCGATGATATGCATAAATCTGAGTGTCATCGAACCAGGGCAGTTTTGGTCTGAGAGATTGATATGGTTTAAGAGGCAGGAGATTGATGCGAGAAGACTGCAATAATTGTCGTAACAACAAGGCATAAGAACCTGCCAATGGGTCTGTGCATCTTGTTGCAGTGGGGGTTGATGACTTTGGTTTGAGAGGTGTAAGAGGCATTGATTGTACCATCATTTTCGTGGGTGGTGTAGCCTCACGTGTAGATGGCACTTTGGTGGTGATAGGTGTTGGATGCTTGGGGGGAAATATATGTCTGATGGGTTGAGAGAGTAATGGAGGTGATTTGCCTCTGTGAGGTATGGGAGTGGGAAGCACTCCTATTAAAGTGGATGGATGTGGGCCCAAAATTGAAGGTAATGATGAAGGTGGGGGAGAAGTCCTTCGGTGTGGTTTAGTAGCCCTCAGAACTCTGTAGTTAAGCACACTAGGGGCAAATGACATTGGTATGGTTGAAGCATCCTCTAGTATAAGAGAGGTCAATGGAGAACTAATAGGAGAAGAAGGCTCTTCTACCTGTGGAGGAGGTTAGTCAGGAATAAGAGGCGAGACCGTATTGACCGTGCATATATTATGCTCGTGGGAGCTATCAGCCATGGTCTGGACATTGTTTTGGGTAGGTGGATGGTTAGGAAAGGGGTGTCTAAAGATGTCAATATTTTGATTGGGTGGGGCATTCGGGTTGTCCAAGACAAGATCCCCCTTATCTAGCATGTCTTGAATGATGTTTTTAAAGGTTTGGCAATTGTTGATGTCATGGCTGTGGACGCGATGATAGTGACAGAAGTCGGCCTCCATATACCATGTAGGGAGGGATTTTGAAGGGTTGAATTGAGGTGGTCGGATTGGAGGGAGATTGAGGACCCCCTGTTTGATGAGTTTTTCCAACACAAAAGTGTATGATTATCCAATTAGAGTGTAGTTATGTTGTATGTACCGTTGTTGGAATTGTTTGGTGATGCTTTGAGACGTTGAAGGTTGAGATTGATTAGTTGTTGTCGAAGATGGTGATCTAATGACCATAGTGTTGGCCACTCCTTTGGACTTGGAGTGGGAAGAAGAAGGTCTGAAAGAAGAAGGGTCATTGGCTTTTGCATTGGTATTATGCAATTTGACCTTATCCTCTTCAATGGCATGGAGTTTAAGCTTTCAGGCCATGGTGAAAGCTTCGTCAAAAGTATGGAATGTTTGAACCCATAAGGTAGAAGAGATGTGCCTGGCACATGCTTGAGAAAAGATCTCAATGAGCTCGGGTTGAGGCAAGGAGAAGGAGAGCTGGTTGATTAATCCTCTCCAATGGGCAATGAAATCGGCTATGGATTCATCATCAAATTTCCTGATAGAGTAGAGGTCTGTGATTGAGACTTGTTTGATAATATTGATAGAAAAATGGTTGAGAAATAATTGGGTGAGTTGAGTGAATGAAAAGAGGGAGTGACTGGTAAGAGAGCTGTACCAATCGAGGGTGGGGCTAGAAAGTGACATAGGGAAAGTGCGTAACAACAACGCATCGTCATGCACTATAAGATAACAAGCATGTCTGAATGATCGTAGATGTTGTTGTGGGTCTTCCTTACTCTAGAAA
This sequence comes from Torreya grandis, assembly GCA_037957365.1. Lineage (NCBI taxonomy): Eukaryota > Viridiplantae > Streptophyta > Pinopsida > Cupressales > Taxaceae > Torreya > Torreya grandis. The sequence goes on along the minus strand of JARHVA010000570.1, from coordinate 2,193,275 downwards.
TAAGAAAACTTAGGAAGATCCCACTGACTGGGATACGGTCGGATTGGGATAGAGGGATGGATGGGTTTGTTGCAAATTTGGTCATATGAAGAGACATTGCTTGAACCATAAATAGAAGCCTCAAGACTAGACATTTTGTCCATCAGTATCTTGATGAGATCGACTAACAAATTGGAAGATGGGGTGCCCCCTAGGTTGTAAGGTGCTTAGAAGGTGCTAGAAGGGGTGTATGACGTAGTTGGTTACACTTGTATAGGTGCAACATATGGATAACTAGTCATTGGGATAGAAGTGGAAGCCAATGGTGGTTGTGCCATGGAGGTAGAAGGCATAAGTTGACTAGATACCACCAAAGGTGGTTGCATGGTAGCATTGGCAAAAGGGGAGGTAGACACTCCTACATTTATAGGTGCAAGAGTGTGTGGAGTCGAGACAATCAAGTTTTGGTATGATGTAGAACTTGGTTGAATTGCATGTGGTTGAGGGGGTAATGAAACCCTGATGGAGGTTGGTCCAAAAATAGATGGGGAGGCCAAACTTTGTGTATTGGCCATGGTTGGGTTAATGGTTGAGGCAATAGTTTGAGTCATAAAAGGCTGGGTGGCAGATGGTGTTGATGTCATCGCCACTTCACCTGAAAGGTCTCGCGTTTGGTTTTTTGTGAGATAGTGTTGGAGGGCTTTGACATTGAGGTCCAAGAATCTTTCAAAGTCTTGGTCCCCTTCAGGGACAATGGGAGACTGAGTTGGGGTCGGTCGAGTAGGAGTTCATTCGGCCTCTAAACGAAACTCCATTAGGGGACTGGTTATGGATGGTGAAGGCAAAAGCGGTTGATGCCTTGCTTGGTCAAGAAGAGCCTTGGTTTGACTGTGTGTCAAAACTATTTAAGGAAAAAAAAGGTCAGGTTCCAAAAACCATGCTTTTTTAGTTTCAGAAACTCAAAATGTGGTTTTGGCAGAAAAAGGGTTGGGTTTTAAGGTTGTTGTTTTGAAAAAAAGACTGTGACAGTGATCAGCGTCGATTGAAAAACTGATGTCGGTGAGAAAAAATGGCCAACGTCGGTCAGATAACCGATGACGGTGAAGAAAGGTTATCGACGTTGGTGATAAAACTGATGTTGATGACTGTGTTTTCTAGAAACTCAAAGAATTTGAAAGTTTTTGGAAAGAAGAACAACGTCCTCACTAGCTCAAAAAACCAGATAGGAATAGAAAAATAGATGGAGATAGGCAGACCCTAAGCGTTAAATCCTAAGAATCAACTTTTAGAATCATGTTGGCTTATGCCTTAGAGTGTGTTTGGGAGGTTGGCTTGTAGAATGGGTCCTAGAAGAGGTAGTCTAAAGTTGGTTTTAGGTCAATTTTGGTGCTCAAGAGTCTGTGTTAGGTTCCGTACTTAGCCTGGTGCTAAGGAGCAAGCTCCCCTCACTTCACGAGCCCAGTGATAAGCTGGTCTTGCTTAGCCAAAATATACTTTCCCTAGAGATTATCCTCTGCCAGAGAACAGAGTGGGCTTTCCCCTTGGTAGTGTAGTCCAAGTGGGATTGCCGAGACGAGTAAGGTATCCGTTGGGTGATGAAATCCTAGTCAGGCCTTGTCTCAGGTAAGTTTTGATGTTTTATTTGTGCAAGTGATTTAGTTGTTTAACATAAGTGGCCTACGATTAATTCATGATGCAGTTTTTAATTACTAGATGTGGACTAAGCATGTAGTCAAGAAGAAATGAAATGCAATCTATTTTAAGCTCAAAATGAAATATGAGTTCGAATGAAAATAAGTTGAGAAAGGGTTGAAGAGCATGAGTTTTGACTAGTCTAAGATGCAAGAAAAGAAAGAACAAGAATGATTCATTTTAATTTTTGCTGATAGTGTCTTTTGGAAGAGATAGAAGAAAGAGGTGAAAAGGAGAAACCTAATGCACCTATATGAAAAGAAATGAAAAGAACCCAAGGAAGACCCTAGGGTCCCACCAGGTGTGCCAGAATGTTTCCAAACAAGTTTTCACTTTTCACATTCAAAAGGAAATGAGAAACTAAAAGAAATGGTCTAGATCTTGTACGTACCCAGATATAGTTTTGTGCACCAAATTCAGACGATAGCAAGAACTCCTCTTTGGTTATGGAGGATGACACCTGTAGAAGAAAGAGACTAAAACAAAGAAGGTGTTAGATGAGGAGATGGTGGGTTGCCAAGCAAAATCTTGATCCTAGAAGTGCAAAGACTTCCTTGAGGGATGTCAACCCACTGATTGATAAAAATAATGTTTGATAAAAGGCAAAATGATAAAAGACTGAAATGATTAAAAACTGAAATAGAAATAGAAGCAAATGCTTACCAGAATGCTACTGTTAGTCTAGTCACAGTCACCGACATCGGTTAGTCTGCCAACGTCAGTTGTCAAGGTCTACCGACGTCGATCAGTCTGCCAATGTCGATGGAGGAAATGGTTGATGTCGGTCAGGACAATGGTTCGAGACGGGGTTTGGGCGAGTTTTTGGACTATGGACGGGTCTGAGAAGGGGTCTGGGAGTTTGTGAACAGGTCTAAGAAGGGGTCTGGGTCTATTTGAATGGTCTGAGAGTTTGTGCAGGGACAATGGATAGAGTGTATGGTCTAAAAAGGGACCAGATGGAGTGGACAGAGGAAACATGGAAAATAAGGATGAGAGAAGGCTCCCAGAGAACAGGTTAGGTCTGTGGTCTAGTGTTATTACTTAGAATCAATAATTGAAAACATAATGAAAACACAGAGGAAATACTTACCTGTGGTTTGCTAAGGAAAGAGTGTTGTAGACTGGTTGTACCTATTGCTGATGCTGCTGGTGTGGAAGTCCTGTTATTGATGTTGCTGGTGCAGAAGACCTGTTATTGTTGTAGCTTGCTATGTGTACCTGAGAGAGAGAGAGAGAGTGAGAGGTTTGATGATTAGAAAGATTTATGGATTGAGGAGTGAAAGATCAGATGGTTGAAGGTTGAAAGGTTGGATGGAAAGATTGGAAAAGTGGATCTGCACTTCGGAGGTGGAATGCAGTGTTGAAGGCAACCGATGCCGGAAATACCACCGATGTCGGTCGACAGTTGACCGATGTCAGCAGATTGAAGGTAGGAAAAAAGGCTAAAAATAGCCTTTTGTCTATTTTCCCAACTGCCAGGTCAGCGGGTCCGGGGAAGAAACTGTCGAAGGTGGTTTAATAGGCGTGGGAAATGAGTGGAATAAGGGAAATGGGGTCTTAAATCATTTAAGACTTGGCAAGGGTTGAGGAAGGGAATCCAAGGAGAGGCATCCTAGGGTGGCGAGGTGTCAAAGGGTTAGACATGATTTTGGTGTCTACAATACTCTTTGATTGTCTACAATAATCATTTTCATGACACCTTGCTTACTTTTTTGATCAGATTTTGATGTCATGATGGACATTATGCATCCACCCATTCCTTATAATGCCATTATGGATATCATGTATTTTTCCCTAAGTTCATGTTATATTAGATGTTATTTATTTTCCCATATTTATTTATTATGGGATTTTCCCCCTCATTTGGAGTTTTCCTACTTTCATGGAAAATTTTGCTTATGTGTACAATTTAACCTGATGAATATAAATTAACTTCCTTGGCCAACTATTTTGAGTATGAGAGTTACTCCTTTATTTTTAGATATGTTCACCACCTTTTATTGAGGAGATATTATTATATTCTAAGGGTTTGTTGACCACCTTGTATGGAGGAGTTACTTAGCACTATCTTATATATACATCTCATTTGGTGAGATTTTTTAATTAATGGAAGATTAATTTTGATCTTATTTTTTATTGTGAAATATTCTCACATATTGGTTTCATTTACCTTTATCTACATTGTGGTGTGTACCTATGTGGTTTGTGTGATCACTCTACTTGTGCATTCAACTTATTTGGATAGTAGACTCAACCCTAATATGGTATCAAAGTGACCTTGGTAATCGCTTGTCAAGTTTTGTTTGATAATTATTTTATTTTAAATCATGAGTTTTGTCATTTGTAAATAAGATGAGTTTATTTACTCCTTTCTCCATTTTTAGGATATTTCTTTGTTAGTCTATTTTCCTTTGCATATAAAAACTATAGGGTTTTGGTATTTTATTGGCCTGAACCTCCCTTATTGGCAATCGATTGGTGAAACTTGACTACAGGTCCTTACTCTTAGTGGAGCACTCTAAATTTTTTGTTATATTTTACCTCCACATAGAATATACTTTCTATGTGCATTATAAAATGGAAATACCACCTTCAACATGGTTATCTCCCTGCATGTTTGGTCTTCAAGATTTCAATTAGTCTGTGAATGGTTAATATTTAGTTATACACTCTTATGGCCTGTTGGGACCAACATACCCCATTCATTTTAAAAATTAGGGACCCTTGATAGACCTATGTATCCAAGTTTGAAATATCTGAACATTGAGGTCCTTTTTGAAATAATTTGAAGATCATCCACTCATGAATGAAACACATTTGTGTATTTTACAAACCTCTTATTCTGAGCTAACCTAACTAATAGAGTTGCTTAAGTTGTTGTAGGTTCCTTAGAAGGTCTAGGGTTTGGTGTTCACAAACCTTAGGTAGCCTTTAGTTTAAATTCAAATATTAGTGAGAGCTAAGTCAGTGGGAATGATTGAATACATTGGTTAATAAAAAGGTTTGTCATGTTTTTTAACATGACCTGAACCTTTATCCATTCCTTTCCCCCTTCTTTTACATTGGGTCTAAATTAACATGTTTTATGTAGTCATTTTAAAATAAAGAGTCACCTAACTTAGACTAGGTTATTAATATTAAGGACCCGATATTTAATCTTGACCTTAGTCTTAATAATCTATCCTAAGTATTTATGTCCTCAAGCCTAATAGTTATTCCTCATGTCCTTTTTAGGAGCCAATGGTGATTTCTCACTCACCAAATCTTGATCAAATAGAGTTTATTATCAAAAAATCTCCTGCTTAAGTAATGTACATCATAAAAGGATCAACAGTGATCACTTGCTTGTTGGATTTGATCCAATGGCATGAGATGTAGGGAGAAAAGTCAAAAGGTACATAAATCCCTGAGAGGAATATGCATGGTAACTTGATAATGAAAAGAAGAAAATTATAGGGACCCAATTAATAAAGGTGTTTAATTAATTATCGAGTTTACCTCGAAGATCAATGGTGATCACTCACCTATTGGATTTGATCCAATGGTGTGAGAGGACCTCTACTCAACAAAAGGGCCTCACAAAGATCAATGGTGATTTCTCACTCACTGGATTTGATCCAATGATGCAAGGAGATTTATGCATTTTCAAATTTCCATGAGCTTGACATGTGGCCAATGCATGACCAAGATGGTAATTGATAAAGAAACATAGCACATAAAGATGAGCCTAAAGATTTATGAGCCAATGGGAGCATAAGAACTTGGATTTTGATCAATGAATTATGTTAAACCCAAGATCTTGATCCAATAGAGAAAAATAAAGGAGGCTTTTAAAATTCAATGGGTAGTATCTGAAGGGCAATTATGAAAATTTCAATGAAAGTCTAGAATGCTCACATGGACTCCACATAAGCATAAAAAGGCAAAATCAAATATCTTCTGAGCTTGAAAACACAAAGGGCATGAAGAAAATGGTCCCATAAAATCTAAGGAACATATGAAGTTAAGGCCTAAATAAATCCACCATCAAAGCTCAAAACCCTAAACCCTCTATAAAGAGGATTCAAGTTGACTCAATTAACTTCACCTAGTCAAGATAACATTACTAAGCTTTGAGAAACAAGTGTTGTAGTGAAATCCTTGGTAATCCTGTGAGGAAAATTTTGTATCATCAATGGTGGTAGGCAAAAAACAATTTAAGATGAAAGTTGAGCTCTATCTGACCTCTGATAATGAAGGGTTTTCAAGGATATTGATCTAGACTTGGCAGCCCTAAATGTCCATGGAGTCAAGAAATGGTCAAAATCATTATTCCTTGTGGAATAATTGTAGCCATCTCTTAAGATGAGAGGAAAAATGATACTACACATCAAAGATACAATGATATAGTTTCAATTTAGATGGTAGGCCTTCACTATGTAACGACAAAACTAAAGGTAATGCATTGTATTGATGTCCTTGCTCTTATTTTCATGGATTATAGAATAAATGGGAAGTGGATTATTTGAGAGGGAAGCACCAAAAGGGTCATGTGTATCACCCCCATGACCTTTGAAACCTATTACAAGCTTCCCTTATTCCATCTTGATCTCCCATCCATGAGAGATTAGACTAACAATCAAGACCTCGATTCAGTCCTCACACCCTAGTCAATCTAAGGATCCCATGTATTTATGTCCCTTGATGGTAAAATTCCTATTATCCAATTTAGAGAGGGCATTAGGATATCCATGACCTTGTTAAATATATCCTTTGGTGCCCTTTCCACTACTTATGTGAGCAAAGTCTAGGGATCTTATGTCCACTTTATGCTAGGAGAGAAATTGACCCCTCCTATGGGAGACCTGAGAAGCTTTTTCCTATCCAAGTAAAACATGACCATTAAAAGAAGGACCTTCAAGCAATTTTATTTGATGTCTTATTTCGTAGATTCCCTCATAGCCTCTGTGACCTTCCCTAGCATAAGAAATTGGTACCCTAATGGTAGGACCATAATCTTCTACCATTAATCTAAATTGCATATATTCAAATACAAGAACCACATGCATTTTATTTATGATGGTGTTTTCTTAGCCATTTATGAGGCAATCAAAGGCATCCCTATGCCAAGACTACATCCTCTCATCAAGAAACAAATGGAAACCATGGGGGATGTGTGGTACTACCCAAATTTCACCATGAGAAGGATAAAGGGGATCCTCACTCAACCTTACAAACTACCAATTCATGTCCCCAATAAGCTTATAAAATAGGATATGGCCTCTCAGATTATTCAAGGTGTGGATAGAACATGTAAAGAAAAGAATAAATCTCAAGCCCATCCCTTCCCATTAGACATTGGAAGTAGCTCAAGGTCATGGTGGTACATAGGAATTCCTTTGATTTTTAGTTGGATGACCTCAAAATGTGTGACCCTAGGAATAGGGTAATCAACCACATTCAAGATAGAAAGGTCCCAAGGATTAAATATGGAAATCAACTAGGTGTAGGTGATTATATCTACATTAGAGCCAAGAATTTTGAATAAGTACTTTCTAGAATTGGAGGTCACAATATCCAATTGGAGCACATGTTGATTAGGGATAATAAGCCCTTAGGATAAATATGAAAATGACACCATTTACATTATCACTTGTTTCTCGATCCATCTAAAACTGCTCATCAAAAGCCACTTACTAAGGGGAAGTCATCTAAGCCTAAATAAGTGGAACCAATAGGATAAGCCTAGGTTGAGAAGCCTAGTGATATCAAAATAAATGGAAAAGATATGGATAAAGAACTAAAGATAAAGGAAAGACCTAGAGAAGGTCCTACACCTTCAACACTCCGACAAAGACCTTCTTCCCTAGTGGAATTCATTGGCATGGTTGCCCTTAAAGAAGGAAAAACATTAGAAGGTGATATTATTGACATATCAATTGTATATAGTTATGATAGGGAGGAGGATCCCTCTATTGAAGCAAGTAAAGAATTAATCCCATTGGATGGGGAGAAGAGGAAGGAAAATTTAGCCTTGGTGCCTGTGGCTCCAATAAAAAGGCCTAGGTTGACCATCACTCATCCCAATATTGAAGTCAATCTTTTCAGTGATGAAAATCCAATTTATAGACCAGTCATCCTTGACTATTTTATCTATGGAAAGATAAAAAATATCCCATCCCTCTCCCCTTCTTAGGGCTTAACATGGATTGGCTTCACTGAAGATGACAACCTCAGGCCATGGATCAAAGATATAGTGAAAAAACACCAAGAGAGAAGAATGCAAATTCAACATATTTAGGAAAAATAGAGAATTGGCACCTTAGGAGCCTCTAGAAGCACAAGTGTGGAGGTGAATGAGCCTAAAAAATTCAAGGAACCAAAGGTTAAGGTGAAATTTAACCTAAACACAATAGCCTTGGAAAGGACCACAATGAGGGTAGACATGGTGGGCTAGGAAGAGTTCGCATTTTAGATTGTGGAGCCATTCATAGGGTTGAATCCTATTGGAGGACAACAACTTGGTGAAGCTCCCATATATGATGAGGATGTGGTAAGTTTAATTGAGGTTCAATCTCAATAGGTTAGAGCTGGTGTCTAAGGATTAGTGCAAAGAATTAAGAACTTGAAAGAAGAAAAGGAGAATTTGTAGAACCAAGCTATTCTATTAGTCCCAAACTCCATGATCAATATGTTGGATGGGTCATTTTATGGCATGTTCAGGGCATTGAACTCCATGAAGTCAAGGTAGAAGTACCTTCAATATCAAGCTACCTTATCTAGGGAATTAGCTACTCAATGTAAATCCTCTGAAGATAAAATTACTTAGCTCCTTGATATCTAGATTAAGAAGTAAATCCCAAACTTCAAGGCTACCAGTATGGGGAATTTAAGTTCCATATTAGGGATTATTGGAGAAAAAATTATGGATTTGAATGCTTGAAATGTCAAATTTGAGGAGCTCATAGAAGAAGAAAAGGAGCTCATTATCAAAATTGAAATTCTCCTAAGGACCATGCTTGAGGATCCTGCATAGACTACTACCCTGGGGATTATAACTGACAAAGAATTACATCATAGAGCCACCTTGGTGACTCAAGAAATCAAAGGAAAGGGTCAAAGACAATCAATAAGGGATAACAATAGAGTTTTGAACATGATCTTAAATGCTAGGACGAGAATCAATGAATCTAAGAGCATCAAAGAAGCCTTGGCTAGGAATGATAAATATTTCAATGAGCTAATAAACCAAGAAGAGGAGTGAATCACTAGACCAACCATGGATTTAGGCTTAGTGGATGAACAACATACAAAGGCCATAAGCATCCTACATAAATGAAGGGAACCAACTCCAACATATTAATTATAGCTTGCTAGCAATGCAACCCATTCATTTTGTAAAGGCACATGCTAGTTTGTTAGCGTGATTGCCTCTAGGTCAGTAGGATTGTAAAAGATACTTATATTATAGTTGTAACAAAGAAAAATATATTTTGTACACTTGTAGTTGTAAAAATAATTGGTATACTACTTGGATTCCTATTAAAGGGCATGTATTACCATTTGTAAAAGGGGAGAGACTTCAAGATATTTGTATAATTTTTAGTAATTAATACAAGATATCAAAGAATTTTGCAAGAATGGTCTAGTTTTGGCATGTTTAAATTACTAAGTCTCTCAATTTTTTTTTGTTTTGAATATGAATGATATCAAGAAATACCAAGCAAGATTATTAATTACAAGATTGCTAACTTGTGTTTTCTAGGTTAGTTTAAAGAATTGAATTTACTTCATTTCATTTATTCTGCAACAAAGATATGCTTTAGCTATCTAAGTGTAGTTTAAAACCTTAAATCAAATTCAATTTTACTTGTATTTTCATTCCTCCTTTTGAATTAGGCCTAGTTTGTGGTGAAAAATGAGCTTATATTACATGATGGTTAAGATCATGCTTGAAAAAGATTGAAGTCTTGTCAATATGTTCATAATATAGATCATCAATCACTGTTTCTTTCTTACCCTACCTTCCCTTTTTCTTATTTTTAAACAAATTATATTAGCTTAAATATATTTTTTATAACCATTTTAGTATAGTTAGTACTCTATATCTGGGTCAATTTATCCAAACTTTTCAAGAAAGATACTAATATGGCTCCCTACCATCATAATTTATAAATATTGTGGAATAGTTCATGTTGCTTAGCTGCTATTTCCACCACAAGCATCTTAATTTCCAAATACTTACAACTCATGATTTGAATCTTTAGATTCTAAAATATGAAGTGTTCTTTGAACACTAGAAATCACCTGATGTTCATTTAGAAGCATCAACATGGCCTACATTACATTCAAAGTGTAGTTTTGTGCAACAATAAAGGCCAATCATCCCTCATAGTTCGATGTGCAAAGCATTCTAGTTGTAGGTGGCACCAACACCACCTATACATAAATTGAACTCATCCTCTACAGCCTAGTTTTTGTTATCACATGGTGTTAGGGTCTTCTTGGCTGAGTTTGGCCTCCTCCAACTATTGCCCACCTTACTTCTCTACCTACTATTGAACTGATAAGTTTTTTGTTAAAAACCACATATTTACATGAAAATTTGTTTCCAACACTATTAAAAATTCATGGTTTTATTTTGGTGGGAAAGTTTATTTAAAAAATAAAACCTTTTTTTTATAAATGTGGCTATCACGTTATAAATTCACATATTTCTTTAACTATCATAGCTTGTGAAGGTGATTTTTTTTAAATGGGAGAGGATTGTCTTTTATTATTTTATAAAATAATTTTGTAAAGGTGAAGTATTTAAGTGGGATTGATATTATCAAGGGAGGTTTGTTTGCTTTTTTATTGTTTTTATATAAAAATAATACATTGTGGGAGATATATAAATATATTTTTTGAGTAAATTCTTCATTTTTTTACTAGACAAAGACCGAAGGGTGACGTCTAATTTGGTAGGTGGCCAAACCCACTCACATTCAAAAAATTGAATCTCTCTCTCTCTCTCTTTCTCACTTTGTACTTACCTTTCTTGGACTACTCTTGACTGATCCTGACATCCATTTAATTTGTAAATTTTGTCTTTTATGACACTTGTGATGATTGCTCTAGATGTACTCTCAGTTGTTCTTGATGTATTTTGAGCATGTATTATTTGAAACATTTTGGGGGGAGTCATCATTTCATGATTAAAGGGGGTTATTATTTTTTTGAGTCACTTTCCATTGTATTTTGTAGTTCTTTTTCTACAACAACTACAACAACAAATCACTATAAACTTAATTTCTACATAATGGATACAAGTTCAATTAATCCTCTAACACCATTCAACTACTATGAATGGAAAACCAAAATGAAAATAATATTAAGGATAAAGGGCTTACATTATATTATGATGATCAATGAAACTAAACCTAATACATAAGTAGAAAAATTTAATTGGTAAAACCATTATGATGAATCTTATGGGTTGTTATGTATGCCAATTTATTTTGATCTTCTCTTTCATGTAGAGTATACTAAAAATCCTAATGAGGTTTGGAACACCTTGGAATTTTTTTTTTGGAAGTTAGATGTAATGAGAGGGAATGAACTAGAGACATTAGTTTGAATCCTAGTAGTTTTGTCACCCTTTAGGATTTCTTCACTAAGTTTAAGTCCTTAAGATTATAGTTGAAAAAATTTGGGATATAAAATAAATATAACCAAATTATTATTTAAATACTCTAAAAAATATGTCTAAATTACTCTATCTTTTTCTCTTCCTTCCATTCCAATAAAAGTGATCTAGGCTCTACATGGAAGATGCCTTTTCAAGATGACTTTGTTGTCAACTTGACTTGGGAGCAAGACAAGTTAATACATATGGGTGCTTAAACCTAAAATTTGTGGTTCTCGATTGAGGATATGTAGAACTATTTTTTAATGAGTATATATAAATGAATAAACATAAGGGTGATAATTATATCTACAATAGGCCAATTGGGTGATAAATTAGATATAAACATATACTAAATTTCTTAAGTGAAATACACTAAAAATAGTAAGTACAATTATGCTAGGTATATAAATAAAAATTAATTATGTACTTAGCTTATTATGATGTTAACATAATGATGGATCTAAAATAGTTAGAAAGCAAACTGGAAGATAGCTTTGGAACAATCATCAGATTCTAATTTAGATGCTTTTGGAGCCTCAAATGCTAACATCATCTTGGGATGGTTGTGTTAACATTATTATCTAGGTTTGATGCAAGTTTCACACATAGAATAACTATTATAAAAGGATGTGACCACTCACAAGATTTTAGGTTTGTCTTCACCTTCATTCTGGTGCATTCATATCTAGGTTATGTATTGTCACTCCTTATCAATTTGTAAAACCCTATCTCTTCATATTAATAGTGACCTTAGGGTAAAATGAATTAGTGGGAACATGGTGTTGAGCTGACCCCAAAGACCCATCTATTAGTGAGCATTTCCTACATAGCCAATACTCTAGAGAGGGCCTCAAAATGATGTAGTTCTCCCCTACATGTTGTCTTTTATGTGAATAATGCAATATGTGCAAAGTAAGTATGAAAATGACCTAGCTTATAACTTGGAAAATCAAGATCTTAGGTTTATCCTTCATTAGTTCAGACCTATGTATGTGATATCCCTATGAATGATATGAAAATAGGATAAAATAGGGAAGCTTTGCTTTATTGATTATTTGATTGAATGTTTTGACAAGTCACCTTAGGTCTTTTCTAGGTTATGTTATGTGAGGAATGAATGAGGGTTGATATTTTAGTTATATCAATCCTTTTGGATAAGTAACTCACATTAAATCACTTAGGCTAACTAGTAGGCTATGTTTCATTTGAAAATTGGATGACTTTAAGTAATTAAACACTTGTGTCAGATCAGGACACTAGCATCAATAATAGTGTTTGTCTCATAAATTAGTGTTCAGAGAGTAGTAAAGTCAATACATGCTAAAAACTTAAAAAAAATGAAAGATAAGTACTATTTAAGCATTATAGGCAAGATCAAAGACCTAGGCCATCAACATAAGACTGGTTGGACTAAGAGATAGGAAAAGGGGCACAAGATAAAGTAGATGTGAGACTTGTAGAAGTGGGAAAATGTCTAGAACTAAGAGGGAAAACCAAGGTCTGAGTTTTCCAAGTGTACAAGATTGAAGTGTTATATAATCCATAAATATCATCTACATTCCCCCCTTTTGATCTAATAATGAAATTTCTAGTTTAAATGAAAGTAATGAGTACTTGGGTGTGTATAACACACCTTATCATTATATGTGCCCAACTTGAGTATTTTACCAATGATTGGCCTATAACCAAGAGCATGTTATAGTATATAATCAATGAATATAATATAGAATTGAAAGTATTTGGAATTGATTGAAATTATAAAATAAAGGTTTAGGAGTACACATGTGTGTCAATGTAGTTGCATTTCCTATTATCAAGTTGAATTAAAAAAATATGTATCATTATAAGGCTCTAAAATTGAGATTATGAAAAATATAGATAAATATAAAAAGTTCATATATCCAATGAGATAAAGATAGAGAAAGAGAGTGAGATTAGAAGGAACATGACCCAAACCTTGGACAAAATCTGATTTTCCACCTGATAGTTGAGATTAGCTCAACCTTGCAACCCATGATACTTATAACTTGGTTAGGATAGATTATAAAATCAAGTCCAAACTAAAAACTTGTCAATATTGAGTGATTTAATCACATCAAACATACCAAAAAGAAAACTAACTACTACAGTAGATTTCATCCATAAAGTTTGTAAAAGTTTGACTAGGGTATGAGCATGAAAAAGTTTGTGATGTGGTAACAGTCCATAAAAGAGTTTTATAATATAAAAATAATTTGGATTTTATAATATTATGCTCAAATTTCATAGCATATTCACCTTAGATATGTATCATGCTAAAACTATGTATAAAAATGGTACCAATGTATATAATCATGCCACAATTATGAATTTGAATCATATAACTATGTGGTTTAGCTAATTAAAAAACTATGTAAGTGTGGATAATATGATTCTAAATATGCCCCCAATATATATGTAAAAATATTAAAATTGATATAATTACCAATGTGGATAACATGTATTTAAAACATGCCCCTACTATACTCTAGAAATGTTGAATGTTGAATAAGTGTGGAGAACATTCTTCCAAAGCATGACCCCACTGAATCTAAAAACTATGTCAAGTGTGGAGAGCATGCCTCTATGACATGACCACACTAATATTCTCCCCCATTGAGGTGAGGGAAAGATAGGAACTAGTAGTTACCTCAACTAAAAAGGATAAAACAACTATATAATCTATGAATGGAACACTATAACCTATAAAAGGAACATGTCTAGGTAAATATAACATTGAATTGAATAGAACCAATTTGATCACATGAATTCTTAATATACATGATAAGGATCATGTAAACATATATATAGTAATATTATAAGCTCAAAAGGATAATCAAGCACATGGAGCACTCAAAATCAAGTCAAAAGGAAATGGTCTAAGGAGACTACAAATAAGGGGCATGTTCAAATGCCATATAATAAAATGGACATGACTTATTCAAATGTCCATAAAATAAATAATAACATATTAATATATCCTTAAAAAAAATAATGACATGTACAAATGTCAAATAAATCATACATAGGCATGGGGGGTGCAAGCAAAGGAGCATATTCAAATGATCGAATAAGGAATATAATTATAAATCAAGACACTCAAAGAAATGCATAACGTAAAGAATAAATAACAATCATAAACATGTCATAGTATCCCATGGATCAAATGTGTTAGGAATTTTTTTTAAGTGTATATCATATCAAGTACCCAATGTAAGGCATAATCATGGATAAAGACATATGTAAGTACATATGTAACCTCAAACATGATAATAAAATGTGATCATCGAACCATATAACCTTTGTGCATCAAGATCAAAGAAGCAAATCCCCCCAATGTCTACATAACATGGGTAGAGGGAAGGCTCAACATTTGAAATAATAATAATAGATCATGTATTTGTGTATGCCTGTATCAAACTCAAATAGTAGTTTGACACACATATGTATATGTAGAAGTAACTAAATTTTCCATGTATTTTAACCTTTTAGGACTTGGCAAGTATAAATATTATGTTTGTTAAAGAGTTGAGTAGATTAAATTAGGTAAAAAATATGCAATAAATACAACCATTGATTTTTTATAGAATTAACTAGCTTTGAATTTTTTAAAAATAATAATAAATACTTTAAGTAAGAACTTAGATGGAAAAAACTAAGACAAATGATCTAGGTGATAGAAATTGAGGTAGAAGCTAGTCAAGTGTCGTAAACTAGATCCCAGTCTCATAAACCCTCCTATATAGTGCCACAATTATATAGTAGTGCCATTATTAGAAATATAGTGTTAGTGTCCTTATATTGGTAGTAGTATCCTCTATACAGGACTATCTTGAGCTTTTGGGTACACCTATGTCTATATCTCTGAGGTCTATTCCTATGTGAACAAGTTTTGAAATCTTATATTTTGATTATAATGATGAATTTAGTGATTATACCCTAATCCTCCATGTAGCTAGGGCATTTGATTAACATGAGATAAAAAGTTTGTTTGTTAGTAGGGTAGGTTGGATATCCTCAACACCCCACTATGATGAGAGTTGCCTACATATAAATACTCTGAGTCAACCCCAATGTAGTTCTCCCCACCTAAGTGTTGGTGTAAGTTCAAGTAAATCTAGTATGATATTAGCCTTGAGTGCCATAATTTTTTTGGAGACTAGAAATTTGGGTAATCTTAGTTTAGGATTGTTGTAGATGGTAGTATGTAGAAGTAAGGAAGAATAGGGATTGATAACCTTAATTTTGAATAACTTGTTATAAGTTTGAATGTGTATTTGGCATCTAATTTCCATATCGTGTTTAGAGGGATAAAATTCATGTATATATATATATATATATATATATATATATATATATATATATATATATATATATATATATATATATATATAGTTATGATGCTTGTGTGAGTGATAAAAGAGGTCTAGGCCAACCTTAAGAGGTTCTAGTTTTGAAAAGATATCCATTTGGGAAAAAGAAATACGAAGGACATTAGCACCATTTTAAAGACACTAGCACCATGTGGGACTAATGTCCTTATTATGGTGCTAGTGTCCATTTGGTATAACACTTGGTATAAAGGGCCAAGATCATGAAAATAAGGGTCTGGGTCTACTTTAAGGCTTACTAAGAACATTTGTGGCCCGCATGAAGGTTGGATAAGTGTGATAATAGGATCTAAGATAGGTCTAGGCTAAGATATGGATAGGTAGTCTAAAGTATCACTCTTAACACTTCAATACCACTTTTGGGTGATTACATCCCCCCCCACTTTAATCTAAAAATTTAACAAAGTAAAATGACTAGGATAAAGGAAAAATAAGCGTACCTAGACTTACCTAAGAGGTGAAGTCCATGAATCTAGGTTTGGGTATGTGAATATATGCTCCAATGCATATCCTATAATTGAGATGTGCATAAATCAGTCCTTAATTAAGAGATATCAAAATTAAAATACTAAACTAAATAAATAAGTAAAACTAACTACAATTGAGTAAAGAGATAAGAGAGAAAATTAATGAATACACCTCACTAGATACGTGAACCAATGCATAAAATTGGTGACAACCTATGTGTGTGTATGTATATAATGATAAATCGATGAATATATTGGACTATGTTGATGGTTTTCTCAATCATCATGTGTGGGTGGATCAATAACTCAATTTGGTTTTGACTCTATAATTTCCCACCCCTGCTTGGTGGATCATGACCTATGAATAGCTTGGATTGGACCGATGGTGTGACCAACCGTATCATGTAGGTGTCTCAATAACTCAAATAGGATATGATTCCATCATTTCCCACCCATGTGTAGTAGATGCATTTGAAACTAAATTGTATGAAGTAACTATAAATATCTAATTGGATATGTTAGCTTTGTGTCCACTAAGGTACATTAGGCAGCTTTGGGCCACTTAGGAATGCCAACCACTATAGATGGATTATGGCATGAAACTAGTATGCAATCTACAATATGATGTCAAATGTATATAATTTAGAGAATGACAAATAATTTTTCATTCCATCTAATCAGTTGATGTGTAAGTGAGCATAAAAAAAATAATGTGTCACATACATGCCCCAAATATGATATTTGATCATGGATTCTAGACTGAGTTGTAATAAATTGTATTTGGGTAACTAAACTAAATATGGGAATGGTCATGACATACATTATGCCCCTAATTTGAATAAACTAGTTTGAATGTGAGTTAAACTAGAATGAATCTAAGCAAATTTGATAAATTTATAATTGACCCTATGTAAACCTATACTATACCTATTGTACTTTTCTATCCAATCTAGGTTTTTCTAAAATTGATGCTACTAAATAATAGTGTCATATCTAGTACAATATCATCATTATTAGAAATGTGGCACTAGTGTCCTACTTTGGGTGTTAGTGTCCTTTTGGTCTAATTTTTATGCAATTGTACTACTTTTTGGGTCAATGTTTTCCCACTATATTTGTCTGAGTATGATTTTTTATAATATAATCATATGTGCTAAAAATATACTATGAATGCAATATAGGATCCTGATATCTATTCCAAACCACTTTAAATGACCCCTATTTGGAGGGGAGTTGTTGAGCCTATGTAAGAACTATCCTCAAAATAAAAAACTCTATAAAATTTGTGTTATTCAGAGCATATATGATAATTGCATAATAATCCAATATAATGTGCTTTCATAACATCAAAATGTAAGATAATTTGAACAAAAGTATGTGATGTAATATATATGTCATGTCTAGCATTCACAAGACTATCAATATAGATATAAAAATATATTTAACATTAAATCTGAGTAAAAATAGAGTAGTTACCTAGGGGGATGGGGCATGATATCCATCACGATACTTACATAGGAAGGGGAGATGCATGAGGTCCCTCATGGCATCTAAAACTAGAGTGGGTAAAAATAAAGAGATAAGTGGCATGGCCATGATGCATATAAGAAAAAATACATACAACACACATAAGGCATGCAAAGTAGGCCAAGGAGCCATAATACCAGGAACATGGGCACATGTCATTAAATCTGTGAAAAATAAGACATACAAGGACATGTTAAAAGGTACACATATATAAGCAACTAACAAGTTGGATTAGAGCCACAATGAAGGACATATTTAAATATATGCATACAAACTCAAGAAGGCACACACAAAGACATGGGCACATGTCCAAAGCATACATACTATGAATAAAAGTGGCATACAAACAAAAATCAATGGCATGTTTAAATTCTCTCAAATAGAAGAAGCATACAAATACAATCAAGTCTAAACTAGGAAATCTAGAAATGAAAATATTCATGAATATGTAATACAAATCTATGTAAAATTAGGGATGTACATATGTTGAGTCTAAAGGAGTAATAGCCGACAAAAAAATTGAGTAAGTGTAACATGATAAATATCAAGATATAACAATACTAAATTTGGGATGTAGTAGACATATATATTTTGGAAATCAAATCTATGTATATAGTGCCCCCAAATTATAAAATGTGTCAAATGAAGAACTTGTGTATCAATGTATATGCCCCCAATGGGTAGATAATAGTAAACATGGATTGGTGTAATGGACTTTAGTCCTATAAGTAATCCACAAGAACTCGACAAGAACAAGTGAAGTATGTATGTATGATAAAAACCAAATATGCTAAGATAGCTAGCATATGTAGTGTCTATAAAATATAAAATATGTAAACATGGTAATGCATATAATCTATAATTTTATGTTTTTTGAGTAAATATTTGAATGTTTTTATGTTTTTTGAAATATTTTATTGTTTTTATATTTTTTAGATATAAGCTATGTACAAGCAACATGAAAATGAAACTATATATAAGGATAAACAGAGAAGGAAAATATTTCTAAGAAGGGAGGAAAAATACAAACTGATGAGTCTCATGGGAGACTCACTATCATTGTGGCTTGTGTCAAAAATAGGAATGGAAATCTCTCATGTAGTGTGATTGCTATATTTTATTTTAATGTTGTTTTAGTAATAATATGAGTATTGTTCATCATCAAAATCATAATAACTTAGAATACTAGAGGGAATTGTCTCATACTATGGAGCTGGCCTTTCTGAATTGTGCTTTGGAATACTGATTTTTTTTTTCTCTTTGAAACTATGCTTATTATGGGCATATGGTGCTCTGGGGGCTCTTTTGATATAAAACCGTTTTTGAGAATGTTTGTTGGCTTATCATGATTTTAAGTTTACAACTTAATTTCTCACTCTTTTGTAACATTTATTGTGTATCTAGACTTATTTCCTTGATAGACTTTATCTATGAATGATGTGCCTTAGGATGTTTAATAAATCCCAAATCATATTGAGCAACATTATTAACTACTAGAATAGGAGAAGTGATGCCTTGGGCCTAATTTCCCAAACCTTGACCATGATAATTATATTGTTGTAGATATTTTTTACTTGACCCAAACTAATTTGAAAGTTGAGCCTCATTTTGGAGATGTATATTTAGATATTTTACTTGATTTACCTATTCTTGTTGTAATATTTCTTGTTATGATTATGTTATGTGAACCTTTTATTGGTTTAAGTTATGCTTCAGCAACCATTTTTGTACTATTTATAAAATTGACACTTTTTGAATTTATATTTGTGCCATTATGTGTTTTTTAAATGATGTATCATTGTTTGAGTCATATTTATCCATTATCTATTGTATTTTCCTTTTAAATGCTAGATATGAATCAATGTGGTACCCATGAATTCTAAGTTATGCATAATAATATCTATATCTATTAGAGGTAAAATCAATAAGAGGGGGGGGGTGAATCAGTGATTCCAAATAATATAACTTCAATTCTGATCTTGAAAAACACTTAAGTAGTTACCATAAGAATTCATAAAGCATACACATCATTCATATCAATGAGCAAGAGAGATAATGCAAAATCAATTGCATAACACATGACATATATGGGAAACCCTCTCAGGGAATAAAACCTACTAGAACCTAAAATTTGACTATTGTATTATAATAACAAGAACCAATTTAGACCAACTATAACTAATCAAGGAATTACAATCCCTATTTAGTGAGACTACAAGCCCACAAGGTGTTGTCATAGCTATCTAGCTGAGCTAAAACAACAACTAGAATTTTAGAAAGTTTCAACTTACAAGGAGGCTATAACCACCCTAGATGATGATCTACCACAACAAAACCTATTAAAACATCCACCTTTGAACTAATGTCTTCAACACCTAATGATTGACCTATGATAATCACTCTTCACTTTCACTCAAACAACAAGAGCATTATGTTACCAATAGAATTATGAACTATAGACCATACAAATAGTCCTAAATATATTATACTCTTGAAATCATCCACATGACACTTTAACCCTCCTTCTATCCACTATCCACACACATATGCCTCTCTCAAATCTCTCCCAAGTCTCTTGCTAATAAAGTCTAGAAACTGTCATCTTTGGTTCAACTATTTATAGATCATACTTGATAATTAAAACCTTGGTCAGCCAATAGACATGCCTTAACTCTTAAGGTAATAAACTCATTGAGACATATCTCAATACAATCTTTATAGGTTTTCCATATCATCTATGGGTCACCCTTAAGCATCTACACCTTTTAATAAGGACCTTGTAGCTCTTATAGGTCTCATGTGAACCCATTCACTCCTTTATCAATTCATTGAACAAAAAAAACAAACAAACTAATATAAATAGCATGGAACCATTATATATGATCTATACATTCCCCTTAAATTCTAAAAACCAACGTAGAACCCTTTTTTTTAAGCACAATTCACTCAAACAACGTTTTGTGCACATAGTCATTATGAACGAACACATAGTCACATTCTAAACCATTGTTCATACTGCATACAATTGGTCAAACCTTAAAAATTCACATAGATCATCCTCATGGAGTCTAAAACACTCCCCATAATCTAATTTACCATGAAACATTGAAACAACATCTACATAAGATCAATTATTTTTCTTGAGTCACTTGGAGAACAAGCACACACATAAATTAAACTTGAAACATTAATATGTTTGATTTTAAACAATTATAAATATTAAAATTAGGTTCATTAGATGATATATGGAATCTTATTCATCTTTTATTTTTACATCATGAGCAAATTCTATCTAGATCAAAAGATATGGCCCAAAGACCAGATACTGGTTTTTCCCTTGTTAAATTTGAATATTTAAATAAAAATAGTCACAGTTAAACTTCAACCACTTTAATCACATCTTGTGTCCTAATTTCTCAAATAAAATATGCACTATTGATCTTGTTTTAACTTTAATGCATATGCACCAATACTCAAAATTTAAACATCTGATAGTTGACCTTATCTTATGTAATCTATAAACTTTGACTCAACATGCTCCTTCGATCTCCTATACATAGTTTGGTCTTTAACAATTATAAATAACTATAAATTTGATCTCTTGAATTTAATATTCACCATTAATCTCTATCTATATGATCACCTACTCATTGTTGATCCGTGGAAAAAGTTTGATCTTTATCTCTGCTCAATGTTAAACATCATTCACTTATCCTTATCTCATTACTTTCTAACTTCTTGGAGTAATGTGAAACATTGATGTTACTTGAAATTTAACTTGTGAAAATTTGACTATGGGAACCTTACTTATTTTCCTAGA
Source organism: Torreya grandis (assembly GCA_037957365.1). Taxonomy (NCBI): domain Eukaryota; kingdom Viridiplantae; phylum Streptophyta; class Pinopsida; order Cupressales; family Taxaceae; genus Torreya; species Torreya grandis. The sequence continues at coordinate 2,171,732 of JARHVA010000570.1, read as the reverse complement.
AGACCAACTTTGTATTCATATATTTTGATGCACTTGGATGCATGATTTGCAATTTGGACCATATTATTTCCTTACATAAGAGAATCCAACCATATAAAAAATTACTCCTAGAACCCTCACACATGTGAGATATATTACCATTAAAATGACTTATCAAAATATTATGTCACAGAGATAACTATGCTTATAACTTGCCTATGAGGCCAACTTTGCTCTTGCATAACTTTTGATGTGCTTTAATGCATGATCTGAAATTTATCACAAATTAATTAGGTAAAAAATTAAACAAATCCACATGATCACCTTTTACTGAAACATCCACACATGAGATATATTCTACCATCAAAAAACTTACTCGGCTCTTTCTTGCCTCATGAAAATTTGGCTAAGTATGGGAAAACACTATCAAAAATGCTTGAGAGCCCAACTTTGCACTTGCATATCTTTTAACACACTTAGGTGCATGACCTGAGATTAATTGCATAAGAACTATTCATAATAATAAACAAACCCATATGACTATTTCCTCTTGAAACATCCACACGTTTGAGACATGATACCATCAAAATGATTTCTTGTCTCTTTCTTGCCTCATGCAAATTTGGTTAAGTATGGGAAAACACTATCAAAATGCCTAGGAACCCAACTTGCACATGCATATATTTTTTTATACTACATCGCATAACCTAAAAATTAGCACATATTAACTAGGCATAATACTAAACAAACCCATGTGACCATTTCTTCCTGACTCATTCCCATGTGGTAATGGTGATGTCATCAAATTACCTATTCAAATTTTCTACCACTGGACCCAAAGTGTCTAGATAAGAACTAAGGACAACCAAATGAACTAAACTTATGCACATAAGCACTAAAATCTTAGAAAACATCTTAGAGACATTTTTCACATTCTAAATATTCCATAATCATGTGTATACATCTTTAACCATGCTAAAATAGAAGATCAACCAAGCCAACTACAAGCATACTAAGACAAACACATTGAACACTTTGTCATTGTTACTTAGGCTATCAAACCAATTCATCTACTCACCAGGACACCTCCATGACATCACTAAAAAATCTCCAATAATCTCCTGCTTTGTCATTAATGTCAACAACCATCATATATAACAATATATAGCTCACCTTCTCTCTTCAAGTAGTCTCACAATAAGAACTTTCTCCCCCTTTGAAATAATGAAAAAGTTGGAAAAATATAATTTTGAGGACCTAAAAAGACCAAAAAAAGGATAGGACCACCTTAAAAATATGATACAAAATCCCCCTTACCTTGAGCCTATCTCTTCTTGCCTTGACAAGATCCTCTTGCTCCATGCCAACACTCTCTTCAACCAGCCACTATAGTTAATGAATACATAACACATAGAACCACATAAATATGATGTAAATCATCAAGAAACATATGATATGGACTACCCATAATAACTCTGATCAATTCCACCTTCTGAGCATCTTCATATCTCCACACACCATGAAGAACCACCACACATGTTTACTAGCCTTCTTTCTCAAGTTACCACAAGGACCACCAACAAAATTTCATGTCACTCACCAAATAGGAAACATGCTCTCAACCATCTTGAGAAATCTCCTTGAAACAAACATACCTTTCCATTTTGGAGAAACTAAGCAAAAAGCACTTATTCTTCAAACTAGGCTTGTCTAGCCTCTTTATAGCCCTATCTGGAACTTACAGAGCCCATAGTTTTTAGTAGACAAATATTTAGGACATGAAAATTAATATTTGGATCAATTTCATATTCCCCATCAAGCACACTAATTTTAATCACCAAGATCATCCTCTATAGCATACATTCTTCACAAACCTACTAGCTAATTAGCCCTCCATTTTGACAAAAACAAGAATAATTTTAAAACCACAAACATTAAAATCTTACTGAAGCTTGATTTGAAAATAAATTGGACCCAATAAGCCTATTAATAAGCCTCATACCTTAAATAATAAGTCAAACCAATTTTTTAACATAGCCTAAAACCCTAGAGTCTCAAAATAAATAGGGTCAATAAACCTCCTTCTGGTTAACACACACCTCTAAAAATTCTTACACACCTAGAGACACCCATCACACACTTATAGACCAAAAAATTAACCTTCACACATTTGGGAGTCTTGAATTCCTATAACCCATTTTATACCTACTTTCCCTTAAGCCAAAAACTGAGAAAAATAAGAGCACTCATAAATCTTTAATTTGTCACAAACATACCTTTAGACCAAAAAACACCTGAAACACATCACAAATAAATGCACATACCTTTCTAAGCACCAAACACTTCTTGGCATTTCATCAAACTCATTATGCCATCTAAAAACAACCATTCTGACCTTGCATAATAGCTCCTTCAAAAACCTCTAGAGTAAGCTCATGAACTTGTTGTTCCCCCTTAACCAAATACCTTCTCTAATTGGTATTATTTTCTTGTACACAAAAAATTGATTATCCACAATAAAAATGTCTCTTAAGAAGCATAGGCAGAGACATCCTATACACCACAATGCTCTACCATGGTGTGAAACTAGTAGTTTCCCACAACTCCTCATATTCCTTCTCCTCTTTGGTCATCTAATACTTATAGATCTTATTATTCTTTGGCTTAAGAGAAATAACTTCATCATACACTATAACATTCTCCTTTTATTCTATGATTAGATTGATAATACATGGAGACAACATAAATTCATGAATACCTTTTCATCTAAAGAATTTTCTTTGTGGTTTGGAACTTGATCATTAGGCATAGATAAATGATATTATTTTCATGATACATACTCAACAACAATATGATGTTCACTTAGATCCATACATACCTTAGGAATAGCTTCAACTAACACCTTGGTTTTCTCTTTGATCTTAGTCTCTTCACTCACACCATGAGCAGATAATGAGAGCCCTTAACACTCTTCAACTTCCAAAGCATTCTCCACCATAGAAAACATATTACTTGGACCTAAAATATCATAATGACTCACACTTTTCACCTTTGGCTTCCATGTGTTAAAATGCCTTCTTCCTTATAATCTAGGATCTTGATTAAACCTATTATGACTTATATACCTTTGCTTGTAGAGCCTAGCAGTGTGACCTCTCTGTTCATAATTTTAGCACACCATACCTTTTACAATAAATGTATCTTGCCTTACCTTATTTAGATATAAATTTGTAACATGTCCTATGTCATGATAATTAAATCACTTAACTCTGTTCATACCTTTTGATTGATGACCCCCATCATAATCCAATGCAAACTCATTTCTAACAGTTCTCTTGAATTATTTAGCCCTATGACCAAATTGATTACATGTGTAACATTAACCATTGAATATTGCATACCTCATGGCATTTGGATATATGATCTGATTAATCTTCATTCTACCAGCATATTCAATCCTTGTCTAATGATTTGTCTTCAAAGTATGATTGTACTTATTCATAGTAGTCTTCATCTTATCTTCAGTTACATTATTTTGTTCTTCTTTATATCCAAGACCAGTTCTATCACTATCATGCTTTTGACCACTCATAATGTTGTCTAGATCACATGATATTTTTTCAAATCTCATAAATGACTTCAACTTACAAGATTTCATCTCTAAATCAGATTTCAAAGAATCATTTTCAAAAACACACCTTAAACATTCATCTTATTTATATTTTAGGCTTGTAGATAGAATTTCCAATTGACAACTGAGATGCTTGATCAGATCTTCATGTTCCTTAGAGTCTTAATTCATTATTTCCTCATACACATTAAACTACTCCTCATAGTCCTTGAGTTTATATTTCATCTTTTTATTGATCTTCTTCTCAATTTTTAGTTCTTCAAGTGTATTCATCAATACAATCCACCTCATCTTCATCATTATTTGAATCACTCCAAGTATACTCCTTGTGTTGTAAAAAAATTCCATCCTCATCCATGAACATAGCTTCATCTTTAGTAGGACCATCATCTTCAAGATCATATTTTGAGTCACTATCTTCACTCCCATTTGATGAGATGCAATCTTCTTCATTGTAGAGACTCTTCTTGTTCTTGAAGGACTTCTTCTTATTGTTATAGTTTCTAAATCCTTTCTTCTTGTATGTATTATTGTATATATCTTGGCCTTCACCATACTCTTAATCACCATTATTCTCATGATTATGAGGACACTTACTATCAAAATTTCCTATCTCTCTACAATTGAAACATTTGAAGTGTAATTTACCCTTATACTTCCCTGAGACTGTGTTCAATTTCCTAGTAATAAAAGCAATTAGTTCATCCTCATCAATGTTAGATGTGTCATCCTATTTGGATTTCTTACCTTGGAACTTATTCTTAGGATTCATCTCTATGTTAAATGTTTCTTCCTTCTTTGGTGGTATATCATCATTTACTCTCATCTCATATGTAGTAAGGATACCATGCAATTGATCCATCTTCAACTAAGTAAGATCATGAGTTTCTTCTATATCAGATACTTTTAGATTAAACTTGAGAGATAGAGACCTTAATACCTTTTGGAATATAGTATCCTCTTCAAGATTATCTCCAAGACCTCTAATGATGTTCACAATCTCATCAACTCTATGTAGAAAATATGCCACAAAATCTTCTTCCTTCATCTTGAGATTTTCAAATTACCTTTTATGAGTCGGTAACTTAGTAAGCTTGGATTTTGAATCTCCTTCAAAAATGATCTAAATTGTGTCCCATATATCTTTAGTATAATTAAAATGGATCACCTTGGTGTATTCAGTCTCTAAAAGACCACAAGTGATAGCATTCATTGCCTTGGAATAGTTCTCAAACAACTTGTTGTCTGAAACACTAGATGGAAGAGTAATATGAGTAGCATAACCTTCCAAAATATATTTTCATACATCAAACCCTAGGTACATAATGTATGTCCTCATCTTTACACTCCAAAAAGAATAATTGGATCCATTGAACATTAGTGCTTGGTTAGTAGAGAAACCTCCTTGATGACTACCCATATTGTACCTTGGATCACCTTCAAGATATCAAGACTTTACCAAAGGACCTGATAGGATACCAATTGTTAGAGTTAAAATTATTGAGAAGAGGGGGGTGAATTAATGATCCCAAATAGTCCAACTTCAATTATGATCTTTACAAACACTTAATTAGTTACCATAAGAATTCATGAGGCATACACATCATTCATAGCAATGAGCAAGAGAGATAATGTAAGATCAATCACATAACACATGACATACATGGGAAACCCTCTTGGGGAATAAAACCCACTAGAACCTATAATTGCAATATTTCCCTATAATAGAAGAACCAATTTAGACTAGCTATGACTAGTTAAGGAACTACAATCTCTATTTAGTGAGACTACAATCCCACAAGCTGTTGTCACACCTATCTAGCCGAGCTGAAAAAAAATCAAAAATTTAGCAAGTTTTACCTTACAAGGACGCTAAAACCACCTTATATGTTAAGATGACACAACAAAATCTATGAACACATCCACTTTTGAATTTATGTCTTTAACACCTGATGATGGACCTCTAATAATCAGTCTTCACCTTCACCATACTAAAAAAAAGAGCATTATTATACCAATATAATTATGACCTATAGGCTATAAAAATGGTATTAAATATATTAAACTCTTCAAATAATCAATAGGGAACTCTAACCCTTATTCTCTTGACAATACACACACATACGCCTCTCTCAAATCTCTCCCAAGTCTCTTGTTAATAAAGTCTAGAAACCATCATCTTTTGTTCCACTATTTATAGAGCATACTTGATAATAAAAACCTTGGTTTGAAAATAGGCATGGATTAACCCTTAATAAAACTAACTCATAGAGACATAGCTCAATATAATATTCATAGGTTAGCCATAGCATCTATGGGTCACCCTTGAGTAGCTACACCTTTTAGTAAGGACCTTGTAGCTCTTATAGGTCTCATGTGAACCCATTCACTCCTTTATCACCTCATAGAACAAAAAAATAACATAAAACTACTATCAAAATCATGGAGCATTACATATGATCTATATGTCCTCCTTAAGTGCCAACAACTAACATAGAACCCTTCTCTTTAAGTACAATTCACTCAAACAACATTTTATGCACAAACTCATTATGTGTGAACACAGTCATATTCTAAACCATTATTCATACTACATAAAATTGATAAAACCTTAAAAATATACACAGAGCATCCTCATGGAGTCTAAAACACTCCCCAAAAGCTATTTCACCATGAAAAATTGAAACAACATCTACATAAGCTTAATTACTCTTCTCAGGTCACTTGTAGAATAAACACAAATAGATAATAAAATTAGAACCTTAATTTATTTGAGTGTACACACTTTCAAATATTTAAATCAAGTTCATTAGATATGACATGGAGTCTTTTGCATCTATGCTTTTTAAAACATGATCAAATTCTATCTAGATCAAAAGATATGGCCCAAAGACCAGATACTAGTTTTTCCCTTATTAATTTTGAATATTTAAATGATAGTGGTCATAGTTAAACTTTGACCACTTTTCTCACATCTCATGTCCTTGCTGATCAAATCAATTACACATCATTGATCTTGTTTGAACTTTAATGCATAGGTGCCAATGCTCAAATGTTAAACATCTGACAATTAACCTCATCTTGTGCAATCTGGAAACTTTGACTCGACGTGTTCTATTAATTTCATGTATTTAGATTGGTCTTTAATAATGCTAAACAGATGTCACTTTGACCTCTTTAATTTAATATGAACCATTGATCTCTATTTGTATGATCACTTGATCACTGTTTATCCTTGTAAGAAGCTCGATCTTTATCTCTGCTCAATGTTAAGCATCATGCACTTGTCCTCATCTTATTTATTCTTGACTTCTTGGAATAATGTGCACCATTGATGTTGCTCAAAATTTAACTTGTAAAAATTTGACTATGGGAACCTTAATTATCTACTTATAAGGATAACTTTGCATAGTGATATCTTTTTTTGTACTTGGATGCATGATCTCAATTTGGACCATATGATCTCTTTACATAGGATAATCCAACCATATAACAAAATAATCTTAGAACGTTGACATATGTGAGATATATTGCCATTAAAATTCCTTCTCAAAATCTTCTATCATAGTACCAACTATGGTTATAACTTCTTTGTGAGGCCAACTTTGCTCATGCATAACTTTTGATACACTTCAGTGCATGATTTGAAATTTAGTACAAATAAACTAGGTATAAAATTGAGTAAACCCATATGATCACCTTATCTTGAAACATCCACACATGCAAGATATTATAGCATTAAAATGTTTACTCTGCTCTTTCTTTCCTCATGCAAATTTGCTTAAGTATGGGAAAACACTGCCAAAATGCCTGGGATCCCAACTTTGCAATTCTATATCTTTTAACGCGCTTAGGTGCATGACCTAATATTTAGTGCATAAGAACTATGAATAATATTAAATAAACCCATGTGACCATTTCCTCTTGAAACATCCACACATTTTATATATGCTACCATAAAAAAATCTACTCAACTTTTTCTTGCCTCATGTAAATTTGGCTAAGTATGGGAAAACACTATCAAAATGCCTGGGAACCCAACTTTTTACATTCATATATTTTATTGTGCTAAATCACATGACCTAAAAATTGGCACATAATAAATATGCATAATACTAAACAAACTCATGTGACCATTTCTTCCTAAATTATTCCCACATGGTAATGGCGATGTCATCAAACTGCCCACTCATATTTTATACCACTAGACCCAAAGTGTCTAGATGAGAACTATGGACAAACATATGAATTCCACTTATGCACATAAGCACTCAAAGATTATAAAACATATTAGGGACATTTTGAACATGATCAATACTCCATAATCATCTTTGAGTATCTCTGACCATGCAAAAATAGAGGATCAACCAAGCCAACTACAAGCACACTAGGATAAGCACATTGCACACTTTGTCATTGTTACTTAGGCTATCAAAGCACTTTATCCACTCACCAAGACACCTTCATGACATCACTAAAAAATCTCCAATATGATCTCCTCACTGAGTGTATAGGTGGTAGGTTGATCAACTTAGCTTTAATTATTTCCCTTAGTACCCTAATTAAATTTTTATTTGATCTTTGAATATTCTTTGAATCACTAGTTGTGCACACCTAAATCTGGCCACTGATAACCTCCAACCAAGATTTTGACCAATTTCCACCCAAAATGCACAATTTGGCCTAAAAATACTAAAACACATTAAATTATGTGAAACTGACATATTCAAGTGCCAATTTTTGTTAGGGTATCCCTAAATGGGGAAATGAAATTTATGGGCTAGTTAACTTTGATCAGATCATTCTACGTCAAAATACCAGTTTTGTACCTGGGTGCTTTGGATTGCTCTTTCCTATCAAATCTTCTACACAAGATGTGTGCCTTTGTTATTTGTTGTTGGTAACATCCTAAATGGGAATATGGTTTCAATGCATCTGACATTACCTTCCAATTCCAATCTAGTCAAATTTAGGACCAATAACAAGGTATTTTGATGAATTTGGGTAATTTATGCAAAAAGTGCTTAAACATGATTAAGAGATAATTAAATCAAATTAGAGCCTAATTAAGAAATCCATGGAAACTTGTTGAATACTTATTTTTGGAAATGAATATTGAATATCTGTATCACCAGGAGACCTCATTTCTTGGGAAGACATCCCTAGGCCATAAATGCTACAAATATCAACGTTCATGCCTCTCATGCCTCATCAAAACCCTCCATTCCTCTTAATTTCTACTCTATCCCAAATATTGATGAGACTATTTATCAATTTTAATTGCATAATTTTATTAATCCTTAGCCAAACATCTCAATCCTAAGATGGTTGGTTCAGGGTGATTTTAGACATTTGCAAAAATCTATAAATAGAGAGGCCATGAACATCATTTCTAAGCTATTTTGGTGCAAAGTTATTATGCTCAAATATCTTCAAGGACTTGATTATACAAATTTATAATGCCAAATTCATTCCAAGCCAAGCCAAGCCATAAGCCAAAGGTGCCAAGGAGAGATGGAGGTAGCCAAGCTTCCATTGCCAAGGACTTCATGAGCAGAAGCCGAGCAAGCCACCACTACAAAGGCATTTGGAGCATCCAAGGAAGGTGAAGGAATTATTATGTTTTCATTCCTTACTTTTTAGTTGTATTTGTCATTTTTTTTTTGTTAACTAAGCTCTCCCTAGTGTCTAGGCCTAGAGATGTTATGCTATTAGTGTGTTTATTTCATTTTGTTTTCATTTTGGAACTAACACCATAATAACCATCCTCTCTTGAGTCAAATTCCTAGGGCACATAATGGTATGACCAGTGGGACTAGATGCATCTCACACTTGAAGAAGATCATTTTGTAACTCTAAAATATTTATTTGGACCTTTAAAACTCATGAAAATTGATTTTCTAACTTTATTTGGCCATTTTTGTTTGCCACTGTTTTACATAATAATCGATGTCAAAAAGTAAGACCGATATCAGTTACATAGATTAATCGATGTTGATTAACAAAACTAACATCAGTTATATTTTGGTTAGCCAAGGTAACTACCGTTGGTTATATATAACTGACATCAGTCACTATGTTTTTCCAAAAACATAGACCCAAGAGCTAACATTTTTACCATAGGACCAAGCTTGATATTTTCTCAAAACATGTTTAAATCACCTTTTCACGCTTAAAAATCAATTAGGAACCTTCTTTTGTGTTTTTAATAAAGAATTTAGATGTTTTTGGTGAATGTTCTCAAAGTTTGCAACTAAGACCAAGGGGTCAAATGAACACCACCAAATCTTTCATTTTAGACTTAAAATTGAACACACTTGTAAATTCTTGTTTATAATAGTTGTTTGGATTAAATATTTGTTTGGGAAAAAGAGGAATGTTGCATGTATGCTCTTCCATTTGTCCCCTATAGGGAATCCTTGGAATCAAAAGCGCCATTCCTATTGAAAGTAGCCTAGTTCAAAGCTTAGAAAGAAAGTCATCTAAAGCACTCTGCAAAAACTCGTCAAAGTTTGGGTGACCTTGAAAACAACCCTAAAGTCTTTCTATTTCATGCTTTCTTTATTTTTATACAAACTTAGCTTATGAGGGGGACTTCATCACCTTCCACAAGTTCTTTAGGGAAGCTTTGACCTAGGGTTTCATCTCCCAACATTGAATTCATTTGGCTCCTTTGGAGTTACACACGAGATGTAGTGGCACTTTGGAAATCACACTACACTGAGCGAACAACAAGATGTAGGGGTTGAAAAAAGGACTAGACTTTTTTACAATAAGCCAAGTGATACAGACTCAAAATATGTGCTTTTATTTTTCATTATTTGGCATGAAATTCATTGTGTAATTGATTCCCCTAGATCATTCAAAAACTTGTTAGATCTTAGACAAATCCCCACTTGCCATGGAAATATTGTTGGTGCAAGGTGCACCTCAAGGTCCATGTCACAGTACTGTCATTTGAGAGAAGTGAGGGGGTATAAAAACCCTACTATATAATGCACATTTACTTTTGAATGAACACTTAAATAACCTCTCAAATGACGTATATTGATAGATTCTAATAATACCAAGCAACCTTGTCAGTTTAGGATCTAAGAATGATTAATTAGTTGGTCTTGTCCTAGTTTAAAGTATTATTTGAAGTCAAAACTTGGTGTAAAAAAATAATCCAAACTAAACACATAGTCCAAATTTTCCTTTGAACAAAGAGGCATTATGTTGTCCATGTGAGATCACCAATTTCTCTTGTTCAAAGTTCATTAAAAGCTTAAGAGTCATATCACCACTTTTGATAGGACCGAAACTCCCCAAAGCTCTGACACAACTTGTCAGATTTAAGAGCACACATGATTACCAATGGATAAGCAACTAAACATGCAGAATCCAGAAGAACAAATAACTATCAATGAGAAGACACACAGAATATGAGAGGCAATATACAATTATATTCAACTCATTACAAAGGAATTTACAACAAAGAGGTGGCACTCTTTATTCCACTTCGTGGGCTTACAGTAAACTTCCCTCCAGAGTAATCTTCTCTCATAGGTCACAACACACATCTAACACAAGATGTTGTTCACCTCATTGCACATCTATACAATCAAGTACACAACCATACTCCAAGTAGATCTCACCATGATCCTGCTGATGTATTGCTGTCACCTTGGATCTAGCTACCCCGCTGATCTCCTTTCTGACCCTCGCATCCATACACCCCTGCAAATCAAACCTGATCTTACTTATACCATACATGGGGAATCCTACTTGATTCCACCATGGGAAGAACTCTCCAAGCTTCACATATCTCTTCTCCAAATTCTCCACTTAACAATACAGCCCATGAGTCTATTATATAGATCTCATGCATACACTGACTAGACTTGCGGCTCAAGGCTTCGAACAAGCCTTTAACATGCAAACTCCGCGTTCACTTAACTGATTGTTCATCAACAGCAGTTCAGACTGCTACAGGTGACTGACGTTGGTCCCTACCTTCCTGGAGGTGACTGACGCCAGCCGATCATCTGCCGATGCCGGTTTCCCTTCTGCGTCCCCTAACCGACGTCGGTGTGGCCTGCCGACGCCGGTGACTGCATACACTAGAAACCTTCCTGTTCGCCTTAAAGTGTAGCTTTTAGCTCCACACCCTAACAACTTTAGCATAGTTATGCTTTCCAATTGAGTTTAGAACTTTACCAAAGTTGTTTAAGTACTTCACTTATAATCTAAATTTAGAATTACACCTTTACAAGTTCATAGGGTTGATGTGTTAAGTGGGTTCACCATTTGCGCTAAACTTTAGGGAACTTAGGTTTAATTTCTAATCTAGGTTGAAGGCCATTTAAATACTCATAATCATTATCATCACTTGATAGACTTAAACCATTTTGTGCTAAAATCTTACACTTTGAGTCTATGCACCACAACATTTTGAATCAATAAAAAATAGTGTTATGCTGTCAAAATTGTAGGAAAGCGTCTTTTGCCTTAGATATTTTTTTGTAACAAACCTTTTTGTTATACCTTTTGGGTGGTATAGCATCGTTATACTTCCAAAAGTAGTTCAAATATTTTTCATAGACCCTCTTACATAGAGTTTTAAATTTTTTCCTACGTTTTTAGCCCAATCCAATTGTACTTTTATGATCTGTTGTCTAAAATGGTTATACTATTAACTTTTGTCTAGTTTATTTGTCAAAAGAACCAAGTTTTATACCATTTTTTGTGAGAAAATAAACTATTTCTAAAGTGCCTTTTATTTCATACCTTATACCTAGTTGATCAAGTTCATGTTCAAGAATCAAATGCGTAGTGTTTGTTAGAAGTTTTTCAAATCTGTTAGATTAAAACTTTCATCTATTTTCAAAGACTAGATTTTAAAATCATTTGGCCAAGAGTCCTAGTACATGCCTTGTTTGAGCCTAGATTTTGACACCATGTTTGGCCAAAATACCTAGCAACTTTTAAATTCCTAGATTAGACTGATTTGAAACACTTTAACCTTAGAGTTTGGCATTATGATTTTAGGTTCATTTACTTGATTATCTTTGTGTGAATAGTGAAACATTAGGTACTTCATGCTAGCTCGTTTCTTCACAATTATTTTCATAAAACCTTTTGATCCTTTTGACAAATCTAGACCAATTTGGAACATCATTTATTTTAGAAATTGTCCTTTTAAAAGTTTGTAGAACTCTTTGAACTTTTATCGCAAAGCATTGACTATGGATCCCAACATGTACTCATACACTCGTAGTGGACTCATGTGCAATTCGGGGATTAGTAATGTGGCATTGCAAGAAGAAATGGTGTAAGACCCCTATGTAGATAATAGTGCTTATGAGATGGATTTTTCTCCCTCAAATAATACTCAATCAGGGGCACAAATCCAAGATCCATTAGCTAATTATCTAGTTAATGGACCACCTTATTTAGAACAAGACTAAGAGAAAACTACACAATACCTAGCTACAATACCTGTAGTGGATGAGCCAATACTTCAATAGTCATATTATACTAATATGACTTCCATGTATGATCCATTTTTGTTTGAGCAACTTTTTTTAGATATTAAAGACGAGATTTTGGTTAAAGCCATAGAGGTATGGGCCAAGTTTCTAGCAGACTTTCCCCATGAAAATTTACCAAGTCTAGTAAGAGTGCCCCACAATATCATTTATGATCAAAAATCTTCTTCTAGAAATCCTATCACTCTAGTCCAAACAACATACCAAGATCCTAATATATCTGATCAAGAAAAAAACATCATAGAACCTACCTGAATCTAGCATATGATTTCAATCAGATGTACATGGTAAGTAAGCCTCTTATTGTCCTAGTTCCTTCAACAAGAGTGTTGATAGAGTTAACTGGACAAGAGAATCCAAATTCTAACCCAATTGTATAAATTTATTTGATAGATAGCTTGATGCATATACCCATTATTGAAGAAGTGTCTTCAGTCTATACATAGAATAGTGAGCCAAACATAGTAGATAATGTGCAAACAACATCTAGTCCCAATAAAAGTGGTACTAATGTGCAAATAATTAGCCAATAACATGTGCATATAGTTAATCCTATAAATAGGTCATCATACCATGTAGTAGGAGTTTTTACACCCTAACCTCAACTAGTTGCTTCCTCAAGTGTACAACCTATGAGATTAGGTAATCAAACAATGGCTAATGTCACACCTCAATGATAGAATGTGATGAATGTTACTCCTCATCAATAAGTAATGAGTAGTATTCCACAATAATAGGCACAATCTAGTGTATCAATGCAATAGAGGACAAATACATTACCACCTCAATCAGGGGCAACTCATGTTCCATCTTGTGAGGTAACGACAAACATACCTTTTCAGTCATAGACTAATATGCCAATCCAAAACTAGGCAATGACTAGTCAACAACATGAAAATATTGGTCAATGATAGATGCTAAATCTACAACCTGATTTTAGTTCCTCATAGGGATTCATGCAACAAGGAGGTCCCCATGTTTCTCCAATACCTACTATAAAAACCATTGGTTCACAATATGCCACAAATCTAGAGACAGGGTCTTGGTCCATAAATTCCCACTCAATAACAAGGTTTGATTAGTCAGTAGTATGTCCCTTTTCAACCACAATAGGTATAGTATAGTTATATACCTCTATCCCATCCAAAAAATACTCCAAATCAAACCTTTATCACCAATCCAAACTAGAATATCACACAACCAAGTGTGTAATTTCAAGGACATCCTAATCCACGTATGTGTATTCCTTGTCCATTCCCCAACCAAACCAATATACCCCAACAGGTATCTACATCATACCCTAGTCAAAGTTTCCCACATGTGACCTCCCAACCATCTATCCAAACCAATATTCTTTCCAATTTATTTTCCCAAGAATTACAATAGATGAAGGATGTAATTGCTACTATTCAGGTGGTAAAACAAACTTAAAATTTCAAATTGGATGACATATGTTCCTATCCATTCAACATGGAGTATTTTTATGTACCATTTCCTCCAGGATATGAACCACTGAAATTTGATAAATATAAAGGGAAAGGTGACCCTAAGGCTCATTTGATCAAATTCTTTATCGCATGTCAACTAGTGGCATATAACGACATATAACTTTTGATTTTGTTTCCAAGGAGCTTGGATGGACAGGCCTTGGAGTGGTTTTTAAATTTTCCCAAAAATTTAGTAGTGGATTTTGAGGATCTTTCTGATAAGTTTGTGCAACACTTTTCCTATAATCTTGAGCATGAGATTTCATTAATGGCAAAGCAAAAATCTAGTGAGATTTTTGGAAGTTATTTATAATGATGGAGATCCCTTATAAGTCATTTCACCCATAGTTTACCAAATAAACAATTATCCACTATGTTTACCAAAAATTTGCATAGTGAGATAGCTTACCATCTATAACTATAATGTGCACATACTTTCAACGAAATAATTAACAAAGGCTTGTTGATTGAGTAAGCGCTCATCAATAAAGGAGTCATCAAGCTTAATTCAATTAATCAAAATCAAAGTACCAATCAGGGAAATGACCAACATCCCATTTAAATACCAGCATCATAACCATCACAGGCTAATAATCATGAAAGATCAAAGCAATTAATCTATAATAGGAATGTTGTGGGAAATGGAGTAACCAAATACCATCATGTCCAAACGGTGAAAACATCATCTGCACTACCTTTTTAGCTTACTCCTACTCAACCAATGCCACAAGAACAATAACCAAAACCTACATAATAAATACAATAGCCTTTACCATTGCAAACCCCTCCCCTTGGATAACCGTGCCTACACATTGTGTCTTTAGTGACCTAGGAGAACCTTTTGAGTCTATATTTCACAAGTTTGCTACTACGAATCTTATTAGTTGGCCCATACCAAATCATTATCCTTATGGAATTTATTATCTTGATTGGTACTGGGAAAATGAATTCGGTGACTATCATCAGGTCAATGAGCATAATCTATGAAGATGTGTCCAAATTAAGCATTTAATTGAGTATATGTTGGAGAATGGAGAAATAACATTAGATAATGATGCTTCCACTTCTAATCAAACTCTTTGGATTTATTAAAACCCCTTTCCTTGACATAAAAATCAATAGCATTAAAATAATTAACAACAACAACAATAACAACCAATGCAACAATAAAATCAATAGTTTAAAAATTAAATGCCAAACTAAGAAAATCAACAGAATTAGTAGCAGAACCTTTAATGACTGAATAATGGACAAAACCAAGGTCAAAATGGTAATAATCAACAAACCTACCATGTAGTTTCACATGAATACAATAGGGTTGTAGGTCATATTATAGGGGGTAGCATTAATACCATCTTCATCAATCCTAGACCAAGCACTAATCAACCTAGACCATTGCTAAACAAACCCACTTAGCCAAATTACATGGATAATACTTCTTTGACTTGGGACTGCATACAGGCAAACCATCAAACTAGGACTTCCCCTTTTGGACCTTATATTTACAACTCATTCTTGCCACATGACCACATGAAAGTGCATCAGCAACTGAGACTTGTCTTGTCTAGTCCCACACCATTCTTAGCATTTGTTAGCAATAATGATCTGGTATTTAATCTTAATTGTGCAATCACAACTCAAAGTTCAAATATTACTATCATGAGCCCACAACCATCTACCACTTTGCCTATCATCCAACCAATTGTTCAGCCTTAAAATAAACCATTCACTAATAACTAAGACAAGAAATTTTATATTGTGGAACAATTGTAGAAGACATCAACAAAAAATTCTATTTTAGATTTGATACAAATGTCAACAATCCATAAGAACATCTTGAATGAGTTTTTGACCCAATCCACTATTTATAGTAACATATCCCCCGATAAATTTCAAACTTTAGTTGGACACCTAGCTCCAACCCAACAAGTCACATTCAACCAAAGCGATATGTCTTCCCTTGGCCCATTCCATAATAATCCATTATACATAGAATTTTATATCAGATGGAATAAAGTGAAACGTATCCTTATAGACAATGGATCATGCCTCAACATAGTGTATATAAAGCTCATCAAGCTTATTGAGTACACAATGGTAGATCTCTAACCAGAAACAATAACTATCAAAGCCTATGATAATCAAGAAAGAGAATCACAAGGTACCATTAGTTTTCTAGATATCATTGGGCCTTTGACCCATGATACACTTTGTCATGTGCTTGATCTTGAGTTATCATACAATATGCTTCTAAGAAGGCCTTAGTTACATGAGATTTGTGTAGTCCCATCAACTCTACACCAATGTATCAAGTTTTCCCACTCAGGGATGGAAGTGAATATATCAGGAGATTTATAACCATATGAACACTACAAGCATCTTGAGGCTGAATTTCAAATCTATAATTATTAGTACGGTATGAATCTAAGTTCCAAGTAGGATAAAGGAAAGGTTATACTTATTGATCCTTCACCAGATAATTGCATAGATCCTAATACCTTGGATTCCCTTTCCCACATGCCACCTCTTAAAGCTTTTAATCATTTTACTATTTCAAATAATGGAATAGGAGAGTATGTGACCCATGATACATTTCATATTTCTAATCTTCCTCAGAATTTGAAAACCTTTGGGTGACCTAAAGTCATCCCACATATGTATTGGCAACAAAAAAACAAAAATAAGGGACTTGTCACATCTAGCCTAGGACCTGACCCTCTTAAAGGGATGAATCAAGGTTATACAATGAAAACCAAGCTAATTGTTATAAAAATGCAAAGTATCCTATTCCAAATAGGATCATGGAACATCAAAATTATGAAGGAAGAGGCCTCAAACCAAATCAACAAGGAACTATCAAGATAATTTCCATGAGTAAGTATGAAAAAACTTATGGAATTAAATTTAAACTACCTGGGGGTGACCCCACATATCTTATTCAAACTCCATCACTAGTGACTAGTGATGATGATGTTGATAAGGAAGCAGGATCTAATCATATCCTCACCTTTGATAACCTAACTAAAACCAACCTATTTTATAACAATACCATTTGTACCCTTACCTTGGCCATTCATCATAAACCTTTGCCATTATAGTATCCCCAACTGATAGATTGGGACCAACAAGAATCTAGTTTGTTGATTGATGTGTTATAGAATGATGAGACATTCTATGATTTCTTAGGCCTTAGAGACAATGTTATATTGGGAGATCACAAATTAGGATTCTCAATCACATTAGATCCTACTGCCTATTTTGGAGAGTGAGTGAATATCCTTATCCAAAAATAAATAAGTAAAACATTAAGGTCCCAAAGTGAAAACATTTTTGAGGTGCTTTTTGACCAGGGAAAAAGTAAAGATAAAGGATAGTCTAGTGGTGAAAACCTGTTTCAAATGCCATTAGATGTGGGTGTTCATTCTTCTTCAAATTTAGACTAGGAGACCACCAATGATGAACTTGCCTGTGGATCTGAGTTTAGATTTAAGAAACAATAAGTATTTGATAAAATTCTTCAAAAATTTCCAACTATTTTTATCACATGGCTAGATCTCCCATTAAGGGACTCAGATTCATCATGCTTAGGAGAATTTGAAGAGCAAGTCCTAACGGAGGACCCTGACATAATTCAATAGTTCAAGTCATTAAATACTATCCTAGAAGATGGTTTGACCCTTCTATTTGAAGATAAAATAGAGGTAAATATCGAGACTCCATTAGACCTAAAATGGATAAAATTAGGGGTGTCTCTCACTGAGGAGGAATGTGACATCTTTACAGCTCTGTTGAGAGAATTTGTAGATATCTTTGCATGGGCCTATTCTAACATGCTAGGTTTAAACCCCACCTTGGTTTTGCACCATCTTGTGGTTAATCCTGATGCCAAACCAATAAAAAAATTTTTACATAAGATTCATCCTCGCATTACTATATTGGTAAAGAAAGAGTTGGAAAAAATCTTAGAATCAAGATGCATCCGATCCATTGACTACTCAGAATGGATCTCTAATGTGGTACCTATTAGTAAAAAGCTTGAAGGGATCAAAATTTGTACTAATTTTTGAGACATCAACAAAGCTTATCCTAAAGATGATTTTCCCTTGCCTAATATCGACATGATCATTGACTCCATGATAGGTTATAAAATGCTTTCACTCATAGATGGATTTTTAGGATACAAATAGATTAGAATAGCACCAGAAGACCAACATAAATCAACTTTCACCACTCCATGGGGAATGTTTTGTTATCAGGTAATGCCATTTGGCCTTAATAATGCTAGAGATACATATCAAAGGGCCATGACTATCATATTTCATGATATGATGCATGATATTATTGAAGACTATGTCGATGACATATTAGGAAAATCCAAAACCAGGGCTGACCATCTAGTAATGATGTGTAAGATATTTGAAAGATTATGGGAGTATAAAGTTAGACTCAATCCAAATAAATGTGTGTTTGGTATAACTTTAGGAAAATTACTTGGCTTCATCATGTCTCATAGAGGTATTGAAGTCAATTTGGCTAAATTCCATGCTATAACTAAGATGTCATCAACAACCAATTTGAAGCAACTCTGTAGTTTGTAAGGTAAGATCTAGTCAATCCAATGCTTCATCTCTCAGTTAGTAGATAAGTCCCATACATTTACACACCTTTTAAATAAGGGAGTTGTATTTCACTGGGATGATCACTTCCAAATAGCTTTTCAACAACTCAAAGACTATCTTGTTAATCCACCTATTTTATCACCTCTTATGCAAGGAAAACCATTCCTATTATACCTATCAGCTACCAACCATACTTTGGGGGCACTCTTCACTCAACATGATGACAATGGAAAGGATCATGTGGTATACTACCTAAGCCATACCTTGGTTACATATGAACATAACTATACACCTAATTAAAAAGCTTATCTAGCCATGGTTTGTGTAGCTCAGAAAGTATGCCATTACATGTTGAATAATTAGACAATGGTCATTTCAAAAGTAGATCCACTCAAGTATCTACTATCTAAAATATCTTTACAAGGTAGAATGGTTAAATGGATCATGCTTCTCAGTGAGTTTGACATAGAGTATGCCAATTAGAAAGAAATTAAGGGACAAGTTCTTATAGATCAACTTGTTGAAGCACCTCTCATAGACACACAACCACTCACATTTCAATTTTATAATGAATACATAATGACCATCATTAACACACCCATTGAGGAACAACCTTATAAGTTGTATTTTTATGGTTCATTTACTACACATGAATCAGGGGGAGGCCTATTTTTTATTACACCATAGCAGGATATAATCCCTAAATCATCTAGAATCAACTTTCCTTGCACAAAAAACATAGCCAAGTATGAAGCACTTGTTGTAGGACTTAGACAAGAAATTAATTGCAATATATCTCATTTCCAAGTTTATGGTGATTCTTAGTTAATCATCAATCAAGTCACAGATCATTTTCAGACCAAAGATGATAAGTTGGTTCCATATAAAGCCATGGTTGACACTCTTAAAAAACAAATTTCTAACATTCAATTTAAGTACATACCAAGGGCTCGTAATAGAACTATAGATGCCATGGGTACTATTGGCTCTCTAATTTGATAAATAGATAAAGCTAGAGAGTATTAGTTCCTCATCAATAAATTGTTAGCACCAGCTCATGAACCTTCAACTATTGCCATGATTTATGATATTGTTGGTCCTAATTCTATCTGGTACTTAGACCTTTACAACTAACTTCATGACCAAGTTCTACCACCTAACCTATCTCAAAAATAAACCAAAGCCTTCATTCATCATTCCACTTGTTATACTTTACTTGGATCTACCCTTTATCATCATAGTTTTGATAGAACTCTACTTCAATGTTTAACTACGATAGAGTCTACGCTAGTGTTAAGAGAAGTTAATGAAGGAGTATTTGGAGCTCATTCTAGTAGGGTATTCCTATTTAAAAAACTTTTGCATACTAGTTATTATTGGGCTATAATAGACGTAGACGCCACTGCATATGTAAAAATGTGACAAATGTCAACTGCATAATAATCTGATTCATGCCCCCAAAAAACTTTGAAACTAATGTTGACACTATGACCATTTTCTACATGAGGACTTGACCTCATTGAGAAGATTATCCCCACTTCATCTGATGACTATAAACATATCCTTACCACTACTGAGTATTTCACTAAGTGGGTTGAAGTTATACCTCTCACATGACTAGAAAGAAAATTTCCAAATTAATTTTCAACCATCTCATCTACTGCTATGGTATCCCTTCTAACATTATATCTAATAATGGAGGATCATTCAAAAATAAGGATGTAGACCAGATATGTAATGAATATAACATCACATAACATTTTTCTACAACATATTACCCTAATGGTAATGGCCAATCTGAGGCATCCAACAAAACCATTATCAATATCCTCAAAAATATTATCAATGATGTTGGTCATGATTGGCACCTCTAGATATTACCTACCCTTTGGGCATACCATACCAATCATCATACCCCCATAGGAGCCACCCCATACTCACTTGTTTATGTTAATGAAACCATATTTCCCATTGAGGTCGAACTGCCTTCACTATACATCTCTTTCAAGCATGTCTTAGATGATCATGACTATCGAGTAGCCTGCCTGAAAGAGCTAGACCTACTTAATGATAAATGCATGGATGCACTCAATAATCTTCAAGCATATCATAATTGACTCAAAGGCCACTATAATCGGCATGTTAAGTATATAACATTTGAACTTAGTGATCTTGTTCTTAAAGAAAAATAAAAGAATACCATTACTAAGAAAAATCACAAAAGGAAAATTAAACCAAACTGGATAGGGCCTTTCATCATCACTGTAGATTATGGATCAAGAGCATACAAGCTTGCCACACTAGACATAAATGAACTTCCTAAGTTGATAAATATTATTAGTCTCAAGTGGTATTATGCTTAAGCACTAAGGTGTATTTTGTATAGGGACCATTTTAGTTATGCCATTTTATCACTATCCTTCTTCATACAAATACCATCCTTACCCATCCTCTTCTTTGTATCCATTTTCCTTTTCCATTCTATCGACCCAGTGTGTTCTAAAGCTTAGCTTGTTTGACCTTGGTTTTTTTCCATTCATTACACTTTTTTAGCATCAAGGTATCTAATTAATTTCATCAGTTGGTTCAAGTAATTTTGAAAAATATCATATTTTGGGATAGTGTGATAGAAGTTTTGGCAGTATCATCCTTCATTTGTTATTCCTTTCTTACCACCAGTCTTGATACTAATTATAACTACCTTTAGGAAAATTAGTACCATTGATCTATGCCATTGTGTCCTGGTTATAACTACCTATAGGAAAAATAGGGGTAGCATTAAACCTTGACATACCAACTTTCCACTTCTTATTTTGTACTATGGCTTTTACCAATTATGCCTATTTTTTTTGAATTAACTGCTACACTTGTCACATTCCTCCATTGTAAAAGCAAAACTATAATGACTTGAGGTCCTACTCTAGGACTATGTAGGTATCACTCAATACTTGTTGAGGTTAGCTTAGTCACCCTTTCCACCATGTTCTCACCATTTTTCAAGCAACCTAAGCCATGCTCTCACTATTTTGTGAGCAACCTAAGCCACGCTCTCACTATTTTACAAGCAACCTAAGCCACGCTCTTGCCATTTTGTGAGCAACCTAAGCCACACTCTCACCATTTTTTGAATAACCTAAACCATGCTCCCTCCATTTTTTGAGTAACCTAATCCATGCTCTCACCATTTTATGAGTAGCCTAAGCCATGCTCTTACCATTTTGTGAGCAACCTAAGCCATGCTCTCACCATTTTGTGAGCAACCTAATCCACACTCTCACCATTTTATGAGAAACCTAAGTTTGAATGCTCTCACCATTTTGTGAGCTTGAACCATTTAGTGTCTCATCATTCTTGATTGAGTTGAGATACTTCAAAAAATTCTAAAAAAAATTTAAAAAATTGTTAGAAAAGAATAAAAACATTGACCACTTTTTTGCCTTAAGGATTCTAGGAACCCTTACTAAGTTACAAGCAAATCACTTGTCACTTAGTTTCCCCATATTTTTTGTCCTTTTTCTCTCACACACTTGCCATTTTTTAAGACCATTCCTCTTCTTCTCCCATATCCATTATGTTTTTTTCCATCAATTATCGCATTCTTCCCATTTCCTGGGAGAACTACATATGGCCTGAACTTTGTTATTAGATATTACATCCATGGAACTATGTAGGTAGTGTCCACTTTCATAGTGCATATAGAGATAACTCGACCACCCATTTCCTTTTCTTTTATTCCTCCATTTTTCTCATTTATTTAGTTGTCACCTATTTTCTAGGGGCAATATTTGTATGCTTTCTATTACATTGTTTGTTTGTTTATTTTTGCTTATTTTATTTATTTGTCTACTTGTTTATTTACTTTTAGTACTGTTGCCTTAATTTAGCTTATGTGTGTTCATTAGGTGATTATTTTCCCACACTTACACTTGAATCCATCCATATTCATATTTTTACATTGTCATCATGGTTTCTATAATTGGTGTATTATTTTCCATTGAGTATTGGATTATGGGAGTCAGTCCTCATACATATTTCAGCCAAGTCTTCATGATCTTATACCATGATGACTAGTGACAAGTGCTACAACAAACCTCAGCTTCAAGAAGTCTATTAAAAAATGGTGGCATCTCTTTAGAACTGACATCCTGATTCACTCCTAATCATATCCCAAATAGATTAATTAACCATGAAAGAATTTCAACCTTTATTAGTTCAGATGAGCATCTCCCTACTAGTAGTTTATTCCAATTCCTCATTACCCTCTGTGTTAATTTATCATCATCCTCAACCAAGTTTATCATATTTTTCATAATCAGTGTCTAATGATTATAAACACCTATGGGCAAATCATTGCACACCATCCCACCTACATTTCTCAATGATTATAACCACCTTTGGGAAAATCAATGTGTTGTCACCACTTTAATTTTTTTGCCCATACAGGGGCATGTTTTTATCTTGTTTTTTTGTCCTAATTGGGGTAGCTCCATCTTCTCAATTATTATAAATACCTTTGATAAAATCATTGTGTTATCATACCACATTGCCACTATCAGGGTATAATGCTTATAACCACCTTTGGGCAAACCATTGTACACCATCCCACTTGCATTCTCAATGATTTTGTCTACTTTATTAGTATCATAGTGTTTTCACCCCATCATATTTCCTTTCTTTGGTTCCCTCACTTCACTTTTTTCTTTTTGAGGGAGCATTTGTCGACCGACTTGTGGCAACCATTTCTTCGAGGGGGCATCATATAGTTAGTTTATCATCATTACAGTTGTAGGCATACAAGACCTTTTCATTCTTTGAGAAGATGTTACTATGATTATAGCTTGTAATGCCTTCTGAAATAGGGGAAAATTGTAGACACCTAAATCTAGCCACTGATAACCTCTAATCAAGATTTTGACCAATTTCCACCCAAAATGCACAATTTAGCCTAAAAATACTAAAACATGCTAAATGATGTGAAACTAACATATTTAATTGCTGATTTTGGTTAGGGTATCCCTAAATGGGGCAATGCAATTTATGGGGCAACTAACTTTGATCAGATCATTTTGAGTCAAAATACCAATTTTACACCTAGGTGCTCTGGATTGCTCTTTTCTATCAAATCTTCTACACAAGATGTGTGCCTTTGTTATCTTTTATTGGTAACATCCTAAATGGGAATACGGTTCCAATGCATCTGACATTGCCTTCCAATTCCAATCTAGTCAAATTTAGGACCAATAATAAGGTATTCTGATTAATTTGGGTAATTTGTGCATAAAGTGCTTAAACATGATTAAGAGATAATTAAACCAAATTAGAGCCTAATTAATAATTCCATGGAAACTTGTTGAATGCTTATTTTTGGAAATGAATATTGAATATCTACATCATCAGGTGACCTCATTTCTTGGGAAGGCATCCCTAGGCCATAAATGCCACAAATATCAAGATTCATTCCTCCCATGCCTCATCAAATCCCTCCATGCCTCTTAATTACTCCTCTATCACAAATATTGATGATCTTATTTATCAATTTTAATTTCATAATTTTATCAATCCTTAGCCACACATCTTAATCCTGAGATGGATGGTTTAGGGTGATTTTGACATTTACAAAAATCTATAAATAGAGAGGCCATTAACATCATTTATAAGCTATTTTAGTGCAAAGTTATTATGCTCAAATATCTTCAAGGACTTGATTATGAAAATTTATAATGCCAAATTGATTCCAAGCCAAGCCAAGCCACAAGCCAAAGGTACCAAGGAGAGATGGAGGTAGCCAAGCATCCATTGTCAAGGACTTCATGAGCACAAGCCAAGCAAGCCACCACTACAAATGCATTTAGAGCATCTAAGGAAGGTGAAGAAATGATTGTGTTTTCATTCCTTACTTTTTAGTTGTGTTTGTCATTTTTTTTGTTAACTAAGTTCTCCCTAGTGTCTAGGCCTAGAGATTTTATGCTATTAGTGTGTTTATTTCATTTTGTTTTCATTTTGGAACTAACACCATACTAACCATCCTCTGTTGAGTTAAATTCCTAGAGCACACTAGTTATAGATGTACTTTGTTGGGATTTATGATTTGGATATGAAAGAGTGTTAGGCACAAATTTTTTAGGTGTAAATACATATACATGGATTACACTAACATATTCTAAAGATTGTGTACATATAATGTGATTTGCTAATAATGTGACCTTTTCAATTAATAATTTATTTTGATTATATAATTCTGATATTAGCTTACTCATACTAATAATTTGATCCCTTAAAGTCTCATAAGTGCAAATCCTAGTTACTTTTGATTGAACATGTAGGCACACATATTTTAGGGGAGAGGTGTAGATAGTCTGAGTATGGGGATTAGTGAAATTGGTATAGACTACTTCATCTCATGAATGAGTGATAACATGGACCTAGTTATAGGGAAAGTAGCTATCACCCTCATGGACATGAGGAGGAGAAGGAGATTCCTTCATATGCATAAGATATGACTTTAAAACTTGAAACATAATCATTATCTTATTTGTTAAATCCTCTATGTGTGTAAAGGTTTGTTTGTTAATGGAATTCCACATAATAGAATAATAACATGCTATGAAATATGACATATATTACAATTGATATAAAACAACATCTATACATGTGTTTATGTCTTTTCAAAGTTTATTTTGAATTAAATGAAACAAACATGCAAATAAAATTATTAAACTTTGCAATAAAAAGTAATATACTTCTATCATTATTATCATGATTATATCAAATAAAATAAACATTATATGAATCCTAAAATTTGAATGCTGGAAATATAAACCCTAAGGTTATTTAGGGTTAGGGTTTGAGTAATGTTCAAAGTAATTCAAGTTCACCACATGATTTAACCTTATAGGACTTATCAAGTATACATAATATGTTTGTTTTAAGATACAAGTAGACTAAACTAGGGAAATAATATGTAATAAATAGAACCATTGATTTGTTATGGAATTGACTAGATTTGACTTTTCTAAAAATAATAATAAATAGTGCAAGTAATAAAATAGATGGAACACAACTAAGATAGATGATCTAAGCATTGGAAACTATGGTGGAATTTAGTCTGAGTGTCATAAAATAGATCCTAGTCTCAGAACCCATCATGGAAAGTAGTGCCACAATTGTATAGTAGATACATTATTGGAAATGTGGTGGTAGTGTCCTAGTATTGGTGGTAGTATCCTCTATGAAGGACTATCTTAAGCTTTTGGGTGCACCTATGTTTGGATCTCTGAGGTATGTTATTATGTACACAAATTTTAAAACCCTATAATTTTCTCATAATGACTAATTTATTGAGAAAACCATAATCCTCCATGTAGCTAGGGCATCTGATTAACATGAGCTAAAAACTATGTTTGTTAGTAGGGCAGGATAGACATCCTTAATATCCCATTGTGATGATAATTTCCTACATACCAATACTTTGAGGAGGGATTAAGCCCAATATAATTATCCCCACCTAAGTGCTAGTGCAAGTGCAAGTGAAGCTTGTAAAATAATGGCCTTGAGTGCCTTGAATGTGCTTGAGACTAGGAATCTAGGTAATCTGAGCTTAGGAGTGTTGTATATTGTAGTATGTATAAGTAGGTCATAATAGGGATTGATAACCTTAATTATACACAACTTGTTCTGAGTTCGAATGTGTATTTCACATATGATTTCCATCTATTGATTAGAGGGTTAAAATTCATGTATATATATTATTATAATGCTTGTGTAGGTGATAAAAGAGGTTTAGGCCAACCCTAGGAGCTTATAGATTTTAAAATATATCCATTTAGGGAAAAGAAAGGCAAAGGATGTTAGTGCCATTTTTTGGAAACTAGCTCCATGTGGAGATAGTGTTTTTATTATGGTGCTAGTGTCCAACTAGTAGAACACTAGGCACAAAGGGCTAGGATATAGAAAATGAGGGTCTATAACTACTTTAGGGCTAACGAGGGATGCCTATGGCCCACATGAAGGCTAAATAAGTGTGATAATAGGATATATGATAGGTTTATGGCTAAGATAGGGATATGTAGTCTCAAGTATCACTCTTAGCACTCAAATACCACTTTTAGATGATTATAACATTCATCAACATGGAACTAACACATATATTCCAAAGAGCCAATAGAACATGTAGGTGCCTAAAATATTTTTGTATTTTTTTTTTGGTATTTTTGAATGGTTCTCACATAATATATTTATGCAAGTGCATAATGTTCATTGAGATTTTTAAAGGATTTCCTTCAAGTGTAGCAAGTCAGTAGACACCTTTTCCCAATTTTTTCATAATTGTAAAAGGTCCCAACCTATTGGGTTTGAAATTTCTCTTTTTATCTTTTTTTTTTTCATTAGTATTCTTTTGATTTTATTTTAGTACCAGGTCAACCACATCAAAGTCACGTGTCCAAACATTTTTGTTATATGTCTATTTTACATGATCTGAATAAGAAAATAAGTGATCAAAATAATATGTGCATTCATCACTCAATTGATTTAACTGATATAATCTAATTTCATGGTATTCATTATCTTTGATGATGTCTTTAAGAGAAACATGAAAATAAGGTATCTCGAATTCAATTAGTAAGATGACTTTTGTACCATAGACCAAAGATTAAGGTGTGGCCTAATTAGGTGTGCATACACTAATTTAATATATTCATAGAGCATATACCATATGTTGGTTCAAATAAGTGTTGTATTATTTAATTTTTTTACCATGTATTTTGACAGTTGTCTTATTGGTTACCTCTGCGTGGCCATTTCCCTATGGATAATAAGGTGTAGAAAGGTATGATTAATTTTGTATTAGTTAAAAAATAATTTTACTATCTTATTTTTAAATGATGATGCATTATCATAAATAATAGATAAGGGTATGCCAAAACGTGAAATAATAATGGTCATTAGAAACTTGCATATGACATAACCTTTGATAAACTAAAGTGGAATTGCTTCCACCCATTTTGTAAAATATTTTTTAGCCATGTTGATGAATTTGTGTCCACTAGTGGATACCAGGTTTACCTTTCCAATTAAGTCAAAGCCATATAATGAAAAAGGCCATGTTGAAACAATTGGATGTAACTCATACAATGACACATGATTCAAATTT
This sequence comes from Torreya grandis, assembly GCA_037957365.1. Taxonomy (NCBI): domain Eukaryota; kingdom Viridiplantae; phylum Streptophyta; class Pinopsida; order Cupressales; family Taxaceae; genus Torreya; species Torreya grandis. The sequence goes on along the minus strand of JARHVA010000570.1, from coordinate 2,143,335 downwards.
ATATATTTTGGGCATTGTAAACATAGTTTTGCATGTTTGATATATTCTTATTCCATTGTAGGCTTGTGAAATGTGGGCCTCATCTTTATTTAAGCATCAAATTAATTGTACACAAAAAATTCATTTGAACAAATCATTTCCAACAATAACATAATGAAGTTATTCATGTTGTAATTTTTGTTTATCATTTCATGTAAAATGATCTAGTATATAGGCTCAATAAAGAAAATTATAAACATCATTGTACCATTTTGTGTATATGGTATTGCGAGTAATAAAAATAATGGCCAAGTCATTCATTTTATAAAAATAAATGAAAGGATTCTTATAGTTATCATTTTGTAAATTCTATATGATCATCATCAAAACTCATCACGGATGTCACACTTACCATGACATATGCATGGTGGTTATATTTACGTGGAATACTATCAAGAGAAAATGTTTCAAATGTCTCTATGAGTTTAAATACCATTTATTTATATGGTATAATATTATCTTATTTGATTTTTTAATGATTAGTAACTTAATTAAAAACCAAATGAGGATTACCAAAAAATTGGATGTCTCTTATATGAAGTTTATGTGTTATGGATAATTTGATGATCAAGGCCTCATATTCAGCTATATTTTTGGTACAATAAAAAGCTAATTTGTAAGAGAAAGACATGTATTCACCCTCAGGGGAACAAAATACAAACCAAAACCTACCCATGTTCTATATTTTGATCCATCAAATAACATTATCCATCGATTGGAAGATATATTAGATGTTTCAAACTCATCCTAGAAAGCTTCATTAAGAAAAAATGAATTTGTTAAAGGAGCCATAGCCAATTGGTTGGTTATGACTTGTCATTTTATTAGATTATAGGATACAATTTTTAGATCAAACTCTTTAAATTACATCACCATTTTTTTATGCATTTGATTAGGTTATTTTATTCATAAGGAACCTTAATGTATCTTATTTAATTATAATATGAACCTCATTATTAATAAAATAATGTTGTAGTTTCTGAGTAGTGAAAACCAAGGATAAACATAGTTCTTCCATTGTTTTATATTTTCACTCATAATCGACTGATATAAAAGATTGCATGTTCTTTATGATTATCATCAAATTGTGTTAGTAGGGCCCCTAGGGCCTCATGGGTGGTTGATATGTAAAGAAGTAATGGTCTATCTGAAATGGGATGCATAAGTACTGGTGGGTTTGATAAATAATATTTTATTTTATCAAATCTTTGTTGATATATGCCATCCCATACAAATTTTGTATCCCTTTTTAGAAAATGGGTAAAAGGGATTGTTTTATCAGCCAACTAGGAAATGAAATTTTAAATAGATTGAAATCAACCCTACAAACATTGAAAATATTTTAGATTGGTTGTCGGTGGCATTTCTACAATAGATTTTACCTTTTTTGGATCAACGTCAATGCGTTATTGAAAAATAATGGATCAAAGGAATTTTCCCAAAGATACCCCAAAAACACACTTTTTTAGATTTAATTAAACATTAAATTTGCATAAGTGCTCAAATATTTTTCATAATCAATAGCATGGTCTTGGAGATGTTTGGATTTTTCAAGTAAATCATCAAAATAATATGCAACAATTTTTTGTATAAAATCACAAAATATATGAGTCATGGCCCTTTGATATGTGGATCCTACATTTTATAATCCAAAGGGCATAACTATGTAACAAAATGTACCCCAAGGAGTAGTAAATGCAGTCTTTTCTTGATCTACATGGTTAATTTTGATTGGTTATATCCTAGAAATCCATCCATTAATGAAAATGTCTTAGGTAATGGGAAACCATCTTTAAAATAAACCTTATTTAAATTATGGTAATTGATGTAATAATAAATGTAACCATTAGTTTTTTGATAAGTAAAATGTTGGATACCTAGTCATAATGTGAAATGGCTCTTATAAATCTAACATCTAAATGATTTTAAATTTCATCTTTTACTAATAATGCCACTATAGGATGAATTTTTTGAATTTCTTATTTTACCAGTTTTACATCTAGGTATAATAATATGTTATGCATTACCACTAATGGTTCAATCACAAGAATATATAAATAATCTCAAGCAAAAAGTTCATTAAAATCATGGAAGACCTATCAATAGGTTTTTCTTTCATCATCTTACATCATAGTAGCAAGTAAAATTGGTCGAGGGTCCTTATCTATCCCAAAGTTATGCTTTATTTTTTCTTCATTTAATAAAGTATATTTATTTGAGATGAATGATGTGTTAGGAATAGCATTTGATGCATCACATTAGACATTGGTATAATCTCTCTCATGAAATTAAACATGAGTAAAGGTGAAATGATAAAACCTATTCTTATGATAGAAGGAAGGGATATCTTCATATGCCCCTAAGTACTCTAGTAATGATTCATAATTGGTAAACTCATCCAGTTTACCAAGTTGAGTTTGGTTGTGGAGATATACATGTATTCCATTGTGGCCTTTGTAAAATATATTATACTATGCGAGATATTATAGATTATTTTGGAAAACCCAAACCTTGTAGGTTTATATTATTTGAATGAGAAATAAGCTAAGGTATGCCTTTCTCATTTTTACCCAACCTTTATCCCTTGTACCCAAAATTGAGTAAATATCAAGAATAAAAATCAAGATTATAAGATTGTAGTGTAGTATTATTGGGTTGTTATACCATTGTACAATGTTTGAAGGGATTAGTATCCATTGGACATGCATAAAATAATCCCTGATGACTAAATTTTAAACATGCATGTAATGTATAGGGAACTGCATACATCTCATGTATCCAAGGCCATCCCAAAATAATGTTATAGTTCAAATCATTTGGTATAACTTGGGATAAAGTGGGAAATATATAGGGACCCATGATCGTATTAAATATTATTTTACCTAATACTTATCTTGAAATATTATAAAATACCTTGATGCTCGTATTAGATGGTTCCAAGTCTAAAGGTCTAATGCCAATTAAGGAAAGAAATGATATATTACAAATGTTGAGTCCTGAACCATTATCCATAAGAACTCATTTTATCATTTTGTTAAAAACACACACCTAGATATAGAGTGGAAAATAGTTTTTTATAATATGTTGAGGAAGTCAATCCTCATTTTCAAAGGATATATTATGCTTAGATATAGGCCACATATCTTGGTTTGACATTACAAAGGAGTAGGGTCGTACATAATGCATCCAAAAGGATATCCTTGTAATTACCTAAATGGTGTAGTAATTCCAAGATCAAGTTTTTGGAAATACTATCCTTGGAATGGGTGGTAAAAGGACCTAGTGAGGATGATTCTTTCATGAAATCCCTTTAGCAATTTGTAGTGATAGGTAAAATCTCATTTTAAACATTAGACCAAGGAGTACGCAGGTATGTAGGTTTTAAATCCATTATAGATCAAAAGTATTTAATTAGGCATGAGATATATTAGGTAATAACCACTATAAGGTATTGGACCATGAAATAATTAACATAGATATCCATGGCAAACATGATTGCAAAATTATAATAATTAGGGATCAATAATGCAAAAATTAGAAAAATCTAATTTTCATAGGGTTTGATGTTCAAAGATCAGATTCACCAAATTTTTAACCCTTAAATGTGTGGTTATATATTGGGGTTATCTATAAATATTATTAAAATGGTGTATACAAATGAATAAGCACAAGGGTGATAATCAGATCTACAATAGGCCAATTGGGTGTTAAACTCAGATATAAACATACACTTAATATATTAATTGAGATAGGATAAAAATAGTAAGTAAAACTATGCTAAGTGTAGAAATGAAAAAGAAGTAATGTACTTAGATTATTTTGATGTTAACATAGTTATAGATCTAGAATAGGCAGAAATTATAATAGAAGATCATTTTGGGACAATCATCAGATTATGATTTGGATGCTTATAGATCCTTAGACATTAATGTCATCCTAATATGGTTGTGTTGATGCTACTATATAGGTTCAATATAAGTCTCATGTATTTAATACCTATTGGAAAAGGATGTGACCACCTAGATGATTCTAGGTTTGTCTTCACCTTTATTATGGTGCATTCGAATTTGGGTCATAGATTATCGTTCCTCATGAATTTACAAAACCCTAGCTCTTCATCTTCATAGTGACCATGGGCAAAAATGGATTAGTGGGAACATTGTGTCAATCTAACCCCAAATACCCATCTATAATTGATTACTACCTACATATACAATACTCTAAATAGGGCCCTAAACTAATGTAGTTCTCACTTATGTATTAGCTTGGGTGTGAATCACGCAATACATGTAAAATAAGTACAACTGTGACCTAGCTTATAACTTGTAAAATTGGGATCTTGGGCTGATCCTTTAGTACTTCAAACATGTGTATGTGTTATCCCTATGAATGATATAAAAATATGAGAAAAGAGGTAATTTTTTATTTATTGAGTGCTTAATTAAATGTTTTGATAAGTTGGCTTATGTTTTTTCAAGGTTTTGCTATGTGAGGAATAAATGAAGGTTTATCTTGTATTTATATCAATATATTTGGACAAGTAACTTGCCTTAAATCACTTATGTTTTTCATTATGATATTTTTTTTTATAAATAGGATAACTTTAGGGCAATGTACACTGGGGTTAGGTCAAGACACTAGCGCAATGCTAGTGTTTATCTTAGACATTAGTGTTTAGGGAGAAAGAAAGTAGGTATAAGCTTAGAACTTACATAGATGGAAGATAAGTACATTTTAATAATTCTAGGAAAGATAAAAGGCTTGGGTTATAAACATAAGACTAGTTTGACTAAGAGATAGGCAAAAGGGCACAAGATAGAGAATAGGTGAGACTTATAGAAGTGGAATAAGGTCCAAAACTAAGAGTAACAACTACGGTCTGATTTTTACAATTGTACAGGGCTGAGGCAATATATAATCCATAAATATCATCTACAATGGGAACATTTAATTCCTCAAAACCTTAATCCCTAATTGTTAGGAATGGTAAATGGAAAGATTTAAATAAAGAGAATATAAAAAAGAACAAGGATCAAGAAAAGAAGAAAGAATCAAAATCTACCAAAACAACCACCAAAAGCTCATATTCAATGATAAATCTAAGAAATAAAATGTTAAGTGTGCCTATTGTGAGAAAAATGGCATGATGAACACAAGCGCATGAAAAAATAAATTGATCACCTAACTCATCTTATAGAGAAGAACATCATAGGTGTTCCTAAATCTATAAAGTAGAATTAATCAACTCAATATTATTCTAAGGCAAAAAATAAAAGTAAAGAGAAAGAAAAGGGAAAGTAGCTTATAGCAATTTCAGCTCCAAACTCTTCATGGATTATTAACTCAGGTGCTTCCCACCACATGGGTTATTCACAAGTTAATTTTTTCTTTCTTATAGCCTTGTAACATGTCATCTATCACATTGGGTGATGACACTTTAACAAAAGTTGTAGGGAGAGGGTTTGTTGAAATAGATGGTAGAACATTCAATAATGTTCTAAGTGTTTCATCGCTTTCAACTAATTTCCTATCATTTTACCAACTCACATCAATAAGGAATGAGGGTAGAGTTTTGACCAGATTTAGCCATAATCATAGATTTGTATAATGGTTCTATAGTGGTAGTGGGTAGGGAAGATCACCAATCTAGGTTATATACCTTCTCACATTTTACAATTAATTTTTTTCCAATTGCATTTATAACTCATTTAGATGGAGTTATCAAAATTTAGCATGAACATTTTATCCACCTCAACTATCGATACCTAGTACTAATTAGTAGGAATTATATGGTCATAAGATTACCTTATGTCCATTTATCTAAGGGTATTTATGAGGGTTGTACCATTGGGAAACATATTGAAGAGAGATTTGACAAAGGCAAAGTTTGGAAGGATTCACAGGCATTAGAGTTAGTAAAAATTGATGTATCTATGCCCTTTCTCAGTCTATATTTCACAAGGGATAAGTATGTCCTTGCTTTCATGGATTATTTATTGAGATACTTATGCTTTCACTTCATTAGGTAAAAGTCTAATGTTTTGACAAGTTTAGATACTTCAACTTTATTGCAGAGAAATAAACTGAGATATGCATCAAGGTTATTAAAACTGATAATGGGGGTGAATATGTCAATAATAGATTTGAGAAGTTTTGCATAGCATAGGGGATTGATTTGTAGCATATAATTTCATATAGTCCTTAACAAAATAGAGTTTTAGAACATAAGAATAGGTCATTGAAATAGATGCATAACTATATGATTCACTCTAAGTCACTTGTACCATAGTATTGAGCCAAAGAAATCAATTGTGCTTGCTACATTTAGAATAAGGTTCCACATAAAGCTTTAAAAGACATAACTCCCTTTGAAGCTTGGCATAGTATGAAACCTATAGTTGAGTATTTTAGAATCTTCAGATCTATAGTTATGTATTGTATACCTAAGAAGAAACACAAGGATATGTAACCTCAAATTAAGCCTTGCATCTTTGTAGGTTATCCAGATGGTGTCAAGAGATACCATATTATTCATCTGACCACACATGATCTGTTCATTGAGAGAAGTTTTTAATTTCAAGAGAGTCCCACAAACTCAACACTTGACACTTCTCCTACTTCATTAGACTCAATTGGATTTGATTCAAATAATTGAGATCAGCCTAGGCACATTCCATACATTGAGTACACTTATTCCAGTTCTTATAATGAGAGTAGTGATGGGGACTCATATTTATCCAATCTTTCCACACTTCAAATAATTATTTTTATTTACTTGACTCATCCACTACTATTCCTCTTTAGGATAGGTAGACATTAAAGTATGTAGGCACATGGGTCGGGGATCTTTTAGATGATAAATAGACACATTCAAAGTTTCAAAGTTATCCACATGATTTCTATGCCTCTGCCTTAGATCCATAGACCTTTTGGGAGACATAAGGTATTCCTAAGTGAGATTATGACATGCATGTGGAGTATAATTACTTAATAAAGAAACATACTTGGGATTTCACATTTATTCCTAAGGTAAGAAATATGGATCAATGCAGATGGATATATCAGACCAAGTATGTAGTAGATGGTTCCATTGACAAGTTCATAGTGTGGTTGGTCACAAAATGTTTCTCAAAGGTGCCTAACATTAAATACATCAAACACTTTGCACCAATCACCAAAATGAACTCTATCAGACTCACATTTATTATTTCCATAGCCAATCATTAAGATGTTCATTAGATGGATGTGAAGAGTGCCTTTCTTTACAATGATCTTAGGAGGAGATTTATAGTGAGCATCCTCTAGGATTTGTTGAGGATTATTACCTTATATGTAGAATCCAAAAATCCATCTATGGCTTCAAATAGGTTTATCAAGCTTGGTATGCCAATATGGATTCCTTCCTTCTTACAATAAGATTCATTGATGTTATTTGGATTTGAATATCTATCTATTATGATAGGATGATTTGCTCTTGATTATGGTTTTTTATTTTGATGATATTCTGATCACTAGTAGTTCTTCTTCATCCATTGAAATGGTTATAAGGGATATTTAGAACAAATTTTCCATGATAGACTTAGAATTGTTACACTACTTACTTTGGATTCATATTTATCAGTCTAAATCAGGGATCACTCTTGCATAACCTAAGTATGATCTCAATCTACTTGCTTAATTTCACATGGATGATTGTGAGCCAAATCTAATTCCCTTTCTATTTGGATTCAAGTTTGAGATAGATTGTACTTCACCTTTGGTGGATGCTACATTGTATCAACAAATTTTGGTTAACCTTATTTAATTGACACATACTAGACCTGACATATCATATGTAGTGGGCCTAGTCTCTAGATTCATGTAAGAACCCCATGAGCTAAACTTGAAAGAAAAATAAGAGGATCTTTCACTAAATTTATGGCACACATAGATTTATAATTCAACACAAACATGACACTTACACTAACTTGATTGGCTATACTAACTCGTACTGGGCTGGCAATATTCCAAATCATAAGTCCACTTCAGGTTATAGTTTCTCCATTGGTTTAGGTCTAATTAGTTGGGAAATAAAGAAGTAGAACATTGTTACTTTATTATATAATGAGGTAGAGTAAATGGGGTATGTTAATGACACTATTAAGGCCATATAGATTTATGGAATTCTCATAGATTTTGGTATCAATTTCATATGACCTACCATCATCTACTATAATAACCAGAGTACTATTCAAATTTGAAAGAATATGATCCACCATTAGTGGACCAAATACATATAGATTCACATGAACTTAATTAGATATATCGTTAATGGGGACACCATTTATCCTATCTATTTTTATACCTCAGATCATACATTAGACATCTTCATTAAACCTTTCATAGAGAGAAAATATCTTCACTTACAGGCTCTTCTTGAGGTTCTAGATACTATAGCATCATCTTTCTTTTTTTTTTGGGGGGGGGGGTTGGTTTATAGCCTCTTATTTTATGTCTTTTTTTTAGGGGGGTGTGTTTTTTCCTTTGGGTTTTTTCCTTTTCTCTAGTTTAAGAGAGATTGCTTTGTACATGGGTACCTCATTATACCTAGTTATTAGGACCCCTTTTTTTTACACTACCCACCTAAGTTGTGCTTATAGAGGTGGTGTTAGAGTAGAGGTTATTTATTTTTAAATATTTAATTATTATGTGATTTTTTTATTCACTTGTAATTTTACAACTTTCATGGATAATATTTTTTAGGTGTACAGTTTGATCGAATGACTAGGAAGTAACTTCCTTGACTAGTTATTCTAGGTATGGGATTTACTCCTCTATTCTTGGCTCAATTGACCCCATTTTATGGAGGAGTTAATATTATATTTTGATGGTATGTTAATCACCTTATTTGGATGAGTTAATTATCACTCTCCTATATGTACATCTCATTGGGTGAGCTTTTTCGATTAATGGAATATTGGTTTTGCTTCTATTTTGTCTTTTATAATATTGTCACATATTGGTTTCATTTGCCTTTAGTTACATTATGGTGTGTACCTACTTGGTTCATGTGATTAATCTATTTATTTATTTGACTTATGCATACCTCAGACTCAACCTTGATAGTTATATTTGACATTATATACTTAGTTTGATCATTTAACTACGTGCCTAAATGTTAACATCTATCTAGACAATCTAACTATGAATGTTTGTTCCTACATTCATATCACATTATTAATATGCTTAGTTTATCTATATGATGATGTAATGCTATTCCATGTAATCACTACTACTCATATTTTAATCATTATAACATAAAAAGATATCACACAAATTTTTCTTTCAAGTTAAGTTATTGTGTAGGCTCAATAACTCACTTCAAAAGAGGTTTGTCTTAGAGACTATACCTCCTAGATTTGTACTTAGACATATTTTGATAGTGATTACATAGTTGACACAGTTTCATTCTCAAAAAGTACATATAAATCTATTTCATATAAGAGTGCCATATTAGCAAAGAGAGCATTGCTCTAGTGTCCTTCCTAATGTTGTTGTCTAAATGCCTAAAAAATAGGCATTTCTAGAATTTATTAGAATCTTATTTTACTCATAACAGTATTCAAAAGTTTTATAGTCTCAAATTTTAAAATCAATTAGTTTGTCTTATATTTTCTTATTTTGGGGGAAATCATGTGTGGCATGTTGTTCCAAGTTAAAACATAAGTTTGTTCAAAATCACAGTTACTATACTCAATCTTAGAATCTATATGCATCGGATATCAGTTTGGGGGTATGTGTATGGAAAATTATTTCCTCATTACTCAATTTTTCATGAATATTAGAAATATAATGGAAAATTCATATCATTCTCCATGTTGTATACACTATACCTAGATTATACTTAGTATTTGCACTAGTTTTTACACCATTTTATTCTAGTTTTATACCAAAATTGAACCTTGTTCCATATGTAGTGGTTGGTTTTCTATTTGCACCATAACTATTTATTTGGATTCATACATGAATTTCAAATTGCTTCACTACTTTGGGTATGCAAATATGGATTCAAACACACATTGAGTTCTGAATGACACTCGCCCATTTATTAGGATTAGATCATACACAATTCAATCCAAGATATTCAACATTAATGAAAAATCCAAGAGCCTTGTTGCCTACAATCACTAGTTTTTACATTAGGAAAACACAATGGTTTGTGTACCCAGTCATGTGTATTCATTCCTTGTCACTCTGTCATTTCTTATATTTCACTTTTGATATTTATCTAAAGTAAATATTGATATTATATATGTTTCATTACAGGTTTATGTGGAACAAAGTTTAGCATTATGGCCTATAATCAAAACTCCTCTTCATAGGTAAGCTCAAGTACACACTCTTTTTATTTTTACTCTAGTAATTTTAATTTGCCACATTACTAGAATAAAAGGGGGGAAATGTGGACACATAAATATAAATTTAAGATAAAACCATGTAATTTTAATTACTATTTTATGCACTTAGATCTATACCTATTTTAGTCCCCCTTCAATCACTTTCAAACATCTTGTGCACAAAATACTCACTCTTCTAAGACGATAAATAACCCTAGAGTGTACTACTCCATATTCTTATCAGCCTTAGGAAATGTTGATTGATTTTAATCCCCATGTCAAAATAGTCACCCCATTATTTGAAATTTGACATTGTCATAGGTTTTATAGTATTTCAATGCCATGAGATGTCCTTAAAATTGCCATTTTACCCTTACTACCATTATTTAAGGTTCATTTGAAAAGTTTAAGGTAAATGACTTTTGAAACCTAATGTTATTCTAGGCATTTATGACCCTGGTCAAAAAGGTTCAAGTGATAAAAGGGGTCATATTGGTCATGTCATGTGATGTTAACGACTTATTCCCCTCTCTTATAGTCTATACCACTCCCCAAAAGGTGAAAAAGGTTAAACTTATAATGTACATCCCACTTATATGTGTCTTATTTCCATTTTATAACATTAAAAAAGAGGGTTTTACATGAGATGGCACATTTTAGGGAAAATAAGATGTTTTAAATATTATTATAGGTTTTTACATTCATGTACCTATTTTGGGAACACTTGGAATCCATATTCCAACAACTTCCAAGGCAAATGTGGTAGTTTCAAGCCAAAATCAGGTATTTTCACCAAGTCTGTATAGGTGTACTTAAAAATATTTCTTCCAGATGATCCCATAGTATGATATTTTCTCAAAAATTATCCCATATAAATCTAGGCTTTATAGGATTTCTAGCTCCCCAATATTGCAAAAACCTATCCTATTCTCTCGTCGCTCTCCTTAGTAAACTTATGCAGTACTTCAGGTTCTCATTTGGTATAAATAAGAGAGAGAATATTAGGACCTAAAATTTTGGGGAAATAAAGGGGGTCCATTGAATTTATCATATATGGAATTTGTATGGATTTATGAACAATGGCTTACATGGCCACTCTCATGAGCTTATCCATCTATGTAGGGTTTGGAGATTATAACACTTTGGTCCACTTTTGGAGATTTTATACAAATAAATGATTGGTGTGTGTTAGTAAGTATCCCATGTAATATATACATCACCAAAACCCATATATCACACATGTGGGAGTGTCAAGATCAAGCAAACTTTAAGTCTTCATTTATTTTTAAAACATAGACTGAGTTTCATAAGTTGTAGGATTTTGGTGCACTTAATGGAAAAATGATGATGATTTTTGAAATATTTTTTTGGTCCATAAACATATTTAACATATCATTTTCCTCATAAAACCATAAAATAGATCATCACCAAGCACAATAACCTCGACAAGCTTTCCATGAAGGCAATCTACATTTTTAGCTGTATCTATCAACATCACCAAATGTTTCACTATGTTGAAGGGCCTGAGTGCCTCCAAGAAGATATGTTATGGAAAAATTATGAAAAATAGTTTAAAATATATAAAAAACAAGTCAAATTATGAGCATGCCTAAAGGAAATAAAGTCAAGAAGACTCCTCACTTGATCAAGAACTCAATCAAGTCTCTTAAGAGCTCAGACTAGAGGCATGAATTCAATGGTGAAGAGAAAGATGAGACATAGGAGGAATGCATTCAAGGTATCATGTGGATTTATAGATTTGAGATACACCTCAATTAAATATGAACCAAATGGACACCCTCCATATAATTCTAAATGTATAATATGTCAATGAGTGCCTCTTTGAGGAAAGACTTCACATACAACAATGTCATTATAACTAGGGTCTAAGAAGAACATATTGTACTATGACACCCAAATAAGGGATAAAAAACACTTTTATTAGATTCAATGTGGTTAATTATATAATTTACATGATCTGAATATGATCTTAGTTCTTAAATATGAAGTTGATAGCCTAGTGGATGGAAGAAAGTTAAAACTTAGTTCAAATAACCACCTACAACAGTCATGACTGTTGTCTCAAAATGCAAGGTAGCTATGTGTTCTAAGAAGGTTTACATGGATGGATAAAATGGAAAATAGGTGATTTAAATTCACTATTTCAATATGCCAATAAATATAAATGATTCAATCATGAATATCAAGTTAATATTCCTAATAACAATCTTAGTTTACCTTGTTAGTAGAAATTAGGGTAATTTTGGGAATTTTTAGGTAGTTTGGTTTCTTATTCCAATCAACCTAATAATGGTGATTTATGCCTCTTAAATTTGGGTTTGGTTTGAAACATATAGTAAAAAAATTATAAATACCATCATTACATCTTGAATATAGTCCCATGCCTCTACTTAGTCCGTACAGAGGTATGACACCACCTACATCAAGCACCAAGGAGAACTTCAATGAGTGGCTCAGAGAGTTCCTTAAAAGAAAAGTATAGGTGAGATAAGATAATACTTGTGGTGAGTTATAAAAAATAAAATAATGCTATACTAACACCATGATTTTCCTTCAAACATCCACCTCAGATGACACACTTGGACTTTCTCAGTCCGTACATTGAAAGTTATAAGACTTTTGACAATTTGATTGAGGAGGAAGATAAAGACTTCTCTTAAGGAGAGATGAATATAAAAAGTTATTAATTATATGATAATATTTTTGTGATGGGTAATATACCAACTTACTCCCACCTCCACTAGGTTAAAATCTCATACACATCTAGGTTGACAGTGTTCATCTACAGCCACCTTAGTTGGCTAGATATTCTATGTGAGGAATGTTGAACTAAGAGGATGGATATGATTTTAAGAATTATTATAGAGGATAAAGTTTATATATATATATATATATGGTTCATAAGACATATATTTATATTTTTCATCTCATAATCTAAGTCAGGTTACGTATAATAGTATTCAAGTAGTAGAGTCAGATAGGGCGTTAGGTAGTGAGATAACTTGGATTTGGATCAAGGATGAAGAGTGACTATTAAGAAAGGATAAAATATATATTTTAATAGAATTATTATGATAAGATACCATTAAGTAATATGTCTTAGTTTTAATCCAATAGACCTACATACTCCCCCCAAGGTAGAATTCAGTGATAGATACCTATAGCCAGCCTTTTAGGCCTACTGTAGCAGGGTATCCCAAAAGGGAACTGTGTATATAATTTAAATACATGGATATTGATGTGAATTTGAGAATATATGAATTATAAGAGATAAATGGAGATATGAAGGTATCACTAGGGTTTGAGAAATTTTTTATCACTCTTATCTCATTCAAACCTGATACTTAGACACTGTATATAGTAAGCATGTATGAGTGTAGACCTACATGAAGTTGATACATGTGATTAACCATTACTTGATTAAAGTAATAAGGAAATTTTCATGTAATAAATGGAGATTTTCATACTATTGATAATTTAACTTTGTGTTTATCACCTTTGTGAAGGCAAAGTAACACATACACATGATTGAAACACATAGGCATACTCAAGCATGAGACCTAAGCCTAAGGAGGGTAAGGTATACAAATAAAGGGACATAGAAAAAGTCTTTAACTAAGAAAAATAATAACCTTGAGTACATGATGGACACCTACATGACCCCAAACACCTCAAGAGACTATGTTGAAGTCCATACTTAGAACTTTCATGCCTGAGTACATAGTCAACAAGCAGTTTGAAGCCAGTTTGAGCTAAAATGGTCAGTTGAGGCCTTTAAATACATATTAAAGTCTTAAAAATTGGTAATATTGCTCATGATAACCCATTAAAGGAACCAATTCTATCATTTTGGTTAGATAAATAGTGGGTATACCCACTATTTTATCTCAAACCAAGTCTTGTCTGAGATGGTCAACCTAGGAGCTAGATGGGTGAATTTACGTCTTAAAGGGATTGAAAACAAGTTGGATCCTAAAAATGATTATGAAATAGTGTGAAATGATGGTATAATCCCTCAAAACTCATCCAAAGGGTCTAAAACTTAGAACTATAGTCAAGTGCCTTAGAGATATGATGTTGTAGACAATCATATAAGCTTGCTTATAGACCCTAGTGCCATATTGAGGTTCATTAAATCTATTGTAACAGGTTGAATGGCCAAATGAGAGTTTTAGGAGGATTTTTAATAATTTTTAAAGTGAAAAAAGGTGAGAAAGTTTATCAATGTGTCCTCAAACCATGGTCAAGCTCCTCCCCTTGCACACAGTCAAATCAAGTGCTAACTTCAAGTGCTCACCCACTCCACCACATAGGTGCTCAGGACCAAATATCTTAGGGAATTTTAAGTATCCCTATAAACTAAGAATCCATGAAGGATTAGTTGGCATTGGGGGGCTCATCTCTATGAATGAACCTTAAGAAGTTAGACAATCAGAATTGGTTTATAGATAACCCTAAGGTCACCTTCCAACATTAATATATCTACACATACTTTTCATGGGAACCCAACCCATTCATGGAAGATGAAGAGGTTAGTACCTTATAGATTCATGGAATTTGTTCCTAACTTGTACATTTTTACACTATAAATTATCGCTAAGACTCCTAAGCACCCAAAACCTCCCTTAAAACCTAGTGTAAACTTGATGAAAGAGCTCACTAAATGTTTGAATCTAAAAGGATTTTTTTGGCCTATCTAACATTGGACCAAGTAGCACACTCAGGGGAGATTCTATCCATGATAGTGAGTTATATGGACATTATATGAAAGTACCATAAATCTATACTTTTTAAAGGATTTGTGTATAATGTAGAGTTATATGCATAATAAAGAGTTAAAATCATTGGATGGGATGGTTTGGTACTTGTACCATCCCTCAAGTCATAATATGCCTAAATTTTTTCTTGTAAATGTCTCTATAAGCTCACTCTAAAGAGCCAATCTGTAAAAAGGATAGGCATAATGACCTAGTCAACTAAAGTGACTAGATTGCAGATGTTCTTGATCAAAATGGGATTGTTCCATAGTATAAATTATTTTTTCATGTATTAATTACATGTTATCATAGGTTTTTAAGATTTATTATAGGTCTTTTAAGGTAGCCATGTACCTACACTTAGGTAATTAGGCCTAATTGACCTAATTGGTTTTTGGGTCAACAAGAAGACTCAAAATTGGCATTGAAGGGATAATAGAATGAGTTAATGAAATATAATATGCTTGGTAGCTGACTTTTTAAGGGAAATAAATGTATATTTCATGGCTATAATGGAGAGATAAAGCATTTTCTTAAAATTTTCAAATATGGAGATGGATTATTACATGTATGTGGTGACTTGATTGCATATTGTTCATGTTGTAACTATAAAGGAGGATTTATTTGACCCAATTAGGGGTGTACCATGCCTTGAAATAGGTTGAAAAGGTTCAGCCATAGTCTCTATTACCTCCACTTCTATGCCAAAAGGGTGCATTAAAGACACCAATAAATAGGGAGTTGAAAGAAAGGCTACTTGTAACTGATGAAACAAATACATAGAGTGGACTTTGGTCATTCATGAATCCTTATCCACTTTTCCTTGTCAAATTTATCCTTCTCTTTCTCCATTTATGGTATATACTAAGGAATTTATGCCTTGTATTGTATCCCCTAGGCTAGTATAAGGAAACTCTTCCATTGTTTATACTTGTGCACTTCTTGGAATGATGAATAGAGCATTTGTAGCTTCTTCATGATCTATGCTTAGTGTTTTCATGATTGTTTTAATATACATACTAGTATGATCTTCCCTTTTTAGGTTCAAGTTTCACATAAGTATAAATAAGATTTTGAGTATGTTATCTAGTGTGTTGTGAATTTGATTGCTTGAGTTTACAGTGGGAATCAGATTGTAAGTACCTTGAACCAGGAATCCTTCTCATGACCCTCTTGCTTCAGTCATTCAAACTAACCTCTAGATGAAAGATTATTTATTATAAGTCATTAAAGATAGTGCCTCAGCTCTATGAATTATCTATTAGTGTGTCAAGAGTTCAAGATGAGAGAGTGGATGAAAGAATTATCATCATGATGCATCACCACTTTAGAATATATTTTCATTTATGAAACTTCTTTACCCTTTTCATCCCAATAGAGTTAGGTCTTAGATAAAGAGATCCAAGTGAAAAATTAATGGAGTTATCCTTATAAAAATCGATAGGTTTGACCTACATATTAGGTATCCCATAGCCTAAGGTCACTCCCATGTTAACCTAGGTTTGAGGTTTGGACATGAAAAATCTTCTCCTCAGCAAAGGTCTAACCTAGTCAACTAACAGTTCTAGCACACTTGATGGGATGAGCTTTAATTTCCTTAAAGAATGATTTGGAAACCTTAGAGGATATTTGGAAACTGAGGACATCATTAGCAACATCTAAAATCATCTTGGGTAGGTTCAAGTATCTTTGGAAGGGATTTGCAATTAGTTTCAAGCTTAGAGATATCATAACTTCATTATTTCAGAGGTAAGAAGGTTTTTGGTTATGTCCATGTTGTGATACATGTCATGTAATGAGTTATGGTAGCCTATGAGGTAATATTTTATCCTTCACCTCCCTATCGGTCCTACCATAACCCCTATGAGCCTTATGCTGAACCTTGCCAACCTTATAATGGGACTTAATACTACCAAGACTATTTACCTTATTATGAGCCTCCTCCATCTCTATGGTAACCTTTTTACCCTTGTTAACATTAATACTACCAAATTCCTACTCCTTACAGTCAACCTACACCAAATGTTGATCATTTTCACTTAGAAATTGAAAATTTGAGGTGGGAGATCCAAAAAATCCAACCCAAGAAACCTCAACCATCATGTTCTATCTCAACTCAATCCCCTTCTATACCAAATCTATTGAAAATGATAGTCCATGACCAACAACTCATAGATAGGAAATTGGAGGTTAGAGGGAAGCATAAACCTATTAGTTCTTCACCTATTGTTACTTAAGTTTCTCTTGACCCTTTTCAAATTCCTCATGCTCAAACCTTTGAGAAACAATCTTCTCTCATACTCACCCTAAAATAGGAAAGAAAATATGTCATAGAAGCCACTCCAAAGACCTTACCTACTTGGATGGAAAATGTTCAAGTGCAAAAGTGGGAAAGTTCTATCAAGTTAGGAGGTTGCTCAAACTCCTTGAGTTGTTTGCCTACTCCTTAAGTTCAAATTTTCCAAGAAAACCAAGGTTTATTAGACCTAGAGAACACTACTCAAGAGTGGATAAGGGAGAATGAAAGAGGCTTAGCACAAAATTTTCTTCCCCTTCCCTAAGATCTTCCCAAGAAATCCTTCAAGATCCCTAGTTGTAAGGATACTCTTGCAAGTATCAAGTAACCTAGTGAAGTATATTGTCCTCCCACACCTTCCTCTCTTGAAGAGGAACCAAATGCACTAAATTTTGAATATGAACATCTAATCATGATAGGAAATCTATCGAGGTTGACTAGCAAAGGGGTAGTTCTTCAAGAACTTGACCATGAGACAACTGAAATAGGTTCTCAAGATCACCTTGAAGAGGACACCTCAAGTGTCTATGAATAAAAAATGTGACTGTAACTATTATTCATCCTAATAGATTAAGAGTTGAACATGAGGAGAACTTAGATTAATGCTAAGATGTTGGAGCTGATGTAAATGGGATACAAGCTAATATTTCCCTAGGAGACAATCAAGAAGACAATCTTCATGAAATTACTATTGAGACAAAGAGCATCCAAAATGATTTGGAATATCATTGGTATCACTTTTACCTTGATTTCTTGAGTGAATTTGAAAAACTCAATATGGTAGACTTAGATAGTGGAGTAGGATAGTAGGCTAATGTTCCAAGTGGAGAAGATAATATGAGCCAAGAAATACCAAGGTAAAATAAATTAGAACTTTAGTGGATTAAAGAGTTAAATTTATCCATTCAAGATGAGGATGAATAAACTAAAATAGATCAAGAACTTGGTTATGAACCTATCAAAGAGTTGGAGGTGATTTATCAACATGGTGTCTCACAAGCAAATGGAAGAAATAGAAGTGAACTCAATGTTTTTCCAATGACTGTGATGAGATGTATTTTTGGGAATAGTTAGAATACTTTTTATTGAGTTTAGACACTATACCTCTACACTAATTAGAGTTTGAAAAGGATATTATCAAGGATTATTTGGTAGCTGACCAATTTGACTCTAATGGGTAGATTCAGGTGTGGCCTATGATTAAAGAAGTGACGAGACTAATTATGTAAAATAGAAGAATATGGGAAGAATATGACTGGGTTCTTGAATCGCATACTCAACCCATGCACCTGGGGATGGATATAGAAGGTCCAATCACTCTTATAAGAGACCATGAGAATGAAAATGCTCCTAGTTGTAGGTGGAGACTGTCATACAATGATTAGAATCTTATTAGACCCAAATCAACACATGACAACCATGAATCATGGTACCATAGTGATCAGAGGATATTTCTATTTAATCTCAGGGAAAGTAATTCAAATTTAGATTAGTTTTCCTAATAGTTTGTTTTTTGGTTTAATAAGTGTGTCACACAAGTTTTAGGTAGTTGTCTTGATTCTTTAGTTCCTTCCCTTATTTGTTCCTATTTGTTAGGTGTGTTTTTTAGTGTTAGGTTGTTTCTTTGCTTGTCTTTGCGTGTATTTATTTTTATGCAGTCCAAGAAGAATCCTTGAGTACTAGATTATTTAGGTAGTCCATGATTGTGGTCTTTCAAGTCATGAGTCACACTTGAGCTTTGGGTTCTCTTGACCAACAAGCTAGTCACCCCTATGAGTCACCAAAAATGTTGACCAATTTTGACCCCCAAGTCAAAATGGTCACCCCTATATTCAAAACTTGACATTTTAATAGGTTTTATGGTCTTTCAATGCCTTGAGATGTCCTCAAAATGGCCATTTTACCCTTATTACCATTATTTAAGGTCTATTTGAAAATTTTAAGGTAAATGACTTTTGAAACCTAATGTTATTCTAGGCATTTATGACCTAGGTCAAGAAGGTTCAAGTGGTTTAAGTGATAAAATGGGTCATATTAGTCATGTAATGTGATTTTTAAGACTTATTATCCTCTCTTATAGTCTATGCCACTCCAAAAAAGGTGAAAAAAGTTAAACTTATAACATACATCCCACTCATATGTGTCTTATTACCCTTTTATGACATTCAAAAGGAGGTTTTTTATTGAGATGGATTTTTTTATGGAAAAAAGATGTTTGAAATGTTATTCTAGGTCTTTAAATTCATGTACCAACTATGGGAACACTTGGAATCCATATTACATCAGCCTCAAATGCAAATGTGGAAATTCTAGGCCAAAATTAAGTGTTTTTACCAAGTTTCTATAGGTGTACTTGTAGGATATTTATTATATATGATTTCATAGATGTATTTATACTCCCCAAGTGAAATTAAAAGTTTTATAGAAGTTACAGATACCCAATATTTCAAAAACTTATCTTATTCTCCCATCACTCTCCTTTGCAAACTTATGCAATACTTTAGGTTTTCATTTAGTACAGATAGGAGAGAGAAGATTAGAACCTAAAATTTTGGAGAAAGAAAGGATGTCCATTGACTGTATCATCCATGGAATTTATATACAAATATATCTCCTATGATTTATGAATAATGGATAAAAATATGGCCACTCTCATGAGCTTATTCATCTATGCAGGATTTGGAGATTACAATGGTTTTGGTCTAGTTTTGGAGTCTTTATACAAATCAATGTCAATTGTGTGTTCATAAGGATCCCATGTACTGTCTCCATCACCCACACCCTTGTATCACACATGTGGGAGTGTCAATATAAATAAAACTTCAAGTATTCTTCCATTTATAGAACATAGACTAAGTTTCATTAGTTGTAGGATTTTGGTACACTTAATGGACAAGGGTTGATAATGTTTAAAGTATTTTTTTGGTTCATTAACATATATCATGTCTCCTTTACCTCCCAAATTCATCATGTAGGTCATCACCAAACACAACAACCTCCACAAACTCTCCATGGATGTAATCTACATTTTTACTTGTATATGTAGACACCTAAAACTAGCCACCACTAGTCTTTGACTGGACTTCAGGATGATTCCTACCAACCATTGAAAATTAAATGTAAGAGTCATTGAACATCCCAAATTTTCTTGTGCATCATTCATCAAATCTTAGAATCATTTTGAGGTATCCCTAATTGGGGTATTCCATTATATGCAATCATAACCTCTCACAAATTCATTCTTAAGCATCCTACAACATGACAACAGTAAATTTGGCCTATGGACCTATTAAGTGGGCCACTTGCACACTTAAATCAAATCTTAAAAATTATAAAACGTAATCAAAATTAATTAAAAATCTAAACTAAATTAAGAGCCTAGTTTAATTATACATGTACAATTAATGAATAAATAAAAAAGGAAATTTAAAAATATGAAATATCCTAGCTTTTCATGATTACATTTTCAAGTTGTCAAGCCTTTTGGAAAATATCTCATTTTATAGACCCATGCTTATTCATTTCAAATAATTATTACTTGACAACTATTAAATCTATTGGGGTTAGTCTTGACTCAATTAGGTTAGGTTTGAACCCATTCTAAGACTTAACACCACCTTGACTCACCTTGGGTTGGGTTTAGATCCATTTGTTATAAATACAAGACATTGCCCATTAAAAAAAACAAGCTTGGAAATTGTCGAGTTATAATGTAGGTTTTGTTGCATGAGATTCATATCAATAATGTTAGAATGTTAAAATATTGATCCAAGATAACAAAAATCCAACACAATCCAATGGTTCCAAGGAGAGAGGGAGCTACACAAACTCCATTACCAAAGAATCTTCAAGCACAAACCAAGCAAGCCACTCAACAAAGCATTTGGAGCTCTTAAGGAAGGTAAGAGATTGTGTGTATTTTGTATTTTAGTTATGTTTTTCATTTCTTTTTGTTCATTAATCTCCCCTATTATCTAGTCTAGATATGTTATCATGTTAGTGTGTTCATTTCATTATTTTGTGGACTAACACAAGACTAATTTCCTCTATATGTCAAATTTATTGATCATAAATGGCATGCCTGATGGGACTTAAAGCATCCCACATAATAAGGAGACCAAAGTATAGCTCTTAGTTTTTTAAATGAATGCTTGATCAAATTAAAAATTTGAGTTTTTACTTTGATTTTTTGTATGTTCTTTTTAGTGTTACATAGCTTTACATAGAGACCAACATCAGTTTTTCCCAACTGGCATCAGTTTTATACAATCAGAATCAGTTTTGTGTAACAAATATTGGTCTTATCTAACCATCATTAGTTTCTTGTATAAGGTAGAGCACAGTAGAAAAATGAGCTTTTAAGTTTTCTTGAAGGTTTTAAGTTATCATTCTAGATTTTAAAGCTTACATGCTCTCTGTCTAACTATATTATTATGTGATCTAAAGGTTTTTTTGAATATTTTTATACTAAATTGTTGCTAACAAGTGTCTTGTGAAAAATTGGTTTTTTCCTAAGGGTTCATAGATAATCGGTGTCAGTCTTTATTGACCAACATTGATTCTTTCCAATTGGCATTTGTTCTCTTGTAACTGGTATCAATCACTATTGATCAATGTCAGTTTTTGTATAATTAAAAAAGAGAAACCGACGAGCAAGTTTTCCAATGTTGATTTTCTCATTGAAAATTATGATTCAAAGCAAAAGGAAACCCTCTAAAAATTACAAGTCATGCTTGGAAAAGTGCCAAATTTTAACATGCTTAAGTCTTTAACATCTCCATTTGGTACTTAAGATGAATTTAGATGGTTTATGGTTAGATTGTTTTGTGTATTTTTTTCAAGTTTTAAAGTAAGGCCAAGGGGCCAAGAATTTCACAAACATCTCAATTTCGTACATAAAATAAACATTAACTTAAAAATTTCAAGTTATTAAAGAGTGTTTTATTTAATGCTATATCATTTTATATGTGTTTATTTTTTACAAATGAAGGATCCACATATGGTCTCCCCCTGTCCCCTTTCAGGAACTTGGGTGAACAAAAGCGCTTCTTCCTTGCAATTTCTGCCTTTGTACAAGGCATGAAAATAACATTGTTAAGTCTCTCCCCAAAACATGTATGGTTTAGGTGATCTAGACTAACCTTTAAAGTCTTTTCACTTAGTCATTTATTGTATGCAACTTGGCTTGTGAGTGGGAGTTCATAACCTCCTCATCAGTTATTTAGGGAAGCTTTGACCTAGGGTTTCATCTCTTGGAATTATTTCAACCCCACTTCATGATGGGGAATATAAATTATAGCATGTATATTTTGATTTATAGGGGGTTGAGAAAATAACCTCTCCAATCATAATAAAAACCCGAGTCAGGTCTAGTTAACTAGGGTATTCCATTAAGAAGTACATGGATGGAATCAATATGTAAATGAATAGACCCTTGCATGTTAATTTAACTAGTATGAAATTAATTGATGTGAGGCATATCTAGTGTTAATCACACTTAGAACTATCTAGATAGTAAAAAAAATTAAATTTTAGAAAAACCCCACTTGTTATAGACATATTGTTGATGCAGGGTAAGTAGACTAAAGTTCCATGTCACCATACAATCTCTTGGGAGAAGGGGGTGTAAAAAAACTACTATTTAATGCACTCTTATTTTTGGATTAACACTTAAAATCCTTCCAAGAACATGTATATAGATGGAATTCAAAAATATGAAGCAACTTTGTCAGTTTAGGGCTTTGGATGTTATACTTAGTTGTATTTTGTCATTATTCATTTACTTACTTTGTATTTGAGTCTAAAAGCATTTGTTTATTTGTGTCATGTCAAAATGAGTTTTACATCCACATCACTCCATTTTTTGAGGCATTATTTTTTCCATTTGACACCATACCTTTGCCTTCAATTTTTTGTCAAAAACATTGTGTGTATCAGTTGATTGAAATGGGTAATGCTACATTGCCCAATTCATTTCAAGTATTTATGCCTTGGAGTCTTGAAACTATCCATTAATTACATATTTAGAGTGTGATAACACCATTATGATACTTTAATCCTTTCATATTATTGTTTGTCTTGTGTCTAACTTTCCAAATTCAAAACTAATCCATGTATGCCTTTTGGGTCTTTGTTTAGTGTCGATATGTCATTCGCCTTTGTCTAGTTTGTTTGATCAAAGAAGCATAGTTTTCCTAAGTTAAGTTTTTAATTAATCTTGACAATTTCAATTCAAAACTTGATTGATTTATGTTTATGCCTTGTTCAATTTGATCCTAGACAATGATCTTTCTCTTTTGGGTTGTGTGACTTAGGTTAATTCTTTACCCACTTTAAAAACTATTATTTATGCCTTTATTTGGGAGAACATAGCCTATTTATAAGTGTCTTTTGTTTCATGCCTAATACCAAATTGACCAAGTTCATGTCTAAAGTTGAATGACTAGTCTATGCCAAAGTGTATCAGATTTGTTAGATTAAGTATCTCACCTTATTTTTAAGTCTATCTTGTGTGCTTGCTTTTCCAAAATTCACAATACATGCTTATTTGAGCCTAGATTTTGATGTCACATTTGCACAAAAGACCTAACATCTTTTATTTTTCCTATATTAGACCTAGTTGGAACACTTTAAACCTAGAGTTTGGCATTCTAATTTTAGTTCATCAACTTGACCTTTTTGTGTGAGACATTTAATGTTAGACATTTTACATTAGTTTTTTTTATACCAAGTTTTTTCATAGACCTTTTTGGAGATACAACTCCATCCTTTAACCAAGTTAGATTGAGTTTAAACTATTTATATTTTTAGACATTATTTTTCAAAGTTTTTATAACTTTAACCCCTTGTTATCATGAAACATTCCCCATTTATTCAAACATGTCTCACTATACTCATAGTGGCATCATGTAAAATACAAGGTATAGTAATGTGGTTGCACAAGAAGACTTTGTTCAAGACCCCTATAGAGATGATGTCATTTGTGAGATGGATCCTTATCCACCTCAAAAATCTCAAATAGGGGAACAAAACCAAGATCTTTTAGAACATTATTTGGTCAACATGCCTCCATACTCAAAGTAGGACCAAGAGGAAATGACACAATACCTAGCTAGCATACCTTCGGTTGTAAAACAAGTCTAATAGTAACTATACTATGTTACAATTCCATCTACCTATGACCCTTATTTATTTGATCTTTCTTTTCTTGAGATAAAGGATGAAGTCTTAATTATAGCCATGGAAGTAGGGGCTAAGTTTTTAGTAGACTTTCCCCATGAAAATTTGTCGAGTTTAGTAAGAGTGCCTTACAACATGACTTATAATCAAAACATTGAACATTCTTCTTCTAAAAATTCTCAAGATATAGTTTTGATGTTGTATCAAGACCGTCATATGCTTGTCATAGGAAAAGGCCTCATGGAGAATCATTTTTTATAGATGTAGATAACATACCAAAAATATTTGAACTTAGCATGTAACTTAAACAACATGACCTTGTCAAATGCTCCTATTATTGAGTTATCTCCTTTAACAGGAGTCTTAATCAAATTAACAAGCCAATAAAATTAGGGTATAGAAATATTTATGAAAATCACTTCAGCTAGAGACATGTTAAATGACTTACCTATTGAAGAAGTGTCTTCTGCTTCTATGTTTTATAATGATCCAAATATAGTACACAATATGTAAGTGTCATCCAATCTAGACCAAAGTGGTGCAAACACACAAAAATTTAGTACACAACAAAATGTACCAGTATTTAACATCACAAGTGGTTAAAAAATGTAGGGGGTATGAACTTATACCTCCTAACTACAAATAACTACGTCTAATCCCCAATTAGCTACTTCTTTAAACACACAACCTTAATGATTAAGTAGTCAAAAAACAACTAGTGTTGTGCCTCAACGAAATGTGATGAAAATTTACCCACCAAAATAGGTGATGAATAATATTTTTCAACCACATTCACAATCGAACATACACATATAGTAGAGGAAAAACATATTGACACCTTAATAAGGGGAAACCAATGTTCCACCTCCCCAAGTAGTGATGAACATACCTATTCAATCTTAGACCAACATACCATTACAATCACAAATGATGTCTAATCAATAACATATGAGTATTGGTCAAAATAATCCAAAAAATTTAACATGCATCCACCTCCCAATAAGGGTTCATGTAACCAAGAGGTTCTAATGTTCCACAAGTACCGATTACGTAATAATTGCCTTTTATTCCTAACGTGCCACAAACTTAATGACAGGGCCTTGGTTCATAAGATCCCTTAATCAACAAGTTTTGACTAGTTAACATAAAGTCCCTAATTAGCCTCAA